>JAJEKB010020696.1:10471-90455 GCA_022393335.1 Macrotrachela quadricornifera
ATAAGAATATCTATTCCTAATTCCTATACTTATATGACCATGTCTATAAATAAGATATAACTATAACTATATCTATTCCTAATTCCTAAACTTATATGACCATGTCTATTTATGAGATATAACTATAACTATATCTATTTCTAATTCCTATACTTATATGACCATGTCTATAAATAAGATATAACTATAACTATGTCTATTCCTAATTCCTATATTTATATGACCATGTCTATAAATAAGATATAACTATAACTATGTCTATTCCTAATTCCTAAACTTATATGACCATGTCTATTTATGAGATATAACTATAAGAATATCTATTCCTAATTCCTATATTTATATGACCATGTCTATAAATAAGATATAACTATAAGAATATCTATTCCTAATTCCTATACTTACTTAGGATTGACCAAAAGTTCGTAGAACGGTTAAATGACCCTGTTGGATAAGTTAATCTATTCAGAAATAAAAATACTAAATATATCATGTTGTAGAACTTTTCGAGACGCGTCGAATGGTGTATAGGAAATACTGTTTCTATAAGATTTTATACGAATTGGAGTTAACTTACTGATAGACGCCTACACACCTATATTCACGCCCTTATTCAAACATGATAGATTATTAAATATTGTGGTTCTCGGTATTGGTCAAAAACATTTATAAAGTATTGTTTTTTACATATAATTTGGTAGAGTTTTGACGGGTTATAATCTCATTTACGCAATATCTCAATCATCTTGTCAGTGTGCGTATAAGTAGTTGTGGATGTAGATGTCTCTTCGTTTATCAGGAAGTTAACTCTAATTCGTATAAAGTCTTATAGAAACAGTATTTCCTATATACCATTCGACGCGTCTCGAAAAGTTCTACAACATGGTATATTTAGTATTTTTATTTCTGAATAGATTACCTTATCCAACAGGGTCATTTAACCGTTCTACGAACTTTTGGTCAACCCTAAGTATATGACCATGTCTATAAATAAGATATAACTATAACTATATCTATTCCTAATTCCTAAACTTATATGATCATGTCTATAAATAAGATATAACTATAACTATATCTATTCCTAATTCCTAAACTTATATGACCATGTCTATTTATGAGATATAACTATAAGAATATCTATTCCTAATTCCTAAACTTATATGACCATGTCTATGTATGAGATATAAATAATAGAATATCTATTCCTAATTCCTAAACTTATATGACCATGTCTATATATAAGATATAACTATAAGAATATCTATTCCTAATTCCTATACTTATATGACCATGTCTATATATAAGATATATATAATATAATATCTATTCCCAATTCCTAAACTTATATGACCATGCCTATCTATGAGTTATTTTCGAATTGATATTATACAGTAAGTGATGCATTTATATTATAATTCGAATTAGGCAACTCATGGCAAGAGCATACCAAAAGCAATGACGCCTACTCTGTTGTATTTTACAAAAGACTTGAGAAATGTTTTTCTCCATATTCTGATAGTCCAAGATGTGCTATTGTATAATTCTACCATATTGGAGGAATCTTCAAGTGATATCATACTCGAGAAGGTTTTGATTTGCTAGAGTTTGCTGTTGTTTTTATGAATACTCACTTTGAGGACAAACAAGAACGAACTGCTCGCATAAAAGAAACACGTGTGTGTGATATGTACAAACGCGACTAGAAGCTACAGAAGTTGAAAAGGTAAAGAAATGAAAAACAAAACAAAAATAACACTTCCACAACAATATAACGTTTCGTTTCTAACTTAAAGTACGTACTGCACTTCACACAAGTTCCCAAACATCCGGCTAACTCTCAAAAAGCTGACTGAATACACAAAAAAAAAACTTGCTAAAGTTTGAACAAGGTGTTTGAAAATGGTATGATGTCGCCATAGGCAATAAATCATGGTTTTATAACAAGGAAATCGGTTGAAAAATCATCGAACCCAGCTTAGGAAGCAAGAGAAGATCCTGCTTAACGATCGTTTGATGAAGTTAATTTGCTTCTCGAACTCTTCTATCTATTTTCTTTAAATCAACTGATTCAGTTTTAATTCATTTTGTTAAACGTGAACAAACAATCGATCATCAATTTTAGATTACTAATTGTTCGGACTCTATTATTGATGAAACTAAAAATGAACGACCTTCTGTAGGCACTCGAACAACTCATTTTAATTATCATAATGGAACCTCACATGTTCATGAGAATGTAAAAATAATGCCACACCCCTCACCCTCACCCTCATGTTGATAGATATTGTCATATCAAAAAATGTTGTATATAGTTTTCATTTGAGAATTCCCTTGGAAAGTCGATCTTAGCAAATAATTCAACTTCTTATTTATGTATTCATTCGTTTTTCTTTCGGCAGTTAACATGACAAGAAATAATACAGAAATAAAATATATATCATTCTTCGATTGGTTTGTTTTTCTTTACCGTTATGTCGTGATGGTGTAATCTTTTTTTTCTTTTTCGTTCTTACGTTCTCTCCGTTCTATGCCTTTATCTGCACGTTTTTTCCCAATGATTATAGGGACTGTGTTAGTATGTGGGGATAAGTATTTCAAAGTATGATGCATCACATGTAATAGTTTTCATTTTCAGACGTACTAGTTCTCTCGCAAGTAGGTATTGATGATACGTAAATTCCAGTTTTTTTATCGTAATTAAAATCTCGTTTCTTCTCTTTCTTGGATTCAATTGCTATACTTTACTGTCTCTTATCTGATCAATCATGTTACTCAATTATCTACATAAACAATGGTTATCAGAATTTGTGAAAAACAATTGTTCATTCATTTGTAGATGATCGAGTGGTATCAATCTAAAGGTTTTCTTTTTTCAGTTTAAATTATTAAAAATGGCTCAATTGTAACATAGTATCGTTTATTTTGTTCAATATTCAATCGACACGCCTATTAATGAGTAAAGCTTTTCCAATATTACCGAATCATACAAGTCTGTTGATTCATGTCGATCGATTTTTGAGCCGAGATTCTAACAATAAAGCTGGACGACATTGTCATAGTTCACTTTTTTCTGTTTTCTAGAATAAAACACAAGTGAAATCAATAATTCTGATTATATCTTCGATGGAGAACATGTCTCTTCTTTGTTTACCTAACGAATTAGTTCATCACATCTTCGACAAATGCGATATCGAGACGATTCTTTTTTCTATTCGTGCAACATGCAAGAGACTTTATCTCGCCGTAAATATTTATGATCGATTTCATTATACTATCAGTTTACAATCATTAAGTCTTATGAAGACGATATCTTGTCTTGTTCAACCTGAAAAGATCATCTCGATAACTATTTCCACTGGAGGAATAACAAATGATGGAATCAACTTATTCACTTTCTTCTTCGATTGTAATCGATTTATTCGACTTCGATCATTAACTCTAAATCAGATTGGAGATAACAAAATGATAAGTTTTCTACAGAAGATCAACACAAACTCGTTAACCTCGTTTTCTATCGAGTTACAACGGTATATAGATGAAGAGACATGGACTCTTCTTTCAGCAACTTTTCAGCAATGGAATCTTCGAAAGTTATGTATCCATGATGTTTATTTCACGATGAAAAATCTATCCTGGCCAGATCAATATAAATTAGAGTATTTAACCATCGGTTCTTGTACGTATACCAAATATCTTATTATTCTCTCTCAATTACTCCATTTGAAAACACTCATCATACAAGATTTGTCTTTTGGTAATATGAGTAATTCATTACTTACATCCAATGTGTCTACATTTCATTCTTCATTGATATCTCTAATTATTACAACACATTCAATTACTCCAGAAAATCTTATTTTCCTACTTTCACCAGTATCTTCACTTCGTCATTTCAAATTGATTTCTAAAAGAGAAACGTTTGACTCTATGCCTGATGGTACATGTTTGGAACAAATTATTCAAACCAACCTACTGAAGATAATTAAATTCGAATTCTTCTTCTTTTACACATATACTCCAGATGATGATGTCATTAATCTAACGTCACTCATTGCTCCATTTCGAACTCCTTACTGGATTAATGATAAACAATGGTTTGCATCTTGTGCTTATGTTCCAGGATCAAACGAAATTTGGCTCTATACTATGCCCATCAATCTTCCTAGTATCGAGAGTCAACCTCGAGTTGAACTATCATGTATGAATAATATTTGTCGTTGGACTGAACGATCGCTCAATCAAGTGGAAGACCCCATTGCAGATGACGTATGTGACAAAATCTATTTTAAAAAGAAAGTTTGATGAGAATAATATACTTGGTCTAACGATCAATTGAGATTGATACGTATATATGTACGAAGATATAATTTAGCTGACGTCGAGAAATTACTGATTGAGGAGTCTCAATAGAATTAATACTGTTCGAATAGTTTTTCCTATTACGCAGAATTATTTTGTATTATTTATTTTTATCGTCTTCTTTTTCACATAGAGACTCACTGTAATAAAACTGACACCCATGTCAATGGGAAACCAAGGTGCACAACATCTGGCTGATGCTCTCCGATATAACAAGGTAATTCCGTCTCACTCTATATATATATATTTATCTGCATTCTTTGCCCGCATAGATACTCAGCACATTAGAGATCCGATATACTGAAATTGATGATCAAGGAATACAATATCTAACTGATATTCTACCACACATCACGGTAACTATTCATCATTTGTTTTCTTTTTCGTATTCATCAGAACTATTTTCCTTCCAGACACTCACTACATTGGATCTTTCGAACAATCAAATCAAAGCAGCAGGAATTCAGTATTTGGCTGATGCTCTTCGAGACAACACGGTAGTCTCTTTCTTTTTATTACACTTCTCTTTATTATTTTCGTATAGACACTGACTACACTGCATTTTTCTAATCAACGACATACAGTAAGAAAAACATTATATCAGACTAATTTTCTTTTCGAAATAATATAATGACATATACGCTCTGTCTATTATAGCAACAGCTATCTATGCACTGTTGCACGGGAACACCCTTCAAGTCGAAGCACCGAGACGCTGAGACCAGACACATTGGTCTAGTACATGGATTTCATGGTTTTGGAAATGATCAAAACCATCGAGTAACATCCTTTCTCTCGCTTATTATGATCTAAACTCATTTTATATAGAGAATGAAGTTATCAAACATACATGAATATTCAAGAGATCCGAAAGGAGCGCAATACCTAGCTGATGCTCTTCGACAGAACACGGTGATTCTTCTTCTTTCTTTAAAATACTTCTTTACATTATTTTTTACACAGACACTCACCACTCTAAATGTTCAGTGCAATGACTACGGAGAACAGGGAGTCAAACATCTGGCTGAGGCTCTTTCACAGAACGCGGTAACCTCATTATATTTCTAATATTTATCCATAGTATCTTTCATATAGACACTCACCACAATTGATCTCTCTAACAATAAAATTGGAGAAACAGGCATGCAACATCTGGCTGAAGCACTTCGACAGAATTCGGTAATTTTTCTTTTGTGGTTCTCTATTAGAGACCGACATGATTTTACATTGATATCTATCATCTAAAGAAATTGGTTGCTTTTATTTTCGTCCGAAGGAAATCCTGATAGGAGAGATAACGCCCTCATTTTTTCGCTCCATATCGTTAGACTCAATGTGATTTCTTTTATTATGAGAAAGATGAGTTTATTAACATGCGTTTTCGTCTGATCTAGACGCTAACAACAATAAAATTATCCACAAATAGAATTGGCAAACATGGAGTATTATATCTAGCTAATGCTCTTCAACAGAATACGGTAAGTCATCATTTGTCTCTCTCTCTCCCCTATCTTCATCTTTATTGTTTTTTTTCTTTTAGACACTCACTACATTGGATCTTCACGGTAATGATATCAGAGATCAAGGAATACAGCATTTGGCTGATGCTCTTCAACATAACTCGGTTATCCTCAATTTCTTTCTCTTATACTCGTCATCTACACTTTTGTTTTCATTCAGACACTTAAATCAATAACTCTTTCGGATAATGAAATCAAAGACAAAGGAGGAGAATATCTGGCTGAAGTTCTTCGTCACAATAAGGTGCCTCTCCTCTATATATTGTATAATCACTTGCTTATTTCATTTCACAGACACTCACTACACTCAATATTCGTAACAATGATATCCGAGACAATGGAATACAACATCTGGCTAATGCTCTCTGTCAGAATATGGTAATCTCCGTTCGTTTTATTCTTTACTCATCTAGATTGTTTCTTTACACAGACACTCATCACATTGAATCTTGCTGTCAATAAAATTGGTACCATAGGAGGACAATATCTGGCTGAAGCTGTTCGACATAACACGGTGAGGGTGCTTCTCTCTCTTCTATGAACATCACTAATTTGTCGATATAGACACTCAGCACACTAAATCTTCTAGGCAACGCAATCGAAAGCCAAGCAGTACTGCATATTGCTGATGCGCTTCAAAAGAACACGGTAACTCAATGCCTATCTCTCTTCCTTGCTTATCGCTATTCTTTTCCGGACAGACACTTAAAACATTAGATCTCCATGACAATCGTATCAGAAATCAAGGAGCGCAATATTTAGGTAATGCTCTTCGATATAACAAAGTGAGTAGATTGCTGTTTTTCCTTTTTTATTTGATCTTATTTCTACCATAAAGACACTCATTACGTTGGATCTTTCTTTCAATGGAATTGAAGATGATGGATTACAATATTTGGTCGATGGACTTCGACAAAATAAGGTAATTATTGTATTCTATCTCTTCTCTTTTCGTTTTCATGTGTTTATTTTTTGTAATAGACACTAAAAGAAATGCGACTCGCACAAAACAATATCTCGTCGAACATGACCAAACAAATGAGACAAGAACAAAATATCATGTTTTTCGATCGATAATTTTGTTTGAACATATTGCGAATAAAATAACTTACTGATTTATGTTAATATTTGTATGTCTATGAAGAATCGATCTTCTCTATAATGATGCGCGACTTTGAATGTATGCCGAAAACAATATATTAAGTTTCATGAAGATATGGATATGTTGAAAGTTCTCATGTCATATTTATGACGATTATTCTCATCACTCGAATTTTAGACTTTTACAATAGCTTGTGTAACTTGGATTTTTCCCCACATCGTCATGTACACCGTTACTGCACTCTGTTTTTTTCGTTCTTCTTCCTCGGTAATTTTTCTCTCCTACTGATGATGCAGTAAAATGTCACATTTTGGATCAATATTATTCACCTATTCAAAGTATTTGACTTATTACTATCAAGATCTTCCATTTTAAGTCATTCCTAGTAAATCAATGTCGATGTATTAGTCATCGCTTATACTCTGTGCGTGAACAACATGACACCACTTGAATCATTCCTTCGTTTTTTTTTTCTCTCTCTCTTTCTTCCCATATTATTCTTTTACAGTAGAAGAAAAAAACAAACATTATCATGTCTCTCGATGCAGCAGTAGAAACATACAAAGAATTACTGGAAAAAGAGCAGAAAGTCGATGATAAATATGTGATTATCGATGTGAAATGGTTAAAACAATGGAAACGTTTTAGTGGTATCGACAAAACAGACGAAAAACAAGTCAATGAACCAGGACCAATAGATTTTGAAAATTTAACTGATCCCACAATAGACAACACACATAATGAAGTTCAACTTCGTTCGAGTGCTATCAAAGGAAATGATTATACCTTTATTCCTTATGAACTTTATCAAGATTTAGAAAATAAATATGGAAAATTCGGTACTTCAATTATTCGTCGAGTAGTGCGTCAAGGTCCATATAAAAATGTTGTTGAAACTTTTCTCATTCCATTACGACTTCGTCAATCTAATAGTGCCGATGCAAGATTTAAACAAATCTACCGCAGTCGCCGAACTCGAGTCGATGAAATGAGAAAGGAGATTTGCAATGAATTTGATACTCCAAATGATTCATTCTATCGGTTATATTCATCTCTAGATGATCAAGGTCGCAGATGAGTACCGCTGAATGAAGGATTACAATCGACTCTCGAAGACGTTACTTTAACAAAGAATGCATTTATTATATGTGAAGATCGAGTACCATCATCACCTTCACTCCAAACCTCTTCGAATCCATGGGGAATGAAGTATACTCGTGGACTTTATGGTTTATTAAATTTAGGTAATACGTGTTTCATGAATTCAGCTCTTCAATGTTTATTCAATGTACCTGTATTAACAAACTATTTTCTTAGTGATGAATATATCCAACATATCAATAGAGATAATCCATTAGGTATCAAAGGTGAAGATGCTGAAAGATATGATAGATTAATTCGTCAAATGTGGTCAGGTACTACAGATTACTGTGCGCCAAAAGATTTAAAAGAAAGTGTGGCGAAATATGCGCCACAATTTAACGGTTTTTCTCAACAAGATTCGCAAGAATTGATGTCATTTTTACTCAATGATTTACATAAAGATTTAAATCAAGTAAAAATCAAACCCTATATAGTAAAAAAAGATGATGATGGAGTCACTGATGATAGTACGTCAGCAAATGATGAATGAGAAGCCTATCTGAAACGAAATCAATCGAAAATTCAAGAAATATTTCATGGACAAATGAAATCTCTTGTACAATATTTAACATGTGGAAAAACAGGCCGTACATTTGATCCGATTTGTTTTCTAAGTTTACCACTTCCAGTCAAAGCAAATATACGAACATTTAATAATCGATTATATTCGTTTAGATGGACAAATGAAAACTTATCGAGTTACATGCGATGAACAAGGTCAAGTGTCTTATTTAATCGAAAAAGTTTTGTGGTTGTTTCGAAGAGAAAAAGAAAGAGATTCAAGTCATGAAGAACAAGAACCAGAACCGGAACAAAAAGATTTTACGAAAGATGAAGATTATGATGGACATAAACCTAAACCAGATCGTATTTATGCTGTTGAAGTATTCAATCATCGAATTTCTACTGAATATCGAAAGGATAGTCTATTAAACAGAATATTAAAAAATGATCAAATTGTTTTTCATGAAATACCTGAACCGTCTAAAAATGATAACAAGGACGATGCGACAATTCTAGTACCATGTCTATTTCGTGAGAAGAATTATTCGAGTCTATTTGGTTTACAAATTTATATAAGTGTACCAAAACAAAATTGTAAAGGAAGTGATATTCAAAAAGTTTTACAGGTAGATCAAAATACATGAAGAATGTTTATCTATTGATTCTCTTTTTCTTTTAGGAAAGAATCCGTACTTGATGAATATATTAGTCTTGTTAATTCAAATCGAACAATTACTATTGATGTTGAAACTTCGATTGTCGATGAATATAAAAGACGTTCATAAAAAGAACCTTCTTCACCGATGACTCCAGGAATACAAACTCATAATCAACCAAAACGATCAGTGACATTATCGGACTGTTTTAAATGTTTTACTAAAAAAGAAATTCTCTCCGATGATGATCTTTGGCGATGTCCTCAATGAAAAGATTTGAAAAAAGCAAACAAAAAAATTGACCTATGGCTTTTACCGAAAATTCTAATCGTACAATAAAAACGTTTTAGTTATACACTTTATTACCGTGATAAAATTGATTTACTTGTCGATTGTCCACTACGTGATCTAGATTTATCACAATTCGTTCTCAATTGAGCAGAAAAATCCAATGCTAAATATGATTTAATTGCTGTTAGTAATCATTCAGATTATCTAGGTGGTGGACATTATACTGCCTATAGGAAGAATTCTGTTGATCAAAAATGGCATTCATTTAATGATTCATTTGTATCCGAAACGAATGAATCGAATATTATTGGTGAAGAAACTTATGTTCTTATTTATCCGAAAAAAGAATAATTGCTACCGACAAGAAAAACACTCGATTTTGATTTGATATTTTTTTTAAAAGACAAACTTTTGTGATTATTTCATTTTCGACAATCAAGAGAATAAAGTTTGTCGTAACCTGAAGAATTTCTTTTCGAATCTTTGTTTCCTCGACTGAGTTATTCAGCAGATAACTAAACAAAATGTTGTTGTTCTTTTAATTACACGACGACGTCTATCTTCTTACGAAAAATAATATTTGATGTTTCTCGTGAGTCATACAGAGAATAAACATATCTAAAAATCAGAGGTGGGATATCATTTTTTCCTTCTTCTGATTTATCCTCAATCATTTGATCAACATTGTTTTATCATAGAAATAAAAAAGCAATAAAATCGACCAGAGAGTTTTCTAATTGAATACAAAGTCATGGTTGTTTATTTGAATATTCTTTTAAGAGATACATCATGCATGAATAATGATACAAAAATGAATCTAAACAAATATTTTTTGCTTTATCATGTTTCTATCAAAATAAAATGTAGATGTATATAAGTATGTCAATATTTTCTTGAATTAAGAACATTTCTGTGTCTACAACAACAGATTACATGATGAATGTCAAAACTTTATTGCATTGGCTTTATAAGAATATCTACACTTACAATAGTTTCATTCCGGAGGAAGATGATTATGATGATCATGATAGTGAACCAGAAGAGCCTGCAATCGTTCTTAGGCGTCAAAGATATACCACGCGATTGTATATTCTACTTCTCGCAGGTAAGTGACTAATGAATTCGCGAGGAAATACTCAAAAACTAGTAGCAATCAACAGTCAAGACATGACTTTGAATTTGAATCTCTTCTTTTTTTCCAGTATTTGTGTATATTCTGTTCTGTACTACTTTGATGAATTGACATTCTCAAACCATCATGATTTCTTCTATCAATTACACTATTTACAACCAGTTATACCATGAATATAGTGATACTCTTTCATGTCCATGTTCAAGAATCCCAATACCTTATCGTGATTTTCATGTCCAACAACATCACTTTTCATCCAATTTGCAATAGCACATTTGTCACTGATCGATGGACTGAAGCATTCTACTTGTCCAATGCCAGTTGGTACGTGATGTCGGATTTTCGAACCACAGCTCATTCTCAAGTATGCACAGGTCTCTCTTTTTCCTTTTAGTTTCGACTTTTGTCTAATTTCTGGTCATTCTCTCAAGATGCGATGTCTCAAAATCAGATTGATCTTGAGAACAGTGAACTTGTTAGCAGTTATCTTCTCCATGAATTACAAACGCAATCAAAAGTATATATCATCATTGGTTTATTTCGAAGTACTCTAACTACTCGAATTAATTCATTTCTTACTTATCTTCGAATTACAACGCGAGCGAACTATTTAGTTTCAGCTCTCAACACAAATTTCTTAATCTACCATGAGATTGATGATGGCGATGATGTTTATGTTTCAGGAGGAATGATGACGTATGGTTCGTGGTCTAAAACAGGAGAAGATTTAACCTCATATATTTCATGCAGCACAGGAAATCCAATAAGTTCAACACGTTTATCTACAAAACTAGATTCAATAAACTTTAATGGCCATTTAAAGTGGGAAGCACCACTACCCAATTCTTCATTGGTCAATGGATTTTTTGCTGCATGTACCCTTTTTGAAGCTGTTCTTCAAAGTACACTCAATTGTCTCTACGATTCTGATTGTCTTCAATTATTATACGATTATTTTCCACGCCTGAATCAAGTATGACTGATGTTATTTGTCTTCGGTCTTCTTTGATCATCACTGTATTTAGATAAACTCCAATTTGAATAGTTCTGTTCTTTATTTACAAAAATCCAACCTTTCCGTTAGCAATCTGCTGACCGATTTATTTGTCCAGAATGAAACAACAAACATCGATTATCTGAAGTACTTTGAACAATGTTCTCCATCATTCTGCACCTATACAACAACAGATCAAACAAATTTGTCATACACACTCACTCTTTTCATCAGTCTCTATGATGGTCTGGTTATTATTCTTCGTTTGATTGCATCGCTCTCAATTAAGATTCTCTTCAAACTAAAACATCATGCACCAAATATAAATGCTCGTTCAAGTATATGCAATCCAAAATAATGATAACAGCCTTTTTACAGATATATCTTCTTTATATTTTTCAGTAACTCTAAATACCAGAAGTGTTTCACGAGTTTTTGAACAATTGAAATGCTTAAACTTGTTCACAAAAGTGGATGATCGATCAGAAGAGGGTATCAAACAACAGAAGATAATCACACGCGTCTATTTGGCGTTACTAGCTGGTATCGTTATTTGTTTTAAATATTTCTCTTTCGTGGTAGGTAAAACCAGAATATCTAATCTCATGATATCGAAAGAGACCTCACCTTTACCTAGAGTTATCGTCAGAGCTTTTAGTTGTACAGAAAAAACATTATATTAAGACAACTGATTTCTTCTGTAGGTGCAATGATCATTCTTTTTCTCGTCACTTCCTTTGATACACAAGTCACAATTATAAATGTTTCAAGTCCTTCACGTAGTACTTATGAAGACTTACAGATTTTACATTTGGATACACTTCGATGTCCTTGTACAAATGCCGATATCTCCTATGGGACATTTCTTTCACTATCGCCAGTTTTTCATTCAGTGTGTTCAAGTGATTTTGTCAAAGATCAATGGCTGGAAATATTGAGAAATAGTTATGCTTTTGACATTAGTTTTGATTGGCGTACCAGAGCTTTTTCATACTTTCAGCTGTTATGGAATCTTTGTCAGTTCGCTAATCAAACAGTTGATGATGCTATTCGTCGTCTGCTTATGGTGCCCTTTGTCACCTCAAGTGCACTGACTAAGAACGAATTTGAGAGCCAAATACACGCAACTGTCAATGAATTCATCCAATCAGCAAAAGTTACTTTTAATATGTTTATTGAAATGGCAAGTTTGTTAATACAAGTCGATCAACCATTTATGAGCGCAATATATCATTACTCTTATCAAGACGATACAAATTTACTGATAATATCAAATACAACGGAAGTAGATGGACAAACGATTGTTGAGGTATGTCATATGAGAAATGATTCTTGTTATATGTGTTCTCTATCGCTTATATCACACTAAATTTGTTCGCTTCACTGAATTGAAGTTCAACTTAGCGATCAGAATCATTGTGTAAATAACAACAATTCATTCTTTTTTAAAATTATTTAGTATATATTTGAAATGTATGGAACTCCGAGCGTCAATAAAATGGCAATCAACTGTATTTGTGCAACTAATCCGCATTATAAAAGTTCAGCTGTCATTTACGAAATTGATGTTGCTTATGTTCGTGGCTATTCTTTCCATGTCGGTTATGTCGTGCTAGGATTCAGAGTAGGATGCTCTGCTTTCGAATCACTTCGTCTCTCAACCCTCGAGTGCTTATATTCGACCTACGATTGTTTCTCAATTCTAATACAATACATTTCGAGAAAGATATATCTATAACATTGAAAATCCATTGTGGTTCGATGCTCGATCTCTCGTTTACGATTCAAAAACGAGTCAGTTCCCTCCAAACATCTCAATGTCATCCATACTCAACGAAATTATGATCGAACGATGGACTTCATCGATTTTGTATGATCAGTTTTATCACTCATGTGCACCTGGTCATTGCTCTTATTCCGACAAGATTCACACTAAAACTGCATTCGGAGTTGCCATCACTTTGGTGTCCATGATTGGTAGTGTCAGTACTGCATTGCGTTTGATAACGCCTTTTCTGGTGAAATTTATACTTCGTATATTCACAAAGAGTGATCAAAGACAACAACAACAAGGTATTAGTTCCTTCTTCTCGTAGCTTCAATATAGAAAACTATTTTGAACTTTTGTTATCTAATGAGTAATTCATTTTTCTTTGTGTAGTGCAAATGAGATCGTTTGATCGGCTGAAATCAATCGTAAGAAAACTGTTCACACTATTGTATACTACTGCCATTAACATGAACATCTTTCCTGCGCGACACTTTGGGAATAGTGTCAGTCGAGCAACAGTCAAACAACTTGGTCAATAGACCACTCGTCTCTACATACTTCTTCTCATCGGTGCTCTCGTAATTCTTGCCCTGTATACTGTCATTCAACTACGAGTGCTGACAAAAACTTTCGATCAACCATCATCTGATGATTACGATCGTCTCAAATATGACTAGGGAGATGCATTAGAATGCTCATGTCAATCAGTTGCATCTACGTACAATAAATTCGTCCAGATTGAAGTCGAGTTTCATCAGGTATTTGCGAAGTTGCATCATAAGAGATAGATAGATAGACAAAGTTGTTAAATTCTAGGTGTGTTCAAGTCAATTTGCTTCAGAAGTATGGAGAAATAATCTTACAACTGGTCTTGTCGCTAATCTATCCGTTTACGATAAGAGAGATTATCGTCGCTTTCTTTCTGCTCACTTACAATTTGTTGAAGGCTTGTGTCGACTTTCAATGCAATCAGTAAACAGTTTGGTTGATCAATTTCTTTCTTCACTCTTCATCACTGCTCAACTACTGTCTGCTAAAGATTTTGACCTTCGTATCTCGTCACTAATCAATCAAACAAAATCAAATGCTCCCACCACACTCAATCGACTTCTCTCTTTGACTCGTATTGTTCGTGACGGAAATGCACTCATAACACGTTATGGAACAAATTTCAACTTTATTGAATATTATGACGAAATTGATATTGCAGTGGTGGAAGCTGAAATCTATGATCATGGCTGTTCTTGTGGATTAACATCAACTTGTACAACTCAAGCGAAGTTTTTATTCATGGAAATTTCTCAGAAATCACAATGATTAAAGGTATGAAGATTGGATGTACACCAAGTGAATCATTTCGTCTATCAACTCTTGAATGTCTCTACGATCAATCATGTCTTGATCTCATTCAACAGTATACTCACTATCCAAACCGTATCACTCCTCTAAATCGAACTATGAAACAGTTCTCGGTAGATGCAACAGTGGCTGAACTGATCAATAACGTACTTGTTGAACAATGGAAACCATCGAAGACGTACACATCTTATTTTCAACAATGCAAACCTTTGTTATGTTCATATACTTATACTGGACAATTCAATATCCTATATACAATCACTGTTTTATTTAGTCTGTTCGGTGACTTGAGCATTGTTCTCAAATGGATGTGTCCTCCAACAGTTCGACTTATAACTAAAATAGTACAATATTGTGAGAGGCGAATTACTTCAATTCAACCATTCTCTACTATTGAAATGACACCTGTTGCAAATGTTAACATTCATGCAGACAATCACATTTCTCAAATGAGATCGCTGCCATCGTCAGATGAAACATTACAGTATGTTTAGTTTTGCTCATCTAGTTGATCATATCAGAATTCTTCTTCTTAGAGCCACTGCTGTATCACCAATTCGATGTTCTTGGAAACGTGTTTTTATCTTTATGTTGTTGATCTTCATGGTCACGATTGTGATCATGTCCATGAAGAGGCCTGATAGTCATTGGAATACCCTAAAATTTACAGACAAAACGAATGTATTCTTCTTAAAATATTGACTTCACAATCAATTCCGGGCCTGCTATAATTCTTTTAGAGGAATAGTCGGTTTTTGAAAACTTGTTATCTTAAGTAGGATATGTTCGTTTTGTCTGTAAATTTCAGAGTATTCTAATGACTATTAGGACGCTTCATAGACAAAATTGCAGAAGAATTAGTGCCCTTGAGTGAAAATCGGATAAAACGGTTATAACTCAGTCCCTCAAGTACATGGGCCCAAATCCTCTTAGGATTATTCTAGTGACGAGGTTCCCTCGTAAGCAAAGAGCAAACTCTGTAACTTCTCAAGACCTGTAAGAGGATGAATTCGTTTTGAGAGGTTTTAACCTCATAATGAGTATATGCATCGGATAACGGATTTGATGCGTTATAGAGTTTTTTGAAAAAAAAAACTCGTGATGGTGATTATATTCGTTGTATTTAGTATGAGCATGATAAATATTTTACTGTATAATGTAGTTATCATTTCTTCTATAGAGAAAAAAAGTGCAAGGAATATTATGTTAATAGATCGTAGAAATAGTCAACGCAACGCGCATTTTCTGCTAACAGATACCAACCAAGCGGTGACGACGCTCTTCTTCTTGCAACTGTTGTGTAAAAGAGAGAAGGACAGTTAGATCTGTGTCATTATTATCGTTTTTAATCTCTTTTCTAAAGCAAGATTAAAATTGGGCGAGAAGAATAATTAAAAGAATGAAAAATGATCGATCTTTTTCGATCATTTTTATCGAGACAGATTTTTTTCTCTCATGAAAGAAAGTAGACAGGACGATGGAATGATTCACCTGGAGAAGTTTAATAACTATTTTTTTACCTTTCAAATGAAAACAAACTTCAGTTTGCGCAGAAAGATTCGCAAAGGTTTCCTGTCGAATCGGTAAAATTGAGACAGGAGAAAAAACGAAAATGATGTGACAAACAAGAATGTTAGGGCTTCTCGAATGAGAAAAAACTATTCTTCACCAAAAAATTTATTTATTATTGCATCCTTGATTTAATATTTTTTTTTATGAAAGAGGAATAAATTTAAGACGTAAAAATAGCATGTTTTATGAACAACATAATATACCCAATCACGAAACACTAATGAGACAATGTTTTTTCTCATTAAAATATCTCAATATAGAGTTTTTCTGTCAATGTAGAATTTCAAGGAATTAGGCGATTACCATAATTTATTACACTTTCAGATACTGACAGGCCGGAGTAAACCATTGCAACACCTATGAAGACTTAATAGTTTCCAATACACTGCATAAACTTCATAACCCCACTAGTTTTCAGTAAAATCTTAAGAGCCCGATAGTCAAAAATCGAGACTAGACTAAGATATATTCTGTTTGAGTCTATTGAATCTTAATGGACAGTAGGAGTCCGTGAGTAGGCACTACCATACATTCATTGATCGATTCATTAAAAAAACTTTGAAAACAAAAACGGCTATTTTTCATGAAATTCGACCAAAGAAAATCGAAGACGAGTCGCCCGAATTTGAGGTTAGTCTAGTGTCCTGCGGGAACGACTTTTCTGGTTCCCATTCCATATTCCCATTTCTCAGAATTTACTAAATTTTCGAAGCCTCTCTTCATCTATGAGAAACGATCATTAATATATATGTATACCAGTCACTAGAGACATCGCGTTTGTTCATACAGATTTGTTATTTATTTTTTGTTGATTATATATAATAAGAAAAGTTATTAAAAATAAACAGTTTTCAGATGGAAATAGGGAATGGGAAAATTAGAGAAAAAAGTCGTTCCCGCAGGACATTAATTGCTATTCCATATCGATCATATTAACAAGATCACAGAACAGAAAATAATAAGATGAATCTTCTTCAATCTATATTCATGCACAAGTGCTTGAGATGAGTAACGTAGAGATTGTTAAAGTATAAGAATCATTTTATTCAGCAGTAAATGATGCAGGTTCTAATCTGTAAGTTAACCCTTTCACGGCGATTCGGTTTTTCGAGGAAAATGAGTTCAGTATACAAATTTTCATGCATGTTCGTCCTCGATAAATATATTCACGGATATTTTCGATATATATGGGAAGTATCCAGTGACGAATATGGATTTTTCCAATGAAATTTACCAGGTTGGTTTTTTCCCATCTTTTTTCTTCTGTGAGACATGGGATTTTTTTTGACTTATCTATGCATGCATATATAAATACCGAAAGCATTCTAATCGAGATAATGAAAACAAGCTCAAGTCATATTCTCAAAATTTACAATTTACATGCTATTCGAAGAAACCGATACGGAGGTAAGTGGCAACTCACAAAGTGATGTGAGTAGTTTGGATGATGGCTTCTCCAGAATGCAATTCGAATCGTCAAGCTCTGAAGAACAAGTTACAGATGATGGTGACGATGATGATATGGATTCACAAGTTTGGAGTGAAATAGAATCAGAGTCGGATACTGAGTTTTCGGAGGATTATGGAATGATGGAAGAAGTATCGGCAAATTCAGAAGATGATGTAATCAATCCTATCGATTGTTATCGGCATTTTATCACTGATGAGATCATTCATCTTATGGTTCGTGAAACCAATCGCTATGCAGAGCAGCACGTACAAAAAGAAAAGCTTACCAAACGGTCGAAAACTCTTCAGTGGCGACCAACTACTAATGAAGAAATGTTCAGATTTCTGGGAATTATACTTGAAATGGGACTAGTACAAATGCCAGAAATAGATTACTACTGGAGCAAAAGCAGGTTATTTGGATGTGAAGTCATTCAAAATACGATGTCAAGAGACCGATTTGAATTACTTCTCAAATTTTTTCATTTTTCGAACAACCAAGAAGCGCATGCAGACCAAGATAGGTTGTTCAAGCTGAGACCGCTTTTAGACTTATTGAGAACTAGATTCAAGTCAGTTTACGTTCCTGGCTCCGTTATTTCTGTGGACGAAACAATGGTACCATGGAAAGGAAGACTTTTATTCAAACAATATATTCCTGGAAAAGCGCACAAATACGGAGTCAAAATATATAAACTGGCCGCTACTAACGGATATACCTGGAATTTTATGATTTATACTGGCAAGCAGGATCCAACAGCTGGTCTTGGACACGCTCAAACTGTCGTTCTCGATTTGGCAGATAGCCTTCTGGAATGTCATCGAACCGTGGTGGTTGACAACTTCTTTACAAGCATTTCTCTCGCAGAAAATTTATTGCGAAATGATACTTACCTCATTGGAACAATGAGAACCAATCGCGCTGGATCAGCGCATAGAGTGGTTCAGAAAAAGCTCAAACGTGGTGAAGTTTATGGTCTCCAGAGTAGTAACGGCATAAAGCTGATCAAATGGAAAGATAGACGAGATGTTTTGATGATATCCACAAAGCCATCACATTCGACAACGTTGGTCGACACTGGAAAAACCAACAAAGCCAATCAACGCGTCACGAAGCCACAAGTGGTTCTCGATTACAATCAGGGAAAGCAAGGTATAGACCTATCTGATCAGTTATCAACGTACTATACATGCCTTCGACGTTCGAAAAAGTGGTATCAAAAAGTGGCTTTTGAGATGATATTTGGAGTGTCAATAGTGAATGCTTATTTGATTTACAAAGAAAATTATGACACAAGAAGTATGACGCTGCTACAGTTCCGCGAAAGTCTTGTGCGATCTTTACTTCTGGGTATACCGTTCGAAAATGTAAAACCTGGTCCAAGAGAACGTTCGACAAGCCAGACGAAGCGCAAATTCCGGGATCATAAACTCGAGGAAAAGCAAGGGTCTGATCGTGATGTCCGAAGACGTTGTGTTGGCTGTTATGCGAAAAACAGAGAACAACAATCAAGAGAAGCATGCCATGCAACAACAAAGAGAGTAAAAACTTTCTGTTCTGATTGCGACAAATTCTTTTGTCTTGATTGTTTTAATGAAAAGCATCACTCTATGAAATAAATGGTTTTTGAAAATAACGATGGGAAAGTAAACCACAACTTACACTTAACCTCCTGCCTACGAATGAACGAAAGAAAAGTATTTTCCTATTCAATTTCTTGTTAAAATATAGTGGGGTCCACCGGTGGACCCCATCGCCGTGAAAGGGTTAAGAAAATAATGTAAATATAGACGATATCATATAGAATCAATATGCGCACTCCATCCAAATACTTATTTCTGCGGAATGAGGATGTTTGCAAAATAGCTTTCAATCTCTTTGACACCAGTAGCAGAAACATGAGCAATTTGTGCAGTGTATCCGTCTGGTCGGACCACGATAAGGGCACCATTGGTTTTATTAATCCTGTAACAGTTATATGCATTGCCACCACTCTGCAAAAAAACACACGTTATCTTACTGATCCTGAAAAGGCTAGATGATTTCTAGATAGAATATGCAGCAGTGAATGCGTTTGAATAATTTTGGAATATTCTCAACTACATCTTTGACTTTCCTTTACACTATCGTAAAAAATCTCAAATAATGGGTGATCAGAACAAAATCAATTTGAAGTTTAGTTCTGTTCTCATAGAAAATTTGCAGGCATCATTGTTAAAAAACACAAGAATCTACGTAATAAGGTAGCCTAATTCGAACATTGGAAGCCACTATTCTGTGCCTTATTCTTTTCAAAAGCTCTTCATAACTCAAGCTTGAAAAGTAATACTAGCATACAAATGATAAATTGAAACACATCATCTGTTTAGTTCCCTATTCAAGTGACAATTTATGAAGCAAATATATGCAGTCTAAACTAGAGATTTAAATATCGACTTAATAAGAAAAAACCTGTTAGGGTAATCCCTGCGGGATTAAAATGTGAAAAACGATAAATCTGTTATATTATAAATAGAAAACCTCACCAATATATACATATATTAATTTTTAACAAAACAATGTACTGTTTTACTAAACCCGAAGAAAAGAAGCCTCAACATAATTATCTTCAATTCTAGCAGTTTTGTCAAAACTAATCTTGCCAGCACAACTGCTTTGGGACTAAAATGTGAAGGTCAGATATCTCCTTTCGCATCACTACGTTGACGGAAAACATCTTGCAATTCTTACAATGGAAGTGTTTGTATTGTAACCGAGCTAGACTTGATATTTTGGCATCAAATGAAAGCTCTCACCGTTAAACTAACAAGGTTAAAATATTAGCTGCTGTTGGCGTACCCTGACGGAGATATTCAATTTTTACGGTATTAGTAGTTGGAGTGTACAAGCATATTAGAATTATTTACATTAATTTTCTATAGGCTCAACTGAGTATTTCAATAGTAGACTACGAAAATCTTTCTGAACTTTATCAATAGCATTAAGATTACATTAGTTTCGATGTCTTGTTTAAACTTAAGTGGTATCAGTATAGATGAAAATCAGTTAATAGTTATCATAATCTTTAATTCATAAATAGTTTCGGTGTTATTTCAACCGAAAACAATACATTGTATAATATACTATTTTAGCAAATGTGTATTATAAATGTAGATGTAAATCTTCAATCAGATGATAGTAACAAAGAACTGTTTTGCACCAAGCACACATCAATAGTGTTCATTCGTTGCAATTCTTAATTGAACAGTATAGGTCGTAAAATTGGAAGCAAACATCTTTAGGTTTGTTAATCTCTCTAATTGTTTCATTTATTATTCCAGCTTGTTTAAATCCACTCTTAATGAGATCTTTAAATTGTGGAGCTGATAATTGATTGTGAATAACAGAATGCATGTTGATGAAAGATTGACGATTAATTATAGTGATTTCTGTTCGATTGATATATGTATAATGTTCGATTTTTTCATGAATACATCGCCAGGAACGAAATAAAGAAAGATCTTGTGGTTGAATATAACCAGTTGATCCTTCGGGAAAAATCAATAATTGACTATCTTGATTAGGAAATACTGCTCTAAATTTTGTTAGATCAGCTTGAGTTTTCCAAGAATCAAGGAAGAGAAGAAATTTTTGCCGATCAATGGACGTAGAACTTCCTTTAAAACATCTTGATGTTTTTCACCACTACTTTTTCCTGATTTAGAAGCCTTGACAACGACATTAGCTGGTACAATTAAATCTTTTTGCACTCTTTTACCGAATGTATTTTCTTTTTCTTGAGGGATAAGTAAGAATTTGTCTAATAAACAGCCATCAGCTAATGTAACAGGTTGTACTGTATAAGAATGCGTTAAATTGTATTTATGTTTAACAGCTACTTCTGTTGTTCTTTCTCCAATAAAAGAAAGAGTTCTTGAAGGAACGTATTCCTGTTGAAATGAACAATGATCGCTGTTTAAAATTTCACTTGTAGAATAATTTGATATTAAAGATCTTTTACTTTTGACCCACTTCTGAGCATCTAAAATACATATATACCCTATAAAGACAAGCTATCTAAAGCATAAAAAAGTTTAAATACCATTTAAACTGCAAATGTTCTTGTTTGATTTAGTTCGAGTAACAATTTTGTTATATCTTCTTGATGATATTCTGTTTTCCCTTTTAAAAGTATTGATAAATGATTTGCTTGCCTTGAATTCATCCCAATTTAATTCTCTTGCTTTTTGAATTGCATAACGTTCAAGATCAGCATCATGAACGGCTTCTTTTTCAATGGTTCTTTTAAAATAAAATTCGTTAAACATAAATTCTTTAATTTGTTTTAATTTTTCTAATCTTGTACCATCATTTTCGATATATTCTCTAAATCTTGTAATATAATATTCCTATGTTTGATTTTTCTAAATCGATTGGAAATAGTTGCAAATCTAGCATTTGGATGTTGATCAACCCATTCGATTATATTTTCCATTTCTTGTAATACAAAAAGGTTTTTTAAATAAAATTGATTATTGTCATCATAAACATCAATTTCATCGTCGTTCTCTTCTTCATTAGTGACTTCATCATATTCATTTTCATCTTCAAATTCGAGAGTGTCATAAGCATATACCTCATTGAAATAACTATCTTTAAATGACTTCAGAACTTCGAATAATCGTTTTGCAGTAAAAATTTCATCGTTAGTTGTTATAGAATTTTCAAATCCATATTCAGTTTGAGCCATATGGAAAAGATGTTTAGCGATGTTTAATAAATTCATGTTTTAATTTGATGAAATAAACGTTTTTAGTCGGTAAATATAGTGGAGAACGAAAGAGAATAATTCTTGGATAGTATATTTCATTGTGATTTCTTAATACCAATCGCAAAGAAATGGTCAATAGACCACTAAGTGACGCATCAATGCACTTTAAGTTCAATAAATATTATACACTTCGTTTTTCAACCATATCATATCCTTTTTCTTTTTAGTTAGATAGTACCTAAGTTCTAGCAGATATCAAAAACTAATGTAATCTTAATGCTATTGATAAAGTTCAGAAAGATTTTCGTCGTCTACTATTGAAATATTCAGTTGAGCCTATAGAAAATTAATGTAAATAATTCTAATATGCTTGTACACTCCAACTACTAATACCGTAAAAATTGAATATCTTCCTCACGCCCATGTAAAAAATTTTATCAGAAAACCGCGGTGGTTGGCGGTATATGAAACCGCGGTTTTAAGCGGTTTTTCATGTCAGCGGGAATCAGACCGTTTATGCGGTATTTCAAAACCGTTAAAAACCGCGGTATTTTTTAACGCGGTATTCAGCGGTTTTGTGAAACCTCATAAACGGTCTGATTTCCGCGGTTTTGAAAACCGCGGCTCTTTTTTGACGCAGTATTCGGTGGTTTTGAGAAACCGATACTTACTTTCATCGATCTATTTATGTGCATGTACTTAACTACCGACTCCTTTACCTATTGGTCTAACTATCTATCTAACTATCTAACTATCTAAATAACTATCTGTTTAACTAGCTAACTATCTAACTATCTATTTAACTAACTAACTGTCCACCTATCTAACTATCTATCTAACTATCTATTTAACTAACTGCCTATCTATCTATCTCTCTAGCTGTCTAACTTTCAATCTAACTTAAAGCCTATTTCTCTAACTATCTATCTGTGTATTTATTTATCTGAGTAGTTGTCTAATTATCAAGTCAACTACATATTACCTCTTCGCTGAAAGCGGCTCAAAATCGTGATGTTTGGAGCCGCGGTACTAAAAACCGCTAAGAACCACTATATCTCACACCGCTGTTACGCAATAAGTTCACCGCGATATCTTAGAACCGCTGAAAAATCACGGTATCTGACACCGCGGTTATCTATGATCGCACCGCGCTCACCGAAAACCACGGTGCTTCTGAGAAAAACCGCGGTTTCTCAAAAATTTTCTCGTAGAACTACTGGGAATATTTTTGAAAAACTGGGGCACAATATCCTCTTTGTCCTTACACATTTCATGTTACTTAAGACACCGCGTTTCCAGGTGACTGTACCGCGGTACTTTAAAACCACTGTAAGTCGCGGTAACTGGAACCGCGGTTATCAGTGATCGCACCGCGGTATTTTAAAACCGCAAAAAGTCACGGTATCTGAAACCGCGGTCATCCGTGATCGCACCGCGATATTTCGAAAACGCTGAAAATCGCGTTATCTGGAACCGCGGTACATGATGCCCAATTGCTATCGAATTCGCGGTGATATAAAGTTCCTTAATCTGCAGCATCTAATACCGCAATTACGAACTGATCTGTCGCGGTTTATAAAACCGCATTTAATCGATACATATATATATAAAACCACTGTTCTTGGAACAGCATCCAAACGATATATATAATACCACGGTCACGATCGCAGTTGCTGCGTTTTTTAATTAACTCGGTTAAAAAAAGCAGAAGAAATCGCAGTGTGCTATGGTATACCATGATCTGCCATCAAGAAATCGCGGTGAGTTTAGAAACACGGCGGTAAGCGGCGGTTTTATCTTAAATTTTGTTCCATGCATAGTGGAATGAACAAGGCGATGATGTTGAACAAATATTTTGTTTTTATTACTCTTTCGTTCGTTCCACTAGCAATAGAGTCAAAAAATTTAAATGTTTTGTATAATTTTGTTCGGAGCATTGACATCAAAAAATAGTCTGATGGAATTACCACTGTTGACGAAACGTTACTAAATAAATAAATGTGTATACATCTACTTTTAAGGAAGAAAACCAATATAATAAATATTTAATTAATTAACTAATAATATCGTCTCTTACTACTTTTGATATTTAATTATCTATCTATCTATCTATCTGACTTATAACTCAGGGTATCTCAGACCATGATTATTCATGAAGTACTCTGAGGCATTTGAAACCGTTAAGAATCGCGGTATCTTACACCGCGGTTATTCAACGAACACATCGCGGTTTTGAAAACCGCTAGTAACATCGGTATTTCAAACCGCGGTCACTCAACGAACACATCGCGATATTGAAAAGTGCTAATGACCGCGGTATGTGAAACCGCGGTCATCTAATGAACACATCGCGGTTTTGAAAACCGCTAATAACCGCGGTGAATGAAACCGCGGTTTTCTCAAATTTTTTTTTCCATGGACGGTACGCCAACAGCAGCTAATATTTTAACCTTGTTAGTTTGGCGGTGAGAGCTTTCATTTGATGCCAAAATATCAAGTCTAGCTCCGTTACAATACAAACACCTCCATTGTGAGAATCACTTAGATAATTTAGAATTTATATTTAATTTTAGATCGGTAGTATGTGTACCTCAAATTCGTCTATTGTTCCACCTGATGTTATCGATGTAACATATGATACTAATTCAACTGTTGATGTTAGTGGTCGTTATGAAATAAAAGAAATAGTAACTGTTACATATGATAGAAAACTTAAATTAAAAAATCTCTTTTTATGCTAAGTTCTTGGCACAATGAAGCGAGGCGAGGCGGTGGCAAAGTGGGTTTTTAACTGCCTCACCGATCTCTGGAAAATATCATATGTTTTTTTTATCACTGATTTTTCAGTCTTAGTCTGAGCTTCTTTATTTTATTTTGAATTTCTTGATTCTCACTTATACATTCTCATCAGCAGATCTGTAGTACTATCGTAGTCGAAGTTTTGTAGAGAAGAAGATTAATATGGAATCGAATTCTATTATCGCAAAGCATAAAAAGTATATCTATGTGTCATTCTAGAAGTAAGAATCGAGTAATAGAATTCAAAAACATTAATAATAAACGTGTTAACCCATTCAACCCGATGAGACCCACCGGTGGGTCTCACTTTGTATTATCAAAATATCAGACAGAAAAGCACTTTCTCTCCTTGTTCTTAGGCCGTGCCTCACACAATATGAGATTTCTGCGTCATTTATTTTGTAGAGAAATGTTTCTCGTTAAAGCAATCAAGACAAAAAAACTTGTCACAATCAGAACAAAAGGTTTTTATTTTTTTCGCTGTTGCCATCGTTGTTTCTCTTGATTGTTGTTGTCTAATTTTCTCGTAGCATCCAGCACAGCGTCGTCGAAAATCGCGAGCAGAACCGTCTTTTTCTTCAAGTTTATGGTCAGCAAGCTTATGTTTTGCTTGGGCAGCTGGTTTTTGTTTCACACCTCGCTTCAGGTTCTCGAACGACACACCAAGTATTAAAGATCGAACAAGACTTTCACGAAACTGCAGAATGGGTACTTTGCTTGTAACGTAGTTTTCTTTGTATATCAAGTAGCTATTGACTAGTGCCGTCCCGAAAAGTAATTCAAATGCTACTTTCCGGTACCACTTTATTGACTGTCTAAGACATGTGTAATACGATGATAGCTGATCAGATAAATCACTACCTAATCTTCCTTTATTGTAATCGAGTATAACTTGTGGCTTTATGATACGTTCTTTTTTGCTATTAGTACTTCCAGTATTCACCACAGTTGCTGAATGCGACGGCCTTGTAGATATCATCAATACATCTTTTTTGTCTTTCCACTTGATCGGTTTTACGCCGTCTCTATCCTGCAATCCGTAAACTTCGCCACGTGAAAGGTTTCTTCGAACAACTTCGCTGCCTGATCCCGCACGGTTAGTTCTCAGCGTTCCAATAAGATATGTATCATCTTCTAACAAACATTTGGCAAGAGGAATACTAGTAAAGAAATTATCCGCCACCACAGTTCGATAACATCCCTGAAGACCATTCAATAGATTAATCACGACTGTTTGGGCATGTCCAAGACCTGCCGTAGGATCTTGTTGACTAGTATAAATCACAAAATTCCAGGTGTATCCATTGGTAGCTGCTAACTTGTACATTTTTACTCCGTACTTGTGCGCTTTTCCAGGAATGTATTGTTTGAAGAAAAGCCTACCTTGCCATGGTATCATAGTTTCGTCGATAGTCACAGTCGAACCAGGTATAAATACTGACAAAAACCTTGCTCTCAATAAATTCAAGAGAGGTTTCAACTTGGAAAGCCTATCTTGATTCGCATTTTCATTATCATTGTTCGAAAAATGCCAAAATTTGAGTAGTAATTCGAATCTCTCCCTCGGCATAGCATTCCGAATGATGTCTGAACCGTACAGTTGACTATTGCTCCAGTAGTACTTCAGTTTTGGCATTTGTACCAACCCCATTTCGATAATGATTCCAAAGAACTTCAGCATCTCTTCATAAGTGGTTGGTTTCCATTGATGAGGTATTGACCGTCTACTAATCTCATGGTTTTGCAAGTACTGCTCCGCGTATCGATTAGTTTCACGAACTATGAGGTCAATAATTTCGTCCGTTATGAAATGTCGATAGCAATCAATAGGATTGACTGTATTATCGCCTGAAATAGAAGTTACTTCTTCAATAAGTCCATAATCTTCCATGAATTCTGCGTCGGATCCTGATTCTATGTCATTCCAGGTACATGAATCCATGTTATCACCAGCACCTTCTTCATTAGAACCGTCAGATTCAAGGCACATTGCATCAAAATCGTCGTCCAGAGAATCTACTTCACCAAGTAAGCTATCGCTATCTTCTGTATCCATTTCTTCAAACGACATGTGAATCACTATAAAACTCCGGTCGTATTTATATACAAAACCATACACAGACAAGAATAAGAGAGAAAAAGCTGGAAACGTCCTCCTTTTTCTAGTACATATTTTGCGTAATATGGGAAAGAACGAAAAAGTAATCCGAGCGATTATTCAGCTCGGCAGAAGAAAATGACTCATTGAGTAGTGATATAAAGAAAAGAACGATAAATAATCGATAGAAGACAACGAAAAGGTCATTAAGTGTATTTATTAAAAGGTCAATGTCCATGAAACAACCTTTTGAAAAAAAATTTCGAGAAAACTGAATCGGGTTGAATGGGTTAAGATGGTCCATAAATCCCTTGTCATTTTTTAATTTTGAATAATTTTCGATAGGAACATTCTATTCATCATTTGAATAAATCTTTTTTTTGGCGTGAAACTTGTATATCTTTCGTCTTGATGCTTTTTTCAATTTCAATTTAGATCGTAAATAAACAGTTCGCATAGATCGATAGCAATCAACAAATACAGCAAGGCGGATTTTCAGGATTGCCAATCCATGAGAAATCCGAAAAAAATCTGGAAATCCCAAAATTCACCAGCACTGTCCTCTTCTAAATGGAAGGATTTCGAGCTGAAATTTTTATCCTATGTAGGTCTCGTAGTATTTAAACTATGCTAAAAGTTACAGCGCAAACGGATGTTTCTCTCTCAAGATAATCAATATTCAAGAAAACTGGATTTCCTGACTATGCTGTGAAATACGAGTATTTCTTGCAATCGCATTACCTTCAGAAGCGAACATCCGTTTGTACTGAAACTTTTAGGATATTCTAAGGACCATGAAGCCTACATATAGCAAAAATTTCAGCTCGAGATTCTTTCATTTGTAAGAGAACATTGCTGTTGGATTTTCAAAATCTGAAAATCTGCCATTTCCCCCCTTGAATTACAGAGTATCAAATGACTTTAGAATCTCACTTCACTACAGAGGGCATTCCAGAATTTCTTAGCTGTAACAAGATTTTTGTGCACCCCTATCCTCACTCTTAAGATAATGAAACAGCCTCTTTCAAATGGTGAATAGAATGTTCCTATTGAAAGTTATCCAACATTAAAAAGTGTCCGAGGGAGGGGGGGTGACCGTGCTAGCAATCACCTATATTCTCTCCTTTTTTTCTTATTGTGAGCCCATCTTTGTTCATGTTTGTTACTTTCGCGCTCTCATTAGTGCTCACATATTCGTCACTTCTCATTATTTACTACTACTATTATTATTACATTCATCTTCTTGTCTTATTCATTATTTCATTCAAAATATATCATCTCGGTGGATTTGTATTCAACTTCATCAGCATCATCTCTCTTACTTCATTCGTCACTACAGAGTGGCACCTCAGGGAAGACTTATGGACCATTCTATATTTAATTTTTTATTACTTGGAATAGAACCAATGGAATTTCACGTCCAAATAAAAGTCTAAGCCAACGTCTATATATAAAAAAAAAGTTAGTTTATTCATTCTTAGAAAAATCAATTTCTTACATTCCATAAACCATTGGTTCAATATTTAATTCTTGAAGTTTAGTATAAAGTGGATGATCAAAATATTTTAATTGTTCAATAATAGAATTAACTCTTGTAACAGTATCATTAGTTTGAACTTGTAAATCATATCCTCGTTGAAATAATGTATTAGCATTCTAAATATTAATATTAAATAAACTCAAAAAAAAACAAAACAAAATTCATCATACTTTACGTGATCCAATATTATATGGTTTAAAATCATAAAATTGTTGAAGATGTTCCATAATTTTTTCATAAATTGCACTAAGAATAAAGATAAAGAAGAATTTTTTTTTTCGTATTCAAAAAAATTTACTAAGCATCAGGTGCAAGATATTCTGGATCATAAAGTTTTTTCATTAATTCATTTGATTCTGAATATTCATTAATTATTTTACTTTCAGTATCAATTAAATAAACAATAACAGCAAGAATTTCATGCATACCCTTTAATAGATATTTAGAAAAAGAAAAAAACAAACTAATAATATTATAATTATACTTGTCGATAAGGTAATGTTTGTTCATAATGTCGACTATGAATATATAAAATTTTTAATAATAAATCAAGAATATGTTTTTGTTGAAAATATGAAATTTCTTGACAACTTAAAAAAAAAAGAAGAAATTACAAGAAAAGAATTTCTATTTATTTACGTTCGTATAACATCTTGATAAATATTATCTTTAAGTCCATCATATATATAATTTTGATACCATACACTCTAGAATATATACAGATATTTTTCAAAAAAAAAAAGAAAACTAATTTAGTTTTAATTACACTTTCTTCTTGTGAAAGTAGATGATCAGGATTATTTAAATCTTTATTATGTTGTATTATTTTTTGTATATCAAGTGGATATTTATCAGCAAGTTCAGCATATGTATCACGTGATATATCAAGAACTTGATTCCATTGACTTGAATCACGTGGTAAACAATGTAAAAATATTCGCCATAAAACAGTAGTAAATTCTGATGTTATCATTTCACGATTTAATATTTTACTACGAATTATACCATAATCAAATGAATCGAATAATTCATTAAATTGAAATCTTCTAGTCAAAAAAAAAATATTCATTATAGAATTTTATTTTGAATAGAATTTTACAATAGTGATGGCCTATTATCTTCTATATTGTTATTTGATTCATCGAGTATTTCAGTTGATGAAGATATATTCTCAGCTAAAACTATAAAAATAATAATGAATAAATAAATGAAATAAAATTTACATTCAACAGGAGTAGTAGGGTCAGATTGTGTGGATGGTGGCGGTGGTGGTGGTGGTCGATGTGGTTGAAGAATATGAGGTTCTGTATCAAATTCTAGTTTAGTAATTGATGCAGAAGTAATTTCTTCAAACGATGACATTGTTTTAGTTTTAATAAATGTATTTTTACTGCTTCTCAAACTGACAAATAATTATAAGAAGAAAAAGAAAAAGAAAAAGGAAGACATTTTAGAATGTTTGGGTGTATTTATTTTTTAACTTGTCTTCTCTATCTGCGTTATTTTTTTTCTTCTTCTTTGATTTAGAACAACGTTCTTATCAGTGACTAGTTGTTTTTTCGTTCTTTGTTAAACATTGTTTGATTATCATTCGAGAATACGAGTCATATTTAGTTTCTTTTGATGGTAGGGTCAATTTTAGATGATAAAATTTTCGATAAAAATATTAGTCAACTAAACACTTTTTTTTTGTTATGATTTAAATATTATCAATTTAAATCTTATAGTACATGTAGTGTTTTATGACAGATAAGAACACTATTTCGATCGAAGTTTTGGAAAATCGATCAGATTTAATTGAAATATTCTGAGTAAAATACGAAGGAAGATCCATAATCATTTTTGAAATTTGAATTGTCATGTTTATAAAATTAATCGATTTCGTTGTACAAAAAAGAAACATCAAAGTTGAATTCAATATTTTTTAAAAATGTAAGTTTTCTGTCATCTTAATAATTATCTGAATTTGAAATTGAAGAATATTCTTCAAATATTATCAACCGTATATCTAATGATCTCTTCTTCTCACTTAATTATTTAACTAAATCTATTCGATAAATAGCCAAAATGTTTAATATCAATAAAATCATACTATTCGATTTTTTCATTCAACAGTATCCAACTAAATAATAATTAAACTGAAACAAAAATAAATTATTTTTCAACTATCAATTTTAGGTAAGCAGGTTCTTTTATTATTCTTAACAAGCGATTTTTAATGCATAAATAGATGAATGTTTTTAACAACATTTATCACTTATATATTGTTTTTTTAGGTGTTTTGTTTTTACTGAAGACGAGGTAGTCTTCGATTACATTCCAATGAATCACCCTTGTTTATAGCGACGTTCATATAGTAAGCTTCGTTCACTACGTAGTTACGATTCAGTTCTCTGTCGCATGTTTTATAAGAGCTATTCACTCGAATGAAACCTTGAGCGTTGATGTGTACCGTAGTTGTTTGCTTTGGTTTATTTAATTCTCTACTCAGTGCAATCGTCACATTTCACATTTTTTTCTGTTTACATTTGTTAAGAAAAGAGAGAAAAGTAAAAAAAAAAAAAGTAAAATAAAGTTGCTGATTGAGACATATGACGAACAGTAGTATGTAATCAATCCTTTTTATTTAGACACATAAAATTGTCCAGATATTTGCTAATTGCTCTTCTCATAGTTACGACATTTTTACTAAGCTCAACTATTATCAAGATTTCATCATTCTCCTGTTCTTTTGAATTGGTTGGACAAACATCCAATATTAAATATAATTACCAGTGATTGCATCGAATTAATATCTAAGCAAGTAAAAAAAAGACACTTTGGAAAAATTACACAAATACTTAGTGAAAATTATAAACGAAGGAATTCGTTAGGTTATCATATCTCATAATTTTTATAGAGATTATTAATATTTATAGTTTGTTTTCATATTTTTTGTTGTAAAAATGTACATGTTTCTGACTAAGTTTATCACGATTTTTTTGTGGGCTGATCTTGTCATTTCTTTACTAAAGGCTTGAGCTGATGTAACTTCGATTTCAAAAGAACCTTAATACGAAGAATCAAATCATATGTCAGCAAAAATCTGATACAATTTTGGTAAATCCTGACGATAGCTTACACGCTCAATTTATTGAGAATTTACGTAGGAACTTGAATAAATTCTGATAAGTGTTCGGTATAATCATAAGAATCTTGAAAATCAAAATTAATAGATTTTTAAACAAAATCCGAAGCGGGACTGGATAAAATCTTTGCCAATTTTGTGAGTTTACTACCATTCACTTCAATAGTGTTACATATCCCAAATTTCGAACTATGTGACACTATTCCTTACACGCATATAAAAACCACTTCCCAGACTCGTAATGAAGTTTGTAGTGTCATATTAGTGAAAGGCGATTTTTTTCATTCTCACTAATGAATCTTTGTTTTCTTCCTATTCTGCGAGTTACTATTTTTTAGAAAAAAAATGTCACACGTTATGCTATCTTACAACCACCACGATCAAAAACTTGTTAGAAGAGTTTACGATTATCTAACGGCAAACAATATCAAAGTTTGGATGGATATCGAAGGAGGCATGAAAGACGATATATTCCAAACGTAAATAACTACAGAACTGAAATTTCCTATGTATAAATATTGATCTTTTTGTTGAAGTATGGCTGAAAGTGTTGAAAATGCATCTGTCGTGGTTGCATTTCTTTCAGAAGATTATCAAAAGTCGAAAAATTGCCAAACAGAATTACAGTACGCAGGAACAAAGCAAAAACGGATCATACCAGTGACATTGGTCCGCAGGTGGAAACCTTCCGGTTGGCTAGGTAAGCAAGCGTTTTCTACATCCGCTCTTAAACAATTACTTGATATCAGGCAGCATTTCAATAAAAATCGTTGTCAACAAAATGTTATACGAATTTCTTGTAATCAGGATACAGGTCTAGGTGTTTCTACGAGTGTCGGTCTGATCGTCAGCTACGTATTATGTAAATACCTTCAAATTCGAATATCTCGCTCACTTCACAGTAAGGACCGCTCATATTTTACAATATGTCTAATTACCTTAATGGACAACAAAAACATATTCGTCGTTTGATATGAGAACGAAGATGATAAACATCTAAATAATTTTCTTGACGGGTATAAATGCGAGTGTCGACTAATCTTTATCGCCATTTACATTTATAGTTGCCCTTGCATACCCACAGGTTTACACATCCAATCTGTGCTTCCATCCTTCTGAGAATAGATTTTAAATGTTATAGCAATTTGAGATTGCTTTAAGCAAACTCCCTGACGTATTAGAATAATCCAAACAATTTAGTAGTAACTATTATGGGGTTTCCCGATGCCACTTGAGAAAACATAAATGTGATTGGCCGATTTTCTGGAAGAGATCTTCTCACATTGGTGATTCTTGTAATAGTGCCCCCTAATCTCCCTAGAGTGGAAGCAGTGTTCAAAATGCCTGTAGCTAGCTATTTCTCGAGTTTTTTATTACACTTCCTCATTATGTACCTTTTCTTTATTAGGTGTAATAACAGCTGGTCTTGTAAGGATTAACTTTTACGACGTTACTGATGAAAATTTTAATGCTAAAGGAAATGAGTTAATTGCTCGTATTAAAGACGAAACAGAAGACAAACAACTGGTGAGTCAACTAATATTCTCCATTTTTTATTTTGAATTATATCAAGTTCTAAAAATGATTTCGAAATTAAGTAAAATAAAACTTTTACACTTTCATGGTTTATTCATATTAAGTTTGAGTATCGCGGGAATAGGATAGAGATATAGAATAATTTAATTTAATTTTTAGTTTCATAACTTTTAAGTAAGAAATTATTTTAATTTAAATTAAAATCAATCATCAGTAATTAAAATATAACCGAACTTGAGAGATACATTATTTCAATCTTTATTTGTTCCGTTGTATTTGTTTAGTTTAAGCGAATGAAAGAATCTGAACATAAATTAGACCAAGCTAAACAACTAAATTCCCCAATAATGATAAAATTCCATAAAGTTACAGGAGATGTTGGGAAACTATCTTGAGAAGAGCTTCTATTATTTTGTCAGATTTCTTATTCGTATAGACTTCCCACAGTAAGATATAGTGCTAATTCGTCAATATTTCTTCATTTCACATTATCTCTTACATCTATACTTTTTATATTTTGCTCATATATCACAAGGAAATAATAACCGAAGAATCTGTTATGGCTTCATGAAAATCTTTTGATAACTTCATATCATTTTCACTTTTCATGACAGATATCAAGTCTCTTTTAAATTTCTCTCCCTTGAATGCTAATCTAGATAATAAGAGAGTATAAATGAGAATAGAGTATTCACTTAAATTCTACTATGAACATCAACTCGAATTTTTCTTTACTCACACGCACATGTTCCAGAAATTTGAAACGAAGTTGAAAATAAACTTTAGCTTCGCCATTACATTAGTGAGTGATAGTTTCTTCCGAATTTGAATGCTTCTATTTGTAGGTAAATGAGTTACACGTTATGCTATCTTACTCTTTCCAAGATCAAAAAGTTGTTAAAAGAACTTATAATTATCTAATGTCACAGAATATCAAAGTTTGGTATATGGAAGAAGACATGAAAGCAAACATATACGAAGCGTAAATAACAATAGAACTAAGGTTCCGTATTTAAATATATTGATCTTTTTTGTTGAAGTATGGCTGAAGGTGTCGAAAATGCATCTGTCGTAGTTGCATTTCTTACGCAGTACTATCAAGATTCGAAAAGCTGCCAAATAGAATTGAATTATGCAAAACAGAAGCAAAAACGCATCGTACCAGTAGGATTGTCCCGTACATGGAGACCTTCCGGTTGGCTAGGTATGTACATCCAGCCTATGCTTTCATCCTTCTAACAATAAATTTTAAGAAATAGTGGTTTTGTAACTGTTTTAACTAAACACCCTGCGTCGTAGTAGAATGATTCGGACATTTTAGTAGTAATTGTTACAGATATTGGTGATCCTGCTTGGGATGGCACAAATATGTAATTAAACGACTCTCGAAAGAGACCTTCTTATATTGATGGTTCTTCTAATAAAGTTTCCTTTTGTCACGAGGGTACGAGCCATGTTGAAAATGTCTATAGACAATTACTTAGTGAGTTGTTCGTTGTATTTCCTATGGTATTCTTTGTACAACTTTCCAAAGAATTCTTCAGTTCGATATCAATTTAATTCTCTTGAGAATGATCTAAAAACATTTCATAGTTTCGACTAGCTTTCTCTTGTGAACTACTCCTTTTATTGTCTCAAGAAATTTATAGCGAAATCTGTGGGAACTATCAGAAAATCACTGACAAACTGTTTGAAATATGTATTAAAAATTATTAAAATATCTCTAGATTAGATTCTGAATGATCCTCCTGAGAGAAATTCGCCACATGCCTCTAAAAACATCCGTCGATAATCGTTCAATGAAAAATTCGAAGAAAGACTGGAGAAAGAGCTGTAAAAGAATCCAATTGTCCACTGTTAGTTTTTTCGTGAAGAGATATGAGGTCCGACTAGCTCGAAATTTGAAAAGAGTTTGCATCGATTGGCTGATTATGTAATATTTCATTATTAGGTTTGCTAACTGCTGATCTTGTATTCGTTGATTTTCGTGATGTTAATGATGAAAATTTTGATGATACTACAGGAAATAAGTTGCTTGCTCGTATTAAAGACGAACCAAAAGATAAACAACAGGTGAGTTCATTAATATCCATCATCTTTTACCTTAAATTATGTGAAGCTTTAAACTTAAAATTTTCAGAATAAGAGTTCTTTCGATAACTAATTAATTTCCTATGAATTGAATAAATCATTCATGATCATAGATAATACATATCCGGGTACTGTTGACAACTATACAGTATCACAGCGTTTGTATGCACCGTCATAAACATTACAACAGTAATTAGTGTATCTTACCATTATAATCATCTTCATACAGGGTATTGCTCAATTGGAGACACTAGAAATATGATAGATTTAGACAAATATTTTTATTTTACATCGCTTTTGTGATGTTGAAGGTATCTTTCACTCCTACGATTTTTCATTTTACTCATTCACTATAAGGAGTTAACAACAGAAGAGTCTTTTTGTCTCTATGAAAATCTTTCTATAGCATCATATCAATATCATATTTCCTTTTGGATTCTATTCTCGACAATGTTAAAGTAAAATAAAAACAAGATACTCGCATAAACTCTATTGTGAATGTCAACTGAAACTTTTCCTTCACGTACGTTCACATAGAAACCGTTTCACAAACTCGGAATGAAGTTGAAAATAAACTTTAGTTTCGGCAACACACTTATAAATGATGATTTCTTTTGGTTCTGATTGTTACTATTTCTAGGAAAATGGGCCACACATTATGTTATCTTACAGTTTCACAGATAGAAATCTCGTTAAAAAAGTTTATGATTATCTAACAGCAAATAATATCAAAGTTTGGATGGATACCGAAGAAGGCATAAAAGCAAACGTACACCAAACGTAAATAACAACAGAATTAAAGTTTCGTATTTACGAATATTGTTCTTTTTGTTGAAGTATGGCTGAAGGTGTTGAAAATGCATTTGTCGTGATTGCATTTCTTACCCAAAGGTATCAAGATTCGAACAACTGCCAAAGAGAAATTGAATACGCAAAAAAAGAGAAAAAACGAATCATACCAGTAAGATTATCACGCGAGTGGAAACCTACAGGTTGGCTAGGTAAGTAAACGTTTTGTATGTCTGCTCTTAAATGATTGCGTATTGTCAGGTAGAATTTCAATAAAAGTCATTGTCAACGTAACGCAATAATAATTTCTTTTACTCGAGATGTAGGGCTTGGCGTTCGTATGAATGTTATGCTGGTTGCCAGTAACACCATTATTTTTGATACGAAAACGAAGAAGTTAAATATCTAGATGATTTTCTTGAGGATGTGAATGCAAGTGTCGACTTTTCTTTATCAACGTTCATACTTACACTCACACTAGCATATTGACATCTTCATTTATTCACTCTGTCCTTCCATCCTTTTGAGAATAAATTTGAGGCATTAGTAGTTTAGGGATGCTTCAACAAACTCCTGCTTGGAAAAACGCAAACATATTATTGAGGAACCCGTTGCAAGAGACGTTTTCAATATTGATGATTCTTTTAATAAAGCCTCGTAATGTCACGAGGGTAGAGGCTATATTGAAAATACCTCTAGACAACTACATCACGAATTGTTCATTGTATTTTCTATAATATTCTTTCTACAATTTTCCGAAAAATTCTTCAATCGAATGTCCACTTAACTCCTTTTGAGAGTGTTCCAAACTAATTTCTTCATGGTATCCAAGAGTTCTCTCTAGAGAACTCTTATCGCTTTAGAATCTCAAGACGTTTATAGAAAAATCGGTGAGTACGATTAGAAAATCACTCAATGATTTTTTTAAATAGCTCTATATAAGTATTTGAATGATTTTTCTGAGCGAAATTCGTCACTTGTCTCTAAAAATATCCTTCGATAATCGTTTAATAAATGATTCAAAGCAAGACTGGAGAAAGAGCTGTAAAAAAATCCACTTGTCCACTGTTGGTATTTTCGGAAAGAGATTTGAGGTCGGACTAACCCAATATTTAAAAAGAGTTCCCATCAATTGGCTGATTGTGTGCTATTTCATTATTAGGTTTACTAACTGCTGACCTTCTATTCGTTGATTTTCGCAATGTTACTGCTGAAAATTTTAATGATGCGAAAGGAAATGAGTTGATTGCTCGTATTAATGACGAACCAAAAGATAAACAACAGGTGAGCCCATTAATATCCATCATCCTTTACTTTAAACTTAAAGTTATTAGATTAGGAGTTCTTTAGCCACGTTACCAACATGTATACTGCATATCGGACTTATTTTTTGTACCTTCTTTATAAACGATTTTTGATTTTGCTCAAAAAATATTGATACTATACCTTTGATAAAGTACAAATCAGCAAGGAAAAATTGAATAGAACATTTTACACTTTCATGTTAACATAATAGCCACTAATTAGCAAAAAATTGTTCTTACGGTTTAGTTTCTGCTTTTTTCTTAGGTTTCATCCATGGAGTCCAGTATAATACGTTTCCTTAATAGTACTCCATATATCAATGAAATTTTTCAAACTGAACTTCAATCAAGTTCAATAAAACCCTTTATAGTAAGTTATGATAAAGGCTATGTAGAATAAAATTAAAGAAAAACAAAATTATTTTATAGACGTATTTTCTTCAAAAAGCTGAATTTATTACAGCAATTGTATGTGAAGCAAATTCATTATTAACAGATGTTCATCTTTATGAATTAAGTAAAATTGATTGGCCTAATCTTAAATCAATTCATATTTCTGGTTGTCCTCATTTAACACCATTTTCTATGAATTATCTTCAAAAACTTTGTGACAAACAAAATGAACGACAAATAGATGTGGTAAGATTTTCGAAATTAGATTAATTATTAAAAACAAATGAATTATTCATATTTAGAAAATCGAATTAATGCTTGATGCTTATAATACAATAGAAAATAAAAATGATTTGACAGATGATACTATTAACAAACTTGAACAATTCTTTGGAACAGTAATATTTTGTAATTTTTTTTGTAATATCATATATGTATATTTGAAGTGTATAAAAACATCAATAACAAAAGTATTGATTTATCATGTTAATGCTCCAAATGATCCTATGTTATCATCTCAACAAATGATAATAAATCAAATTAAAAAATCAAATGAAAATTCTCCAATGTTATTGAATTATTTGTCATCAACATATGAAGAATGTCAAATAGCATTTCTTGAATGTGCTAACGTAAATTTTTATATTATATTTATTAAAATAAAATTTCTTTTTGTTTCAAGTATATTCTATTCAAAGAATTGTGTATATCATTTCATCCACAAATAATTTATCTAGTTGTTTCAAATGTTGATGATATACTTAAATGGTTTTTTTCATTTGATTGTAATACATCATTTTCAATATTAGTAATTCAATTAAAAATAGAATATTTTTATGTTAATATTTATTAATTTTTAGAAAAATCAACAAATTCGATTGATTATTAATAACGATGTTAACGAAGATTTTTTATTAAATATTCAATTAGAATTAAAAAATATTTCTAAATCAGCTCATGAAAATTATTCTCAATATATTAATGAAATATTACCAGATATGTAAAATTTAATTAAATATTAAATTTCTTGAAACCTATTTCTTTTAATTTTCAGTTCAGAAAATGATGATTTTCGTCGTAATCATTATCTTAGTAGTTTATTACATATTCAAACAAAATGTGAGATTTTAGAAAAGAAATTAAGTAAAGATCAATGTTTAATTTTTAAACAAAATGTAAAATATATTCAATTATTTATTAAATAATATAATTATTTTTGTTTTTCATAGGATCCATTGTTCATATCAAATCATTTATTGAAAGATGCAATTAAATATTCGAAATATTTATACACATTTAATGAAAATTCTAAAGAAAATGAAAATAAAATATTTGACATAAATCAATCGATAACGAAATTTATTGATGAATTAGTAGAAAAAGCAAACAAACAAGATTCACATTCAATAATACCAAATTTAATAAAAATAGCACAAAATTATTTGATACATAAATTAATTAATGTAAATAATAAAAGATTTTCATATTCTTAACGAATATGTTATTTTTGTTTTCTTAAGGATAAAGTTCTTGTTCTACATTCAACATCGGATAATAAATCATATTATATATCAGATATTGAATGGTTTTGTCGTATAATTAATGTTATTTTTAATATTAATCTAAAAAATAAATGTATTTTTGAAAAATTTAAATATATTATTGGTACAAATATTCATATGATAATGAAAAATTATCTAAAAGAATTAAAAATCAATAAAAATGAAGTTTGTAATTATATATTAATTTATTAGTTTTTATTTTTAATTTTAGATTGATTTTATTCAATGGTTATTTAATACATGGAATATTGCATATCCAATATCAATAGAAGATCAAAATGATAAGAAAATTTTTATTCTATTTAATTCGATATCACCTGAATCACCTATTTCTTTAGTAAATATCTATTTGAATGATAATTTAAAATTTTATTTCGATTTTAGAATACTATTTGGGATGATATTTGGCCAATAAATGAATATGAATCTAATATTTATTTTCATTTATTACATCCATGTGATGAATCGATTATTTTCTATCTCTATAAATTATTTCCATCTCAAAAATTATTACTTGCTTCAAAATATTTCCTACTTATTCAAGAAGGAGCTATCGAAATTTTAATTCAATATCATTCTTCTGTCAATCAATATCCACGTATTTTATTTTATTACTTTAACAAATTATTTTCTATAATCTAGTTGTATTTTTTATTAAGATATCAGTATTACTTTTCGAACACTTAATTTGAATGTATCAGAAGATCGATTAGATATAACAGATGAATCATTTCAATATGTCATTAGAGAATATTACGTTATTATTTGGGCATTTTTATTTAAACATGATTATGCATTTAAAGTATTTCATCAAAGAAATTAATTGAAAACCTTTGTTCTTTTATATTTAGATTGAACAGAAAAAAAAGAATTTTTCTAATGATTTCGAAGGAATAAATGGTAAGTAACGTAAATAATATCATAACATTTAAATATAAAATTTAATTTTGAACTAAAGGTAATGAATTGATGCATACTCATTGGAAAGATTTAGCTCTTTATCATTATTCATCTACACCTAGTCTTACTTCAACTTGTTCTATATGTGGTCTTCCTCCTACAGCAAATAAATCTCTTTATGTAAAACAGTTTTTTCTTCAATTGTAAAACTTAATCGTTATTCTGAATCTCTTTTGTTGTAGGATGCATGTACAATATTATCACCAGCACGATATACAAGAGGCATGGAAATAACAGATCGAACAGAAAATCAATCAAGTTTATTAATATTTAAACTTAATAAAAAATCATTTTCTTATATTGGCAAACATTTTATGCGACCAGATGGATGTAATTCATTTGAAGTTATATTTTTAAATACAAATACAAATAATCAACAATCAAATTCTTCAATAATATCATCATCTATTCAAATAGGATGTTTAATGTAAATACTAAAAGAATATTTTATCTTTATATCTTATTATTTATACTTCTTATAGGAATAATTTTGATATAAAAGAAGATGAAAAAATATTTTTTGAATATAATATTGGATATCAAAACTCGGATGAAAAATATTTGTTACAAGAAATTTATAATGGTTTAGGATTACGTGTTGATATTTTATTTACTGATAAATCAGTTAATTTATTTTATCTTATATTATCTAATAAATCTATTTCGTTTTTTTTTTGTATAGAATATATTTGAATTTATATTTTCCATTAATAATATTCCATGGTCTCATCAAATCGTTGAACGTAAATCAACTAAAACAATGTTTCAACCAATTTTTCAGTGTTCAGGAATTTCTGATTCTAATCGAGATATCAATATGATCATTTATCATCATAAATCAGCACTTGTTCGTTGTTGTTTTCTTTTTGAAATATTAAAAATTTCATATAATAAATATCTTATTTTTTAGGATACAGCAATTCTTAATGTTCCTATATCAAATTCAAAAAATAAACCATGGAAAGTTGGTATGCGTCTTGAAGCTAAACATCGAAAACATCCAAATGTATTAGCAGTAGCTAATATAAGTAAGTTTATTCACTTATATAAAATGCAGGATGTAAATTGAATACACCCATTACGGATCAAGCGAAACGAGCTGGATTTTTTACCAGTGATAAAGACATACCTAGAGAAATTCTCTGTGAATGTACCACCATTGACCGCAACAAGATAAATAAACAATATACTTAACAGAGAATCTCTCTAGATATGTCTTTATGAATATAAAGCTTGGACATGTCATTATTACAGATAAGAGAATTAGCTCGAGCTGTAATGAAGGTACTCAATTTTTTTTTCGGTAAAGTGATTTTTAGAACACTCTGCATATACTTCTTTTTTCTTGTAGTTGAAGTTTATGATGATAATCGTATACGAATTAATTTTGATGGATGGTCATCAACGTATGATTATATAGTTGAAAGAGATAATTCTGATATTCATCCATGTGGGTATTGGGAATATATTCAACGTGTTTTATATAAAAATGTTAATACAAATAAATCTAATCCACATATGACTTTGACCCGTTTTGATAAACCAAAATGTAAATATAAAAAAAAAAACTAAATGATAGTCTTTTATTAAATTATATATTTTCTTTTAATAATTTTAGCTTATGATGACTTATTTAGTTGGAGAAATTATTTAACAGAAAATAATCAAGAACCAGTACCATTAGAATGTTTTAATAATGTAACGAAAGATAAACAAAAAAAAGAGAAATTTTGAATTAATTAATATTTTAATTGTTTAGAATCAAACTGAAGGTATGACTGAAGAATATTTTCCTCGTGGTATAACAAAATCTCAATTTACTTGTCTTTCATGTTATCATTTATATAATGTACGAGTTAAATATCATAAAATGAATACATTCATTCAAAATGAAATAGTTAATAAAATTCTTTATGAACATCATATTGAGTTAAATAATCTAGCAGCAATAACAAGTCCAGGTGTTGTGTTATTACCAACACCTTTAGATATATCAATATTGACATATCCATGTTTAAAATATTTTCAAAATTCATCAAATTTTACTATTCATTTGACATGCAATCATCGAAGTAGAATAAAATAAATTTCAAATGTTTTATTTATTTTGTTAATTAGGTCTTTCACCATGGGATTCAACAACTATTATATCTGGTAGTCATTTATTAGACACCGAAGGTGGTCGAATAGAAAAAACTAATCTTAATATATCATTAGTTACATTGTGTATGTTAACTGCTATTGATCTTACTCGAAATCAAGTAAATTCATTAATATGAATTTATCTTTTTTTAATATAATATTCTTTTCAGAAACATCCAATCGTACCTTCGACATCAAAATTAGTTTTAAATAATAGTAATAATTCACTTAATAAATCTCTTATTGAATATTATATTCGACGTTGGCTTGATTTAAGTGCTTATATAACATGTTTTCATTTAACAAATTTTTATAATAAATATCCATCAAAAGAACAATTTCAAACAATTCCAAATTTACTTTATACATGTTATATTGATCAAGATTTATTTATTAATTTAAAAAATAATCTTAATTCAATAATAATTAATTGTTCATATTTTTTAAATACAGATAAAGAAAATCAATTTGGTAAATATGGTCAATGTTATTATTGTTCATTATTTCGTATAGATGAAACAAATAATAAATTAAATATATCATTACAAAAACGTTTAGAAATAATTGAAAATTATTCATCAAATATATTTTATTTTCAATTATATCATGACGAGAAAAATTTTATTATTAAAAATCATTTAATATTAAATGATGAATTTTTTTCTAAATTTAATAATTTAAAAATAATTGATATAACAAATATAATTATTGATAAATTTCAATTAAGTAATAAATATATAAATTATCTTAAAAAACTTGATTGTCTTTTACTTGACAATAATAATCTTTCAATAATAAATATAGATTTTCAATATTTAAATAAATTAATATATATTAAAATAATAGATAATCCATTTGAAACATTACCATTAAATATTTTCTCATCAAAACTATTACAATATATTGAATTACATAAACTTGGTCGATTAATTCAATTTGATTCAAATACAAAATTTTCATCAGAATTAAAAGCATTAATAATAAGAGATAGTGTTTTAATAACATTACCACAAACATTAAATACAAGTAAATTAACAAAATTAATATTAAATGGTGTTTCTTGGTGGGGTGCAGATGGAATAAATGTTAATGAAGTTGTTAAATATGAATCATTTGAAAACAAATTTATTTCATTTCTTGATCGTCAGCAATTAACATCGATTTATCATATGTATGATGAAGATGCAAATGGTATATTAACATTTTCAGAAATTAATTTAATGAATGCTCATATTTATCGTTATATTTCACGTTTAAGACCAACAAATATAATATCAGATATTTCAAATCAAAATGATCTATCAGGAATTCCATTAGTAATATTTTCTTTTGAAAATTTAACTGAATTAACACTTGAATATCAAGGAATTAAATTTATATCAGATGAAATAAAAAATTTAAAATCATTAATTATATTTAATTTAAATTATTGTATTGAACTTGAAACATTAAGTGCACAAGTTGGTTTATTACCACTTCGTGAACTTAATTTAACTGGATGTATTTCATTAAAAACACCACCTATTGAAATAACACGCCGTGGTCATACACCAACAATGGCATATTTACAAAGATTAATTAGTGGTTCAACACCATGTAAAAGAACAAAACTTATGTTAGTTGGTCTTGGTGGAGCAGGAAAAACAAGTTTAGTACGAGCTTTTCTTCAATCATATTCTACAACATCACCAACAGTTACAGATGGTATTGATATAATCAAATGGAAAGTTCCATTAGATAAAAATGACGACTTCCTTGAATTTAGTGTTTGGGATTTTGCAGGACAATCAGTTTATTATCATACTCATCAAGTAATATATACTACTGTTATTTTCAGAAAGCAATGAGTGTGGCTGTTATTCAAATAACTCAAAAACAACGAGCACATTTATGCCGTGTTTGACGTTCACTGACGATCGAGTTCCCAGAATTAGATTAAATTGGTTCCGCAATGTTCAACATCGCGGAATAGGAAATATTCTCAGGACTGCAGCAAAGAATTAATTTAATTAAGAGGTCGTTTCTATTTTTTAGTCATTTGTCATTTTGTGTCCTTGTAGGATTTTAGAAATTCCGAACTTGCTTGCCTAGCGTGAAATTTTCAGCACTGTATCCCTTTGTCTGGCTACAGACTTGACTGAATCCGTTCGCTCATGTAACCCTAAAGTCTCTATTTTTTTTTTGTATTTGAGTTATTTGTCAAACAGCTATACTCATTGCTTTTTGAAAAAGGACATAGTGCTTATTTTTTTACTTTAAATTAAAGTTTTTTTTGGCAAAAAAAGCTGTTTATATCCTTGCATGGAATATTCGTCTTGGAGCTGAACATGCTGGTTTAGATTTTTGGTTATCATCAATTTGTTGTCATGCACCAAATGCACCTATATTTGTTGTTGGTACACATTCTGATCAAGTATCTCGTTCTGATTTACGTGAAGATGATTTTAAACGACGTTATCCACAAATTGCTGGATTTTTTAATGTTAGTACACATACAGGTGATAATATTAATCAATTAATTAATAGTATTATTAAAACAACATTATCATTACCTTATATGGATGAACAAATTCCAAAAGTATGGCTTAATTTCGAACAATCAATATCTCAATCGAAAGATGATATATTAGAATATAATCAAATAATAAATATTGCTAATAATGTTGGTATATTTGATTCTAATGAAATTCTTCAAGCAATACAATTTTTACATGATCTTGGTTCATTACAATATTTTTCATCTGAACAATTAAAAAATTATGTTGTTATTAATCCACAATGGATTGTTAATGTTATGTCATGTATTGTTAGTATTAAAGATAGTCCAGTTAAAAATGGACGTTTATTTCATTCTGATATAGATATAATTTGGAAAGATTATGATAAAAATTTACATTCATGGATGTTAAAATTAACAGAAGCATTTGATTTAACATTTCCAACATCAAATAAAAATATGAATTTAATACCATGTTTATTACCAAAAGAAGAACCTGAGGTTTGTGTATTATTATTTTTTGTATTCATAGAATAATTTTAATTTTATATTTATAGTATACATGGGATGATAATATTGAACAAGCAGATATAAAACAAATGAAAATTGTTTATACATTTAATTATTTGCCAGGTCTTTTTTTTATTATTTTATTTAGTTTATATATAGTTTGTTTTTGTGATTGGTACATAGCTGGTTTATTTAATCGAGCACAAGTTCGTCTTTTTCAATTTTCGGATGAATCAACAATTTGGCGTTATGGTACATTATTAGTGAAAAATAATCATCGAGCTATTATAATTCGTACAGATGGTTTGTTCAAAATTTTAATATTTATTTACATAGGATGATCGAAAAGTTCTCGGAACATTCTTGCTTTTATTGAATAAATAATGTTTATAAAGCAACTTATCACATTAAATGTTCGAAGTACTCGCCTTAATTCGTTATACAGAGTTTCATTCGATCATTCCAATTTTGGAAGGTCTTTCGAAACTCATCTTTTGGTATTGAACGAAGCTCTTTGGTGACAGCTTGTTGTAATGACTTTGAATCAGAGTAACTACCAAGCTGATGTGGGACCCATCGTGCACATACTTTTTCATTTTCAGTTCTCCATGAATAATACCACTCACAGTTCCATATAATATACCAAGTTCCCAAGCAATGTATCGAATGTGTGTTTTATCCATCTAAAACTACAGTATATAGGAAAAATGAGCTCCATATCTGCTTGAAGTAAATAATAGGTGTTTATTTTCATAAATTAATAGATGAGAGCTGGCACTATCAAAATGTGAAAACAACTTCTGTGCTAAGTCCAACGGTAGAAATCGAAAGTCATTCCGAGAACTTTTTGATCACCCTATGTATTTAGAATTATTTCATTTTCTTATTTTCTTCAATAGATCGACATATTGTTATTAAAATCCAAGGTGTTCGACCAGATAATATACTTTTTTTAATTCATGAAGTATTTGAAGGTCTTGTTAATGAATCATTTTTTGGTGTTAATTATGATATTGCTTTTCCATGTCCTGATTGTGTTGAACAAGTATGACTTTTCTCTAACTATAATTATTAGTAATAAATGTTTTCTGATTCAGCGTACAAATGAACCTTGGGAATTTTCTTCTTCACTTATTCATCGTGCAATTGAACTTAAATCCCCAACGCTTCAATGTCAACGATTTTTTCATGTTGCACCTATTACTGATTGTAAAATTTTGGTTCTAAATTATATTGAATTTTATTTTCTTATTTATAGTGCAAGCACTTATTCCACCAGATAGTAAAAGTAATTATGATTTATATTTGAAATATTCTCTACGTGATCTTAAATCTTATAAACAAAATATGGCAGTTGATGTTATATTTATTTATCTACCTGAACATATTCCAACTGAATTAGAAATTGGTAGTAAAATTGATCCGAAAAAAATTATAGAAGATTTAACAAGTAAGATTTTAAAGATAATATTGAGATTAGATTTTATTTTGTTTTTTTTTAATGAAATTTAAGAACGTGGTTTAAAAGTTTGGACACCAGAATCAATAAAAGATTTTCAAATTCAAGATTATTATTTTATTATTAAAGAAGCAAAACGTATTGTATTTGGTATTTCAACTGAACTAATAGAAAATCCTGATAATAAAAATTTATATGATGCTTTTCACACAATAATTAATATTCTTCGTAAACCAATTATTCCGATTTTATTTGGAAAAGATATGAAATGGAGAGAAAGTGATATTGGTGTTGCATTAACAGATAAACTTTATGTAAATATGCAAAAACCGAAACTATATGAAAATCGAATAAATGAATTAATCAAATTAATTGAAAATGAAAAAGATAAAACTCAACAATTAAAAGATTTATCAACTGATGTTTTCATAAGTTATTGTTGGGCTAATTCACATGATGCTGTTAATAAAGGTATACAAACAGTATTTATTGTCAACAATTTTTGGTGTTGAAATATACTAGAAAAGATCACTAACTATTCAATCATTGTTGAGTTGGAACTATTTGCATCATGTAGTTCTTAATGAACTATGAATAGCCTGAAAAGAGTTCGACATACTATGTTTTTCTGGTATTTTTAATCAAGTGCAATCCTGTGAGTCTTCCTTTGAAACCAGAAAAACTGAGCTTTGATTTAAAACCTTGCAGAAACAAGCTTCAATGAGAGCAGTTTATCATGAACATTTCAGTTCTATTTTGTTGTTCCGATTCTAAGATATGGCTAAAAAGAATGTTTTTACACGGCTCATATACTCTTGACAGATTCCAATATTCTTATCTCCGAATAGGAGCATCCAAAACATCTGAAACTTTGACAATAAACTAGTCTCATTTAGGTCTGGGATCACAGCATTCTGCTTAACACTATCGTAAAATTGAAGTGTCTCGACAATAATAAGTTAGCAGGCCGAACTCTTTTCAAAATATTCATAGCTCATTAGGACATACTTGACGTACTTAATTCCGACTCAAAAGCGATTAAATAGTTAGTAATTTAGTGTACCAGCGCTGCAGTTACTCTCTTGGAATATATTATTTTCCTTGTTTAGGTACAAAATCTACTGAGACTTCTATTGGTTGGGCAGATCCTCGAGCTATAAAAGTACTTTTTTTTGTTTCTTAATAAAATATATATTTCATCAAATGAGAATTGTTTTTGTTCTGTAGGATTATCTTGAATCACGTGGATTGAATGTTTGGATAGATATAAATGATTTAGGAAAATTAGGTGTACGTCATGATATTGTTCATGTATATAATAATTAAATTGTGTTTTCCATCGAAATTTATCTTAACTTTGTTTTTATATTTAAGGGTTTAAAAAATACAAAAGTTCTTATAGCTTGTGTATCAAATGAATATACTAAAAGTGAAGCATGTTGTGAAGAATTTTTATTTACAAAAACTACACTTCGACTTCCTGTTATATTGGCTATATGTGGTACTGGTGATAAATGGCAAACAACAGAAATTGGCATGTGTAGTCTTAATTGCCCACGAGTGAATCTTCAACTTGAAAATCCAAATGCTTTTGAAGATCTTTACAATCATATTCAAACTTTTTTACCTAAACGACTTAGTTCAGCTAGAGAAACAACATCAAGTATCAAGGAAACAGCAATTACTGAAGAGAAGGCAACAACTGCTTATCAGGTTACAATTTCATATTTATAAATTGTATTTATTCTTTTCTTTTTTTTTATAGGAATTATTTGAATTATCAGAACGTAAATTTCTTCGTATAACATGTGGTTTTGCTGAAACAATGAATACTCGTGCTTATCCACGTTTATTTGCACTTGATTTTATGAGTGAAAAAGAAAAATCAGCACAAGAATTAGCACGTACTGAAATGTCTACTCATATGAATGTACAACAAGAAAATGAAAACAATAATGAACGAGATGAAGAAATTGATTCTGTTGCAACAATAGTTAATAATAAAAAAGAAAAAGTTAAATTATTATGTATACGTACACTTTGTGAAAATGAAGAAAATTGGCATCCAACTAGATATTCAGTTGAAATTGATGAAAAAATTATATTACAAAATAGTGCATTATATTTATCACGAATTATGCTTCTTCTTAAACAAAGTAATTTACAATTAGAAATTCTTACTACTGATGAAGGTGAAAATCAATTAAAAAAACTTACTGAAGTAAAATTTCTTATTCATTATAATATCTTTTTTTTCATTCTTTGTTTTTTTTTCTTTAGATTGCAAATGCTATAAATATGGACGTAAAAGATTCTTATGGATATTTACGTCGATGTATAATGGATTTTGATATAGAAGAAAAATATTCTGGTCTTAAACAATGTCGAATGCCATCAGGCAAAATTTTGTGGCTTTGTGAAGAACATCAAAAACAACCACGTGTTGTTCTTATTAGTGATTCACTTACAGGTGGATATAGTCGTCCACAAGTTGAAGAAAAAAGTGATATAATGAAAGCATTAACTAAACTTAATCAACGAAGTATGAATATCTCTTTCAATATCATTATTCTTCTGTTTTTATTTTTGTCTAGTTGCAAATAATGAAATACCTCCACCGACATTCAAAATTCCTAATCTTTCATCAAGAGAAAAAGAATCATATAGTAATCATTCTTCAATTGAATATAGTCGACAAGAATCTTCATTATTGAAATTTCAACAGGAAAATACTCTAGAAACAGAAAATGAAACATCAATCAATACAAGAGATTGCTCAATTATGTAAATGTGATACATATATAATCATTAATATTTTATTATCTAATAAAATCCCGAGTTTTGTGATATAATATTATGAACACTTTCTAGAAAAATAAACAATTAGTTGAACTAAAAAAAAAAACAAAGAATTAATCGAAACATCATTGTGCATAAACATAATATGAAATTCTTTCTTTGTACAAGTCACATGTCAACCTAGTGATCAATTGTTTAAGGCAATAATAGGAAAAAAAAACGATAGGTGGTATTTAATGAATCCATGAAAGATGCTCCCCGGACATTTGCTCCCGCGACACTTGCTCCCCAGCGTCATTTGCTCTCCAAGCCCAAATCTAACCCCAATCAAAACCAAAACTTACTCTATGTCTCGCCCTCACCCACACCTACGTTCCCATCCACATCTGCACCCTCACCCTCACTCAGACTTGCGCCTACACCCGCATCTATGCGGGGAGCAAATGTCGTTGGGGAGCAAGTATCGCGAGGGAGCAAATGTCCGGGGAGCATCTTTCGGGATACTGTATTTTATGTAGTGATTTATCTAAATCAAATTAAGTTATAAAAGTTTTAAAATGATTTAGCTTATTTAAGATCGACTTTTCAAGAAGTAGAATTTAAAAAAGAAATTAGTGTACAAATGAAGTTTGTTGCAAAGTAACCAGTTGGTTACGATTTTAATAACATGGGCTTAAAAAAAGACAACACATACTAAAGCACGATCTTAAAAATTAATTTAATATACTATTATTTTTCCAATGTTTTAAATATATTGATTTTTCTAACCTATTTTTAGTTGATTCTTTAGAAAATAAACCTATCTGGTGAGTTGTTTACAGTGAATATTCAATGATTAGATTTACATTCAGACCGTTAATCGAAGATACATATATATATATATATATACCTGTGCTGTGGTCAGCCTTAAAATACTATATTAAAGATGATACAAAGAATGGAGCAAGATCCGAGTGGCCTGAACGGTTCTTAAGTGTGTTAGAGAGTAAGAAGCATGAGGGTGAGAGCAAAGCTGAATGAGGATTTTAATTCTTTGTCGCTTTTCATTCTTCTTTCACACAAAATTTTCTTCACTCTCACACTCTCATCTCAGGAATAATATGGATATCACACAAAAATACGTAGGAATACTTGCTTTCAATCTTTGTATCTCAGTTAGACACCGATATAAGAGAATTACATTTAAGATTCCATGACAGTTGCACCCGAAACTCAGATCAAACCCCAATTAAAACCAAAACTCATCATCTGCTTTTTGCCCCCTAGACCTACGTCATCATCATCTTCACGATTTCTCTTTCGACATACCCTACATGCTTCTCTCTCGATTGGCTGTATATATTCTATGATTAGCTTTTTACATGAGAGTATATGCATGAGTTATATTTCGCTCGCTTTGTTCTGGCATTTATTTCTTTTCGCTTTTCGGTTTTGTCGTGTTTTAGATGAGGGTAGAGTTGTATGAGAGTTATCACAACATAAAACTTGTAAAATCACTTCCAATTATCAGTCTTTCGATCGATGCATTTCAAATAAATGAAAGTGTCTTCTTCTTATGCATAGATATTCCTATATTTATTATTAGTTATCAAAAAATACAATTTTATATTAAACAGTGTCAATAGGCTTCTTTCAAGAGCGAAGCACTCGCTTGTATGAGTCAGTTAGTTCACTCAGATCTTTGACAAAAATAAATTTGGCTTTGGGTGCATATTCATGAACAAGATTGACAATATCATTAAACCAATGTACATGTGGTGAGTCTCTCGCAAACTCATCACTAAATCTATTAATTCCACCACCTTGAAAGATATCGATATATTATTTATAAAAAAAAATAGTATCTACTTACCAATTATCAACTCTAACTTTATCGTTTATAATAGGTATGACCTTGACATTCTTATAATCCATATCATGTATATGTTTTTCAGCCTGTGCTGCTTTTCCCGGCCCTCCTAAAATCAGTATTTTTCAAGAACGATTTGCTTCTTCAGCCATTTTGGTTTTTATGTGAAAGCGCATTGTATATTGTTTATAATAAATATATAAATGTAGTAAGTCGAAGATCAACACACGATAAAGTGAAGGGCAAATATGAAAAATAATATGAAATAAATAAGAAAGTGTAGTATACGGTCGAAGCACGATGAATCATCAAATCAATATGAGATTCGAATGCATTAATGCATTTGAGAACGCCACATGTTATACCACATTTCACAGTATTCTTCTTAATATTGAATGTTGCTGAAATAGAGATATATCTTTTGATGAAGTCAAATTTTCGGGCCTTAATTTCGTTTCCGAGAAAACTGACATTTAAGGAGACCAATGGCAGCCGCCCATTAGCCATCTATGTTTAGATTGCCCGTAGTATTTTGATAGTTTCATGTTTCAGTCATTTTTCTAAGAAAAACTAAAAGTACAGTTTGATAGAGAAAAATTTTCTCTATGGATTAGTGGTAGTTTTAAATCGGGCTCCTAAACTTTTCTTTACAAAGTGCATTTCATATTGATTCGCTTATTTCTATATGCTTTATTTGCTCTGTTCGTACCGTAAAAGAAAAAAAAATATGATTACGTACGATGTTATGTCGGGTATGCATATATTTTTACTGCATGGTAGGTGAAAAAAAGTGATTGGTATATAAAGTATGACGATAAACAATTTCTAGAATAGAAAGTGATATTTTGCATTGAAAAGAAAGATCACGTTTTTGATAACAGCTAGAGGTGTTAATTTACATTTATAAAATAAATAAAGACAAAGAAATTTTCTATTTATATTAATAAAAAAGTTAATTTTATTATTGTAATTTCAATATAATTTTTCCTACTATTTCAGTTCAACAACACATACAATCTAAACTATCTTTTTCGATCGAATCTACAATATGGACAGACTGAAGAAAACGATTAGTAGTTTCTTTGGTAGCAAGAAAATCCAAGAAACACTCAGTTCTTCTGAAAATGGTTATACAGACATAAGATCGCGACGACGCGCAAATATGCGCCCAATTCAAAACTTCCTACTGGTGTGGTTAGACGATTCTTTTAATGTTGTGAAAAACCACGATTCTAATAAAAAAATATTGAAACTACGAACTATTATTAACACCGTACATACGTTCAGCACTGTACATGAATGTATCAACTTCATCACTAATATTAAAGAAGAAAAGATTTTCATGATTTCTTCAGGTGCTCTTGGACAAATAGCAATACCCATTGTTCATGAAATGTGTCAGGTCAGTATTATATACATTTTCTGTGAAGACCAAGCTCAGTATAATCAATGGATGACACACTGGCCAAAAGTAAAGGGTATTTTCACAAGCATTAAACCGATTTATGAAGCACTCAAGCAGGCCACACAAGAATGTGATCAAAATGCCATTTCAATGAGTTTTGTAATCGGAAATAATGATACAATAAATAGAGATCTCGATCAACTCGATTAATCCTTTATGTATACTCAGATACTAAAGGAAATTCTTTTAACAATTAATTTTGAACAAGAGCATATTACAGAATTTATTACTTATTGTCGAGAACAATTCGTCGGCAATAAGAAGGAACTTGAACATGTCGATAAACTTGAACGAAAATATCATGAACATCTTCCGATATGGTGGTATACTTATCCCTGTTTTCTTTATTCGATGCTCAATCGTGCTTTACGAACAATGGAAGTCGAACTTATTATTACTATGGGCTTTTTTGTTCGACACCTTCACAAGCACATTGAGCAACTTTACTCGGAACAATATGTTGGACATACTCAATCCAATACATTTATAGTATATCGTGGTCAAGGTCTTTCTCAAACAGACTTTGAACAATTAATGAAGACTAAGGATGGTTTATTATCGTTTAACAATTTCTTATCTACTAGTATAAATCGACAAGTATCTCTTGATTTTGCTCGTCAAACTATGCAAAATTCTGATTCGATAGGAATCTTATTCATAATGATAATTGATTCATCTATATCTTCAACACCGTTTGCTAATGTTCGTGACATCGGTTATTTTCAAGATGAAGAAGAAATTCTCTTCTCTATGCATTCAATATTTCGAATTGGACATATGACACAAATTGATAACAATAATAATCGTCTCTGGCAAGTAGAATTAACATTAACGAGTGATAATGATCCAGATTTATACGACTTAACTGAAAATATACGAAGGGAAACATTTCCACATGCTCAAGGATGGTATCGATTAGGTAATTTATTAATTAAAATTGGACAGTATGACAAGGCTCAACAAGTGTTTGAAATCATGCTTGATCATAAAATTGATGATGGTGAAGAAGCAAATATTTATCATATGCTTGGAACAATCAAGGATAATCAAGGAGAATATAGAGAAGCAATAACATATTATGAGAAATCTATTGAAATCAATGAACAGATTCTCTCTCCTACTCACTCTGACTTGGCTGCTTCTTATACCAACATCGGTGTAGTATATAACAGAATCGGTGAGTATTCGAAAGCACTTTCATTCCATGAAAAAGCACTTAAAATCGACCAGACAATACTTCCTTCGAATCATCCTGATTTAGCTACTTCTTACAATAATATTGAAAGAGTATATGACAATATGGGCGACTACTCCAAAGCACTTTCAATTCTTGAAAAAGTACTTGGTATTCTAGAAAAAACTCTTCCTCCAAATCATCCCTATTTTGCGACATCTTACAATAATATCGCTTTGGTGTATCAAAATATAGGCGAATACTCAAAAGCATTTTTATTCAATGAAAAAGTACTGGAAATTCGACAAAAAATTCTTCCGCCAAACCATCCTTTGCTGGGTACTTCTTACAGTAACATCGGTGTAGTATACAACAAAATAGGCGAATATTTGAAAGCACTCTTAACCTATAGTAAAGCACTTGAAATACGAGAAAAAATTCTTTCTCCAAATCATCCTGATTTGGCTACTACTTACAATAATATTGGTCAAGTGTATGACAACATGAACGAATATTCGAAAGCACTTTCATATTATGAAAAAGCACTTGAAATACGAAAAAAAACTCTTCCTCCGAATCATCCTGATATAGCTACTTCTTACATTAATATTAGTTTAGTGTATAACAATATAGCCGAACATTCGAAAGCATTTTCGTTCAATGAAAAAGCGCTTGAAATATATCAAAACACTCTTTGTCCAAATCATCCTCACTTGGTTACTTCTTACGGAACTATGGGGCAGATACTGAACAGCATGGGCGAATATGCAAAAGCACTTTCATCTCATCAAAAAGCACTTAAAATATGAGAAAAATCTCTTCCTCAAAATCATTCTGATTTGACTACTTCTTATAATAATATTGGACAGGTGTATGATAACTTGGGCGAGTACTTGAAAGCACTTTCATATTATGAACGTGCTTTGAATAGTGGACAATATTCACTACCTGAAAATCATCCTCATCTGCAGATATATATTGACAGCATTGAAATTGAAAAAAAGAAATTGTAATTTTATTTTATTTTATTAGATAAACAAAGATTTGAAATAGAATGAGTATTTGACTGTGTAAGAGACGTGCATGTGTGTATAGCGAAACTCTCCCAAGTTGACGAAAACACAAAACGGCTATTTTCTTTGGTGAAGACCGTCACAATATGTTTTATGGTTGAGCAAGGAAAGTTTCTCTATATGAGATATATTGCCACCCGATAGGCTTCTGAAAGGTGTCATGGATAATATATCAAACAAAATGAGTAGTAACCAGTATGTCTCGTTCATGTCGGCACCAAAGCTACTGGGCAATCCAAAACTCCAGGTACAACATTTACTTGGTGCTCATATATTTGAAAGGTTAGAAGACAAAATTATTGGAAAATATCAACTTCGAGCTTGTCTTGTGAAAAGAGATGGAGAAGGAGACATGAAACTAGCAGATAGTTTATCCAACATAGAACTTACATATGCAAAGATTGATGGTCAATGGAAAATAGTTGAAATTAAAGCTGGATCGATGATTGACATTATTGGAGATATAACAGCGATTTTTAAAAACTGAATGAACACTATACTTTGAGCTCAATTTGTTTCAGTAAATACAATACACAAAAAGATTGAACTCCATATACGATAAACCTTTCTAAATATATTTTCAGACTACACACGACTAAAGACAAGATAAGATTTGTATGAGTGCTAACTTGGAAAAAAAACATGCTTTTTCGTTCTGTTACTCAAAAAATTGAATGTTGCGAGTATATTAACATTTATTTGTCAAAACTGTCGATTTTCTTTTCTGGTGGGCCTAATTTTATGTAATTCATCTTGAAGAAAAAACGACTTCAACCGCTTTTGATAGTTTTCGTAATTCGACATGTTGATTCCACTGGAATCCTAACATCATTACGAGCACTTGTGCATGCTATTAGTGGTTCATATCTGTAGAGCGATATGGTTTTCTAAATTTCAGTTTGATAAATCAACATATTACATAAATATATAGTAGTTTGCAAAAACAATTGGAATAATCTTACAGCAGTAACAGTTTATATTTTCTAGCTTCTCTTGAACCTTTTTTATACAGTTATGGTAGATTTATACTTAGCAGATACTCTACTAAAAATATTCATATATTGGATTAATTTTCGTTTCATCATTGTATAATAATAACCTGACATAAAAAAGCCAGATAATCTAAAATCACATCATAAATCTGTATTATACTGTTGGGACGCTGGAATTTGTTCTACCAATAAAATCTATCGGTATACAAAGATAACATTGTCTACAATTTAGTTGTCAATTTCAAAAGCTCAAAACTTAAGGTTTCCTAGAATATTGAGTAGCTGATGGTCCAAAATATGCGATTAGCGCTCAATATAGTCGAATATTAGATCAATTTATTGGACGAAATAATGAAGTCATATTGAGAGAACTGGCTAAAAAATGACATAAACAATATGATTAAACTGTTTCCACACACATTGTATATAGAGACAGTTTTTTTGAAAACAGTCTTGTTAATTAAAATAAAACAGGATTTGTAACTTTAAAACATAAAAATTTTTTTAATTCGTCTCGAAATATTTTTCTTGCCAATGTAAATATATAAAATGATATTGTACTGTTTATGAAAGTAATAAGTATAAATAAAATACTAAGAAAATTTTCTATTTGCTGTTGTTCTTCTGATTTATTGTAATTTTTTGTTAGTTCATTATGAATATTTTGTATAGAAATTGGTAATGAGAGAATAATTGAACAAATGACTTGTACAAGAAGCATAATAGTCATTTGTATTGATGTTTTTCTATTATTTTGTATATTATATGTTGGAGCTATATGTTGTCGACTATTTCGTACGTTTTGAATAGTCATTAACCCAAACAATAACATTAGACAACATGGAAGAAAAGAATATGTAAGAAAAAAAGAAAAACTAATATATAATTGCCATGTTTCAGAAATAGTAACACAATTTGATGAAGTTGAATCGTATATTCCCTCATAACAATATAACATCGGAATATAAATAAGATATATTAAACAAATTATACTAATAATAATTCATTTAGCTATTTTAATATTAACAATTGATCTTATTTGTATATTTGTACAACTTGATGCCCATCGATCAATACATGCTCCAACTATAAGCCACATTGATATAGATAAACTACCATAGGTAAAATATGATCGAGTTTTACAATAAATAGAAGATGATAGTGTTGTCCAAGGACTAATATTAAATGTTGTTAAAACTCGTGTGAAACATCCCATATAAAGTGCAATAAAATTTACAAATGTTGCTGCCAGAAAATACCATGAACAAGAAACTGAACGAAGTTTTGAACGTGTAAAAATACAAATATTAAGTGTATTACCAAATGTTCCAAGAATAAGTAGAACTAGACAAAAATAACGCATGAGATAGAATTGAACCATATCATATATGTCTGTTGATGATGACATTTTGTAATAATATAAAAAAATATAAATCATATCTTTTGTATTAGATAAAATACTCTAATTTATTTTGCACGATTCATTATATATTTCTATTTTCAGCGAGAAGAATTTCAATGGAAAAAAAATCTTCTTTTGTTGTATGCACTGAATATATTTTATATTATTTTTTAATTATAAAATTTTATTGATGGTAAAAAATAAGGATCTATTTCAAGGAATAATTACGAATAAATAGACATAAAATAAAAGTACTGCCTTATCAACAATATTATTGTTATCTACAGATCGCAACAAAGATGTGTAAAACGACAGAAAAATGTAGGACAAACTTATCCTTACTCTTGAAGAAAACTGTCTATTATTGAGAGAACATATTCTCTTCCAATCTTTTCATTTGCATGATCTTTGAATTTGCCTCTTCATTAACTTATCTTTTCACATTATTGTAACAATCTCGGTACAATGCATTTTTGTATATATTATGTTTGACTCATTTTTATATTTTTGTCCTTATTGTCTACATCAAAGGAGAAACGACGGATTGTGTATTTTTAGGATTGTTTCCATATTTTTAAGATTTTGCGGATTGCTAGAAATCTCCTTTCGATATTCTTCGTTTTGACCAAAAACAATGTGCATAAGTTTAGTGTGTATTAGAGCGATTGTTTTTTAGTTTTGACTCAATATCTTAAAGCATCCCCATATGAGGTTATCGAAACGCGTTGTGACAACCTGAAAATTCTTTAGCTCACTTTACACCCACTTCAACTACAAGCAAAAGTTCAAGCCGCAAAGAACTGGTGTAAGCAGACCGTCACCCATCCGGACAAATGGCCACGATGACTGAAGAAGAAATTGACTAAATGAGCAACCTTCCTTATCTTTCTATTTTGTAGGTATGGATCTTTAAGTAACATAAAATAATTCATAACTCTGGAAAGACAAGAAAGAAAAGGCTAAAAAAATTTCTTTATAGGTTTCTATCTATGCTGTTTTATTTTCGCTAACAAAAAAAGGTATGTCAAACTTTTCGGGAGTATGGTTATACCTAATGGGGTCATAGACTTCTCTTAACAGTGACAGATAGGATCTAGTTTTTTTATACAATGTGTTATCATTACAGAATGTCTTGTTTCTTTTGGACGTGTCAGTTGATCGAACACGAAACATAGTTACATAATGATTCACTTTCGCTGAGCACTTATTGACGGTAGTTGGAATTTTGTGAAATGGTACCATGGCATTATGCACAAACAACATCATCACTTCTCGAGGATTCGCTACTGGAAGATATCTTCCTGAACGAAGTGGATCACAAGCACGACTAACCATAACTTTGAATAAATTGATTGCATGCTGTTGTTTTGGAATAGTAATGTTTGGGTGTCCGAATACTAATGTTGTAAGTAACGTTAGTGATGTGTTATGCTGAATACTGTCAAGGTAAGCAGTCAAAGTTGGAGCTCCTACAAAATCATTCAAAAAATTGTCTGGTGAATGAATTAACATAACCCATTCACTTAAACCGCGGTGTTTCCATAAACATTGGTTCTCCATCATAGTTTGACCACAATAAGTTGACCCATTCAAGCTGACATTAAGCATAGATTCAGTCGGTGCCCAACGTTTGTAGTAGTTAACAAGTCCTTTTTCAACTAGTCCACTGATGTACGGCTCGGTACTTCCATCAACATCATAGATACTTACTGCTCCGAACTTTAGATATTTGACATAAAATTGAACCCACATACGAATAAGCCCAGGCCATTTTGCTTCAAGTTGGTGTACATTAAAGAGCGGTTGAGAGCATCCTACTAGTTTATGAATTTTTCTATACGGATTTAAAAGGCATAACTTGATAGACCCATTCAAATGATGTATTGTGTCAATCAAACGCACAGACAAATTGCTGGAGACTGGTATCTTTAATGGACCTACCGGACAAAGTAGACGGTCTTCTTTAGACATATTACGAAGAAAGGATAATGTCAAGTTCCCTTGTACAACTCCGTATCCAAGAACTTCACATTTTATCGATAACTGTAGTTTCCAGTTCAAAAAACAGTGAGTCCAGCGTTGCTTCGACGACATAGGAGTGTTGTTACGTTCGAACATTAATAAGAAGTCGATTTCTTCTAGAAAATATTTGTCTTTAGAGGATTTCTTAGAACTTCCTGCGAGAAGTGAAACCACTGCAGGAAGATCATTTTGTATCATTGGTAGATTTACTAAGTCTCGATCATTGTGAGTATCATATAAACTATGTATTACGAGATGAGGTCGTGAAACTATTGAATTACTTACAAATGATTGTAAATTACGAGTCCAGCGAAACTTTACTGATAAAAAAGCCAATACTACCGATGTAAATAAAATAAAACAGTAAATCCAGCGAATAGACAACATTATCTTTAATATGTGATCATAAACTTTTTCTTCAATGTCGGTTGAAACACGTAGGGTCCCGTGAATGATTGATGTTTTATGTCATTGTTCAATCAAGCGAATCTAAAATATGATTACATCAAGAATTGATAGAAGGAAAGTGGTGCTCCTAGATTTCTCAAAGATCTCTATACGTTCAATACTGACAGTGGGCAATATTCACATTCCGATCGTAAGAAACAGGAGACAAAAATAGCGGTCAACCAAAAGTCTTATCTATCTCTGCTTTTCAGTTTTAATATCGGGTCACTAATTTCATTTCATGTGTTTCTGAATCAGTCGATTCAAATATGAAGTGAGGTTGATGATTAAATTGAAAGGGTTCACTTTATTTCCAAAGTTATATCTGCACGCTCGTGTTCATCTTTCTTAGACCCACTTCCCTATACTCCTATTATATTTCTTTATAGCTCCATTATACTTCCACAATTCTCTCACTCTACTCCCTTAATTGTACTCTAATATTATAGGAAAAATTGATTTAACCCTTTCATCAGCGACTTTTGAATGACCAAGTTTTTTTTGGAGGTGAGAAATGATGATAACCACCTTCAAACCCCCTCATGAAGAAACAGATAAACAGTATTACTTAATTTCGAATAGCCATGAATTAATTTCATCTATACAATATCATTATACTTTCTATCAGACTCATCGATCCCAGCTTATCATAATTGTGCAACTGAAAACAAAAAAGTGATATATATTTGTACCACTGTCCGTGAAACGATTAATTTCCAGGAGAAAAAATTTTGTATATTATAATATAGATAGAGTGAATGACAGAATTAAATCCTAGGTTGATATAATGGGTGAGAGAATGAAAGTTTTTATGCAAACGAAACAGAGTTTCAATCGAGCGATCGATTAAAAACGGATAAGTAGCTTCGCACACTGTCTTGGACGTAGAAAGAGCTAAACAGAGTCACAAGAAATAAAAACAAGTTGCATGGCACTTCTACGGGAGGGACATTTTCTGTATGCGCACATTACTCACCTGTATATCAGTTCGAATACGCGCGCATTAACGTTCGTTATTTTGAGAGCGAGTGAGTTAATACAAATTGACTAAACTTTGACTATGATTGAAAACCCCATGCACATAATCGATTTTAATCGACAGTTATAGAACAAATTAGGCATGCACCAAAACCAAGGGTTTTGGTTTTGATATTGATGGTATTCGTTTTTGTAAGCTCTGTCTACTATGGAACTCAAAGAAGATGACCCAAACTGTCGACCTATATTCGAATATATATTGAGAATACAGGATACTGAGAGCGATAATCCATCCAAAAGAAGAAAAAAACAATGAACTGGAATGAATCGTAAAAAAAGAAAAAGAAAAAGACAAACGAAAAAGAACGTTATTCTGAAAGATAACATGTCAGCCAGAAAAGAGCACTATCAGAGAAGAAAGAACAAAAAAAGAAATTTGGATTATGGGCAATGAAAACTATGAGAAAAAAGAAAGAAAAAAAAGCTTATCAAAAGTGTCGGTTCGTTTACACAGTGGTCGTGATTATGAGAATCAGTGTCACACCGAAGTCAAGGCGAAAAATGTTTAAATTTTTTTAATTGTATCATTGAGAGTGGAAACGGTTTTAGAGAGATGGATGTTAATTAGGTAAAGAACGATCTCTAGTCTTTTAAACCTTTCATTAGAATCATTTCAATTTTCTTTATTGACTTCGATTTATTCTCAATTAAGGTTTACTGATTGTTATGTAGTTCATGATTCTTAACGTACCTGACGAGTTCCTTAAGCAAGGACGAAACGTCGTATGATTTGTTTTGAATCATTTCTCTTTAAACTCCCCCTTACTCTCAAGTCGAATGGGACAATATCGTTCTGAGTTTGATTGATGACGACGTCGTGAAATTAAATACGCTGCGAATGAGAAAGAGAGAGAGAGTCAGAGACAGAGAGATAGGGATTAGAGAAGGTTTTTCTCGAAGTGATGTCGAAAAATTTTGTGTTTTCATTATATGCTCAGGGTGAGACGCTCTACAAAATGCGCCAATAGTTTTGAATTGATAGGTACTCGAAAAGCTGAACGGCTGAAGACAAAGAGAGCATTTAAGAGCTTAATTAGGTCTTAAAAAAGCTTTCGGGTCAATAGATTTTTTCATTTTTGCTTTGCCGTTTTTTTTCTGAAGAGATCCTTTCAATTTAAATTCTGATGAAGTTGTGAGAAAAAAATGATTAAAAATCAACTTACAACCTTTTTCTAACTACGCCATTGCATTGCATAAAATTTCATAGCAATAAAGAAGCACTCAATTTTCGTCGTCATCGCCTAGCTTTAAATGGCTGTTACACAGCAGAAAACAAAAATCATCTGGGTCTGGTAGTCAAATTCCAATCGATTCGACGGGTTTGAAGCTGCAGAATGAAAACGCTATAGCGATTTTGAAACTGAATACATAGAAGAAAATTTCAACAACAGAACCAGCAAGAAATTCAACTAAATGATTATTTTATCAATTTCAAGTTCCTTATCCAGTTCCTGAAAGAAGACCGATGGAAACAGAGACCACTGAAGAGAGAGGAAGTTAGTTTGAATGAGCTCGTGAGAGAAGAAAGATTTTCATTTCCTGAAAGAGCTTAAGGAATTGGAACGACAAAAACATTCAATTTAGATCTTGATCAAAGAAAATTTTTACATAAAGCGTGGGTTGACAAAAATCAAAGTATTACTTCTAGCTATAAACCTATTGCTGAATTAGCAGCTGAAGGTAGCAGACGGACGACATGAAAACTGCCACCAAAACTAATTATTGTTGTCTATTTATATAGGAATTCTGACGGAGGGACGAATCCTGAATCAAATATTCGATGCTGAACGAATGGCTGAACAATTAAGAACTTGTGCGACAACAACTAATGGTAATAAACAAGCTCTCACTACATGTGCTGCTCGTCTCTACACAGCTGAACCATTTCTCTATAAACTTGTGAATTCATCACTTAGATGTGAGGATTGAAGTAAATTGGATACACTAGGTCCGTTCTGTTATCTATTGAAAAATCATATAGCCAATGAGATGGTCGACGATATGTACATTTTCTTTCGTGGTGCGGCTCTTTCCGACGAAATGATTGATGAATATAGGCAAGCTATCGGTAAAGTTATCTTTTGGCCGTCATTTACTTCAACTTCGGATGATATACATGTAGCTAAAGCGTTTGGTGGCAATATCCTCTTCATTATTCAATGTCAAAAAGGACAGGGCTATAGCTGCATGACTTACATTTCTTCTATCTCACAGTATCCTCAAGAAAGTGAATTCCTTTTCGCTGCTGGACATAGATTTGAAGTTAAATGAATTGAAACTGCGAAAACTGGGAAAATTTTGGTAACAGTCCTATTTCAGCGGAACTCTTACGATTTAAAGAAATTTATTAAAGTTCGAAAACAATTTGAATCCTTGGATTAAAAACGAAGTTTTTAGCATTTTACCCTAACACTTACGATATTTCTTTTTTTCATGCCGACCTCTCCCATATTATTAAAAAGAAAAGTAAAAAGAAATATATATAAACTGTAGCACATGGGACATTTATTTCTGCCAAAAAACAGACAATAACAGAGAAGTAAAAACAAAACTACAATGGGTCATATATCTGGGCGCTTTCAACCGCCAGAATTAGCTCGGAAAACAAGTTAGAACTTCGTGCCCAAAATGTTAAACAAAAAAGTTTGAAATTTTACTGCGCGCGCACTGAATAATAGAATCATAAATACGAATATAATGCAAGTATGATAAAAAGAATTCCACCGTCCTAAAGTTTGATTTAAATGATCAGACACACCGGCAGTAGCTGCTGATGTAGCTGTTCCAATCCATAAATGATGTTCGCTGTAAGAAGTAGCAGAAACACCCACAGGTGTCAATAAATATCTGAGATTTGAAATAAAATTTCTACATGGCAGTGATTGACCATTCGGTAAAATAAAGAAAGGAAAACAACTACATTTGTCGTTTCGGAGGTGAGGTGTTGAGTATTTACCAGAGTAATTCCAGGCGTCTCACGATGGTCGTTATCATGCTTGTCTAAGATACTTGACGAGTACGTTCGGAATTATTAAACTGCATTAACTTTGAAAATTTAGGTTTATACTTTATTTTATTTTATTTGTCGTAATTAGTTTGATGTATAATGTATTGACGTTACGTTTGTATATGTAATTAGGAGAACTAGTAGCCAAGATCATGATTTCGTCTTCCGCTATGAAGACTCGTCAATTGGCATAGTTCAAATTCAACAATAAATGATGACAACTGTTTCAGCTACTAGATGAACTAGCAGTCTAGATCATGACTTTGGGTCACTTCTCTAGAAGAAGAAGAAGAAAAAAAGATTAACTATATTCAGATTGCTGACGGATTGTTCGAATAATTGAAGTTTTTGTTCATTTGGAAGAAGGGTAAGTTAAACAGATCTTACCACGACTGGTTTCGACTGAGTTTTACAGTCTCATCAGGTGATTTATAAGAATCTACATAATTAAATCTAGAAATTGAATGAAATCGAGAGTTTTCAAAGCAAACTTTCAATCTCAATCTGTGAGTGAGGGTGGAAGTGAAATAAAATAAAGCGAATCAATAATTAATATAAAAAATATGACACAATAATTGAAAGTGGTTCAAGAAAGTTATGCTCCATTTTTTTGATTACAGATTCTGAAAGAGCGTGAAAAACTGCATCGAATGGTATGTATCCCATTTTGATAACTAATTGATTTGATATCCAATTTTTGATGAAATGGTACGCTGTGTTGGTCTTCTGCCATATTCTAATAAGGACAAGTGTCAATAAGGCCATTTTCTCGCCCGAAACATCTCTCAAAAAGAATTACATATTCGGAATCAGTATTAAATTCTGATTACAATGAGATACTTTTTACTGATGAAAAACGACTTTCATTTTTCACGGTTCATTGGGAACTTGTAGAGAACCTCAGGACCATCGAAATTTCTTTTTCAGAATTTTAGTGAATTTAACATTATCTAATGTGGAATTTACTGCTGATTCCGAATTTCAAATTAAAATTTAAAAAAAATAGTTTTGATAGAAAAAGCTTTGATTTATTGTAGGATGTTAGGGGGCCCTACTTTTAATTACTGTCCACAAGTGACCTACTAACACTATTGGAAAGTCTAAAATACATTTATTAATGTGTGAAATTGCTTTCGGAATCAGAAACAAAAAAAAAGTCGCTTGAAGTTGAGTTTTTATGGGTTTTAGACCCAAATACTTTGACTCTTATGAATAGAGAAAAGAATACTAAAAGCAACAAAGATGAGAAAAAAGCTTTCACGCCTGACCATTCCATGAAAGAATGCAGAAATGATAAAGTGTCAATATTTTTTCTCATTTTTAATAAATCATGGTTTAATATACTTTATTATGAAACAAGATAATATGTTTTTACCAATAATACATAAGATTTTTGATTTAAAAAATTGTCTCGAGTTTGTTTTTGGTTTTCATCATATTCTAAAGTTAACCTTTTTAAATGAAACTTTGTTTACTTCAATTCTCTTTATCAATAAAAAAGAAAATATTTTCTTAAATATTATCAATAATAAAGGATAAGAATAATTAACTCTAATAATTAAAATTCATCAAAATAAGCTAAAGTTTTCGTTTCACTAGTCTCTCTATCGATTTATCTACGCAAATCGTTCGACAGGAGATTTACTTCATCATCGACATTATTCAGCATTCACGCTTTATTCGTAAATTATTTTACAGACAATTTCTTTTTCTTATTCTGTTACTTCTTAGTGTTGTTTATTGACAGTGACTCATGTTCTCACCCTCGTGTTCGTAAATTTATGTGAGACATAGTTGTATTCATTTTGTTTTCTTCTCATTTTCTTTTATATTCTCAATTCTTGACAAACACAAATCACCACTGAAATATCTTAAATATGGCAACAAGTTCCATCAAAGCACACTGTGTCAAATGTGGAAAAGAAAGAGCAACATCGAAATGTGCAGGATGTTCACAAGATATTTGTTACAGTCATTTAACAGATCATCGACAAGAATTAAATATACGATTAGATGAAATTGAAATTAGTCGGGATCTTTTCCGACAAACACTTAATGAACAAACAAATAATCCAAATAAATATTCATTAATACAACAGATTGATAAATGGGAAGAAGATTCAATTAAAACAATTCAACGAAGAGCAGATGAATGTAGGCAACTCTCACACCAATATATAACTGAACATCTTAACCGACTAGAAATAAATTTAAACAAATTAACTGATCAATTAAGACAAACTCGACAAGAAAATGATTTTAATGAAATTGATTTAGATGAATTTAAATAAAAATTAACAGAATTAACAAAACAACTTGATAAATCAAATATTTTAATCGAACAAGATTCGACACCATTTATCAACAAAATATCTGTTGTTCACTCTTCTGGTAAGTATGTTAACTCCATTTAAATTGATAAGAGAGTCAAGTAATACAAGAAACTAAAATAAATACAATTCCAAGTTAACTTTCCCGATTAAATTAAAAATTTTTCGAACATAAGAATTTTTTTAAAACCTGACTAAAGACTTTAAGGATTGAAGTATCAAAAATCTATTAGAAATTATTAAGAATTTTCACGCCAGATTTTCGATGAGAAGAGATACATTTTAAGATCATAGATAAATTTTATAAAATTTAATTATATCCTTGAAAATAGATCTTCGTTACTGAAAATATTCAAATCAAAAATTTTAATAACTATAATTAAATTCTGTTTTCTTACCATCAGAAACATTTAGTCAAGTTTTGTATTAAAAAAGAAGTAACGAACATGTAATTTCTCCTTACTTTGATTGGATATGTTTCAGTAAAATATTATTATTTGTGGCGGATCCCAATGAATAAAGAGATGATTAAATATATCTTTCTTTTTTCAATTAATAAATCTAACAAATTCTCGTCGCATCTTTTATTTGGAATTCATAAATTATTTTAATAACCGCATTAAATATCAATTTAAAATTATTTTATAATCAAAATGATATTTCATATTCAATACATATTCAATAATATATTTAATAAATAGAGAAACAATTCTTTCTACTCTATATATTAATTATTTATAGAAGTTCGTTTTGATAAACATAAAATGACTTTAATTTGAACATTGAAAGATTATTAAAAGAAAATTTTGATTTTATAGTAAAACTCTAATTTGATGAAGAATAAATAAACACAAATATAAAAAGAGATTTTTACTCTTAATACTCTTGTTCAACAAATACTGATGTTGTCTTGTTAAATTTCACATAAACAAGTTTTTTTATTATTTTCTTCAATGCTATTTGAAATGAAAAAGAATTTATATTTGTTTGAAATATTTTCTTCTTTTTTAATAGAACAGTTATTAACTCCTACTCACATTAATGTTAGCACAAGATGGAATCAATATGGATTTACTATTGCTGGAGGAAATGGAAAAGGCAATCGGTTAAATCAACTCTCTAATGCTTAAGGTATCTATATTGATAATGATGATCAATGCATTTATATTGCTGATAAGAGCAATCATCGTATTGTTAAATGGAGATGCGATGGAAAGGGTAGAGAAATTATTGCCGGTGGAAATGGATCAGGAAATCAAATAGATTAGTTGGATGAACCAACGGATGTGATTATTGATAAAAGGAATAATTCTTTTATCATTTCTGATTTTGGAAACAGACGAGTGATAAGATGGCCTCGTAGGAATCATAAAAATAAACAAATAATTATTTCTGACATTGATTGCTGTTGTCTAACAATGGATAACAATGGATAACAATGGATAACAATGGAGATCTTTATGTTTTTGATAATAAGAAGAATGAAGTGAGAAGATGGAAAGATGGAGAAAAAATTGGAACAATAGTGGCAGGTGGAAATGGACAAGGAAATAATCTTAATCAACTCAATTATCCTACTTGTATTTTTGTTGATCAGGATTATTCAGTCTATGTGTCAGATTCGAGGAATCATCGTGTCATAAAATGGTTGAAAGATGCAAAAGAAGGTATTGTTGTTGCTGGTGGACAAGGCGAAGGAAATAGTTTGTCACAATTGTCTTGGTCTACAGGATTAATTGTGAATCATTTGGGTAATATCTATGTGGTTGACTCTGACTATAATCGAATAATGCGTTGGTCAAAAGGATCTAAGAGAGGTAGTGTAGTTGTTGGTGGAAATGGAAAAGAAGATAAGTCAAATCAATTGAATGGTCCCACAGGTTTATCATGTGATCGACAAGGTAATCTCTATGTCGTTGATTGGAAGAATAATCGCGTCCAAAAATTTGGTATTGATCTAAAATGATGTAATTGTTTTTGTTTTTGTTAGATAATAAATAAACAAGAAGAAATTAATGGAAGAATTGGAGATTGATTTAAAAAATAGATAGCCTTCTTTATTAATCAAAGTCGATTTTTTTAACTATAAAATATGAATAATATTTAAAAGAATAGTTCAGATTATTTTATATATTAAATTCTGTTTATTTCTTCTTTTATGAAAAGATTTAAGTTAATTATTAGAGAAAGTTGCTTTTCGATATATTTAATTGAAATAAATTTCAATCGATTTATTTATTTTTTATTTAGTTTCATATGAATTTGGGTTCATCGATATATCTCTACTAGAAAAACGTAATGAAAAAAACTCGATGAAACGAAAAAGTTTTCCGTGAAACAATGAAATTTAATCAAGTGAATTGAATATTTAGAGAGAAATAATTTATTTTCTAATGATATTCAGAAAATAGAAGAGATAAAACAAAACAATATTAATTAATTTTGATTATCTCTTCAACTGAAATACTTGTTCAATTTTCTATTCTAATTAAAATAATTTCACATTATAGAATAAATATATAAAAATAACTAATCAAATATCTATTAAAATGCATGAAATATTATCGTTTGAACAACAACATAAATTAGTTTATTTTCATGATAATATTGTGTTTATATGATTTCAATCATCAAGCCAATTGTTTTGAGTTTGATTACAATATGATTTATGATTTGGAAAGATATAACTACTGTAAAAGTATAGATTATCGCTTTTCAGATGATTTCAAGTATCTAACGTCATCATTTTATGCCTGTCATTAATGTTATTTTTGTTAAATGAAATTTTTCTTGAGCTCATAGATGAAACCAATTTGTTCTACGTCAAACTTAAGTTTTGCTTGCCTTCATACATAATTATGTTTACTATAATTTTCATTCTCTTGTTTTTTATTCATACAGACATCAATGGCGTGACCTATTAAATAATAGTCAGTAGAAAAAGAGCTACAGTAATGTAAGATAACAAAATTTAGGTCTTTTAATTCGTATAGAACGAAATATTGTGTCGTTTCATTTAAAGTAACAGTGAAAGAATTTGTTTTCTCTCTTTTTAGAGTATATCGTCGCTAATTTCATAGTAAACAAAACACTCATATGAATAAAAAGTATTTTTTGGTGCATGCTATTATGCTCATGTCGATAAAATCAAAGTAATAAAAACGAAAATAAGAAATGAAAATGTATAATATCAAACTTGCAATAAAACTAAATTGAGAAACAAATAAAGAGTATGATATTCATAAATCAACTTAAAATATAAGATCACAAGTAACACTGTAGATATTGTTATGTAGTCATATCTTTCTCTAACTAGAGAATTTGAAAAAAATCGAACTTTCAAATATTTAGAATTTTAGTCTTATTAATATTTGTTCCAGCAAATGCGTTCAAACTCAATTTCAATATTTCTGGAATCGTGAATATCGATTTAAAACACATCCTAACAGATCAGATTCGGATCATGCAGCCTAGAATACCTTGAAGTAAGGCTTTTAAAATAATTTATAAAAGTTGAGTGGGTTTCACGAAAGTGATGGGATAAGTGAAGCGAGAGTGGTGAGAGAAGCATAAATCGCGCTTTTTCTGGTAAAACAAAGGTTTTGTGCAGACATTGGAAGTTCTTAAAAGACGTTTTACAGGACTATTTTCTACTGCACTCAGAACCTTTCTTTTTACACTACAGAACCTTTAGAAAGGAATTGGCGTCTATACATTCTCATCTCACTAATTTTTTTTTGTTATGGCTGATATGAGAACATGAGATCACTAAATCAGAAGGTCGACATCTTTAGTCTTATCGAAAACATCAATACCTTAGGAAAAAGATCATTTTAAAGAAATACTTACCCTTTTATTATATCAAAATCAAAATCGTATCTATACTTACAGGAAGGTGAAACTGATTTGAGTGCATAGTACTACCCGAGCAGGCAAGAATTTGCAAAAACGCGTGAAAATTCTATAAAAAATTTAGCCGTGTTTGGATGCTAATCGAGGTCCCCGATTGTCACTCGAAAACGTCTTAAATAAAAGGCAATTAAAACACGAAAGTTTTTTATCATGGTACTTTTATGATAACAATTCACGACAAGTTCTTACAGAATCATTATCTCAATAAAATACTAGTCCTGAACACGCATTATTTTTCTTACCGGTTGAGTTTGCCAATCGGGAACCGCGATTGTAACCGAAACTCAATCGAAAAAAACCACCGTGTAAGCCATGACTTCATATGGATAGGACTCTTTCCATATCTCACATATGAAACAATTTAAAAGAAAAACCGATAATTTTCTGAAACGCTTTCCGGCTATACATTAATAACCATTTTGTCATCATGATACGACCAGCAGAAAAACATGCAAAGAAGCCATTCTTTTATTTCCTATTCAAAACTCTCAATTCTACACTTAACATTTTATATCTATCCTTAAGGCCCTGAATCTACATTTATCCCCTTATATCTATCCTTAACCCCTTAGTAGGAGAGGAAAATTGCTATTACTCATCAGTTATATTATCAGGTAACGGATAACTTATAACTCGTAATATAAACTTCTGATTCTATTAAGAAAAGAATGGTTCTCAAAAATAGCGATACATTGTAAAGTATAATCAGAGATTTTCAAGAACGGAGAATAAGAATTTACGATGATATTTTCGAATTCTATAAATGACTCGTAAATTCTTGTTCTGCGTCCCTGAGACATTTTGATGAAACTTTGTAAATTACTGTGACTTCTGAAAAATTAGGTTTCCGTGGGAGTCCTAGAGGTAAAAGGAAGTTTCTGGAAAATACAATTAATGCGTCGTAAATTCGTATTTTCCATTTTTGAAAACCTTTGATCGAACTTTATGAGATACGGTTATTTTCGAGAAACATTCATTCCTTAATAGAGTTAAAGTTTTGCATTACAGGTTATGAGTTACCCATTACTTGATAACATAGCTCACAAATACGAGTGCTGGCTTAGCATTAGCGTTAGCTTTAATTAATACTAACAGACACGCTTTTTTTTATTCCAATCCTGAAATAAAAGTATTGCACTTTGTATTGATGAATGTACTTCTAAATGAAAGCAGTATCTCTGATTAATTTATAAACTTTTTTTGTCGCAATTTAAATACAAAAGCATTGTAGTTAGCATTTAATTAATGCAATATTGCATTAATTTGGTAGAAGTTGCAAGGTTCTTTGTATTCGAACTGTAATAAAAATATTTGAAATTAGTTCGGAATATTTCTTTTCTTTAGCATTATACTAGCAATACAAAGTGCAATACTTTTGTCTTAGGAGCATAATAAAGTATTGGTGTTAACATTAGTTAATATTCTTTCATTTAGTTTTCTGTGGAGATATATTTACTTTTCATTTTAAAAATATTATTGACGTTTTTTCTCTATTATTTTCTCTCTTGAGAAAATTAGTTTTTCATTATATTCTGTTTTTAGTCATTGTATAAAATCAGTTTTCGACCATCTTATATGAATTGTCAGTATTTATGCTACGTGAATAAACACTTAGGAGACATAGCAAGTATTGATACTTCAATAACTTTAGCAAGATGTTAAAAATAAACCGCAATATTTTTGAAAAACTAAGTATCAGCACATTTTATCAATGCAAATCACCAAGCGATCATAAATATATTTGTTAAAACGATGAAACTTATAGAAATTTATTGTAAACTATCTGTTCTTTAATTCAACGCATATAAACGACAAGAGTTTCGTAACAATATGTGTGTATGCAGGTGAAAAATCTTGTTGCGCAATTTGATATTTGATAAAACGCTATAAAGTCTTGAACGAAAATGAAAATAAAAATTCCCATGTTAAACATCCCTTCACTAACCGATTATCACAGTTATCACGCCATAGTTTTTGAAAGAACAAAACGAATAAATATATTTTACGTGTGAACGCTTCAAAAGTCTAATTTATTGATATATTCACATCAATTATTAAATTGTCCTAAATTTTCGACAAAAATGAGACTTGAAAACTACTAGTAACCAAAATTTTCTATTCAAATCACGCATATTGGCAAACATAAACGTTTACACGGCACTAAAATGAGTATTATCTACGTTTATATAGCAAAAAATAAACGCGTGGAAACACTCAAGAAAATCTTTTTCGAAGCGTGAACACGCGTTTTTCCAAATTCTTGTCTGCTTGTACATTATCAACATAAAGTATTTCATAATTAACAACAATTTGAATTTTATTAATTCTTTCATTATTATTATTATTATTAATAAATCGTTCAATTATATCATTTGTTTCACATATTCCTTGTAATTCTGATTGCAAAATATTTTGAGGATCATCATTAGAAGATGAATAACAAAACTGACATCAATCTAAAGATAAAATTTTGCATCCTGTAATCATTCCACGAAGATAATGTGAATATATTAAATTATTTTCTATAAAATCATCAAAACTATGACCACCTGTTCTACCAAATTTCTTTCCAGATTTTATAAATGGAACAAGATTTAATGATGATATAATTGAATATTTCCATTCAGGTAATACTAAATACATATCTTCTCTTTTTAAAACACTTATTATACATGGTATTTATATATGATTTGTTACATTTGCGCAATTCCATTTCTAACATCAATTAACATAAGAAGAATATTTGCTGAAGATTTTGTAATAAATGATAAGTAAAAACTCTATTTCGTCCATTTACTGATTCATCTTTAGCTATTATACCAGGTGCACAAGCAAAAACAATAATTGAACCAGCTAATGCTTTCGTGTTTGTTTGTTTTTTTCAATTTATTTAATGAAGATCTATTTGGTAAGAATTATACTCTACAACAATCAAGTAAATAAATAATTGTAAATGGATTTTTTGAAGTCATTCGTTCGATTCAATTGATTTAATTAGATTTCGTACTTCTTTATCTTTAATGGCTGAATATTCTGAAATATCTTTTCCTTAGAAAACATGAATAGCAAGTATAATACCGATTGGACCAATATATTTACCAACGATATCAGGATATTTTGAACATGAATTAATACTCCACCAAATTTCTTCTCCATGATTAACGAAAGATGAACTAATATTTCCATTAACAGCTCTCCAAATTAATTTCAAGAGATGATAATTTTTCTAATGCTGTTATGAATAATTTTTTTAAAAAGAAAACTATGGTTTTTAAGCATTTCGATTTTGAGCTCGTACATCATCATTTAATATCGAAAAAAATCAAATTGACATTGCATAAAGATAAATAGCTGTTGTTTCATCCAATGTTAAATTAGTTGATTTCTTTGTAGACTTTTCTTTTGTTTGTGTTACATAATATCCAAGACTAGGAACAATTGGAAGGATTTTTTCTACAGATTTTCCAAGGGTTAAAATAGGTAAATGTTAATAACTATAAATTGGACTATGATTTACTTCTCAAAGTTCACAAACTTGATTATTAATACAACGATTTCGATTCGTACAGATTATTTGTTGAACCATTTTGTGACGATCCCGGTTAAGTGCATCTTGTATACATGATGTTTCATCCGTTCTTATCTTTTTCTTCTCTCTCATGGACGAGTATATAAGTGTCTGTTTTGTATGGAAGCAATATGATTTTTGATTAGAGAGTATACAATAAAGCATAGTTCCATCACTCCAAACATCTTTCCTATCCAAAATCGTCACACATTTAATTATAAAATTTCAATTAGAAATCTAATACATTGATCATCAACTTAACCGTATTTTTCATTAAAAGATATAGGTTTTTTTAAATAAATTAATATGCTAATTGAAATTCTTTATCGATTGACATCGATTTATTTCATATTTTCGATACAAGAGTTAATATTGTTGATGTTTATAGAAAGAAACGAAAATGTCTAAATTTAACGATCACCTATCTTATATGATTGAAAATCTTCAGGGTGTTGCTAACCTTTGATTATTATGTCTGATGCTGTCAGTCGGCATAGAACATAAGTAATTAACAGAAATCTCTTTTTAATCGATCATTTATAATCCTTTTCCTTTTTTTTTCACAAGTCACGTGTTTCCTCCAATATTTTGTACTTGTTTTTCATGTTTCATGCTATTACTGTTTTGCTTTTGTCGTTTTACACATGCACGCACACACACTATATTGCATGAAATTGAGAAATACTGTCATTAGTATGAATCAGTTGAATTACGACACATACTATGGAAGCAAACTGTGAAGTTTGTTTCTTTCTCTTATAGAACTGCAAAAAACAAATCAATAGAAAAAGAAAGACATTGAAACAACACTCTTTCTCTTTCATTTAGTCTCTGCTGCAGAAATATTAATTGAAAAAAAGATGCCCGCTCTTGAAAACGTCGGTTTAGGTCTTTTTGTATGTATTCAGATAGTCATGCGTTGTTTAAGGGTAAGTTTGAAGAAAAGATTTTCATTGCACTTCTTCATTTTCTTTTTATTTTAGTCAATACGCGATGGATTTCTAGCTATTTGTTATAAAATGAAGGATGCTATCACAGGTACTAGTGAGAATGATGTCAACAAAAACGATTACAGTAATATAGACCAATCTGACCAAAAGATTCAATAAGACGAAGATGTTCTTCCCGCTGAATGATTGGAAAAATTAACAACATCGTAGAAAATACTTACAATAAAAATAAGATTGAACTGTTTAGTTTTACTTTATTTTTTTATTTGTTTGATAAATGACATTAACCCATTCAACCCGATGAGACCCACCGGTGGGTCTCACTTTGTATTATCAAAATATCAGACAGAAAAGCACTTTCTCTCCTTGTTCTTAGGCCGTGCCTCACACAATATGAGCTTTCTGCTTTGTCATAGCTATTTCTGCGTCATTTATTTTGTAGAGAAATGTTTCTCGTTAAAGCAATCAAGACAAAAAAACTTGTCACAATCAGAACAAAAGGTTTTTATTTTTTTCGCTGTTGCCAGGCTTGATTCTCTTGATTGTTGTTGTCTAATTTTCTCGTAGCATCCAGCACAGCGTCGTCGAACATCGCGAGCAGAACCGTCTTTTTCTTCAAGTTTATGGTCAGCAAGCTTATGTTTTGCTTGGGCAGCTGGTTTCTGTTTCACACCTGGCTTCAGGTTGTCGAACGACACACCAAGTAGTAAAGATCGAACAAGACTTTCACGAAACTGCAGAATGGGTACTTTGCTTGTAACGTAGTTTTCTTTGTATATCAAGTAGCTATTGACTAGTGCCGTCCCGAAAAGTAATTCAAATGCTACTTTCCGGTACCACTTTATTGACTGTCTAAGACATGTGTAATACGATGATAGCTGATCAGATAAATCACTACCTAATCTTCCTTTATTGTAATCGAGTATAACTTGTGGCTTTATGATACGTTCTTTTTTGCTATTAGTACTTCCAGTATTCACCACAGTTGCTGAATGCGACGGCCTTGTAGATATCATCAATACATCTTTTTTGTCTTTCCACTTGATCAGTTTTACGCCGTCTCTATCCTGCAATCCGTAAACTTCGCCACGTGAAAGGTTTCTTCGAACAACTTCGCTGCCTGATCCCGCACGGTTAGTTCTCAGCGTTCCAATAAGATATGTATCATCTTCTAACAAACATTTGGCAAGAGGAATACTAGTAAAGAAATTATCCGCCACCACAGTTCGATAACATCCCTGAAGACCATTCAATAGATTCATCACGACTGTTTGGGCATGTCCCAGACCTGCCATAGGATCTTGTTGACCAGTATAGATAACAAAATTCCAGGTGTATCCATTGGTAGCCGCTAACTTGTACAGTTTTACGTCGTACTTCTGCACTTTTCCAGGAATATATTGTTTGAAGAAAAGCCTACCTTGCCATGGTATCATGGTTTCGTCGATAGTCACAACCGAACCAGATATATATACTGACGAAAATCTCACTCACAATAAATTCAAGAGTGGTTTCAACTTGGAAAGCCTATCTTGATTCGCATTTTCATTATCATTGTTCGAAAAATGCCAAAATTTGAGTAGTAATTCGAATCTCTCCCTCGGCATAGCATTCCGAATGATGTCTGAACCGTACAGTTGACTATTGCTCCAGTAGTACTTCAGTTTTGGCATTTGTACCAACCCCATTTCGATAATGATTCCAAAGAACTTCAGCATCTCTTCATAAGTGGTTGGTTTCCATTGATGAGGTATTGACCGTCTACTAATCTCATGGTTTTGCAAGTACTGCTCCGCGTATCGATTAGTTTCACGAACTATGAGGTCAATAATTTCGTCCGTTATGAAATGTCGATAGCAATCAATAGGATTGACTGTATTATCGCCTGAAATAGAAGTTACTTCTTCAATAAGTCCATAATCTTCCATGAATTCTGCGTCGGATCCTGATTCTATGTCATTCCAGGTACATGAATCCATGTTATCACCAGCACCTTCTTCATTAGAATCGTCAGATTCAAGGCACATTGCATCAAAATCGTCGTCCAGAGAATCTACTTCACCAAGTGAGCTATCGCTATCTTCTGTATCCATTTCTTCAAACGACATGTGAATCACTATAAAACTCCGGTCGTATTTATATACAAAACCATACACAGACAAGAATAAGAGAGAAAAAGCTGGAAACTTCCTCCTTTTTCTAGTACATATTTTGCGTAATATGGGAAAGAACGAAAAAGTAATCCGAGCGATTATTCAGCTCGGCAGAAGAAAATGACTCATTGTGTAGTGATATAAAGAAAAGAACGATAAATAATCGATAGAAGACAACGAAAAGGTCATTAAGTGTATTTATTAAAAGGTCAATGCCCATGAAATAACCTTTTGAAAAAAAATTTCGAGAAAACTGAATCGGGTTGAATGGGTTAACCACACCTGAAAATGATCCATTAACATTGGAAGATTTAATGAAGAAACAATTATTACTTGCTTATAATTTTTACGTCGAAAAAAATATTAGTGATAAACAGATCAAAGTAACATTAGTAAGTATGGTCCGTGTTTTACTCATTTATGAACAGTGTGGCAGTTGTATAGATCCTCAAGTCTTGTGAAGTCCGTAGGTTTATTCTTAACATGATCCCATAATCGTCTACTTTTGTGAAACACGAACTGAAAATAGTGCTGAACTAAATGGGCACAAAATTAATATCTCCCGCCTTTAGACCATGGCAGGTATCTTACACAGCTTCGTTATATACACTAACTAACATTTTGGCAACGTCAGATCACAGATCCTTATAAGATATCAAGGAAAGAACGTCACAGTCTGTAGTAAATATTTCGACAATATTCTATCATATTTGCAAGAGACATGACGTCGATGATGATATTTAAATTGTATTAATATATTCAACAATTGTTGAAAGAAAAACTAATGATTTGATGACTGAATCAACAAGTTGTATAAATACATCAATATAGTTGTGATCGGTGACTTGTAGAAACTATGAGTTATATATAGTATCCACTTTAACTTATTTGCTAAAGACCTTATTCTGTTAGCGACAGCAAGTTTGTGTGTCTCACAATTTAATTTTTATAAATTCTAATACGAGCATCTGTCATCCGTCTTTGTATCCCGTTTACACCTTGAATCAAAAGATTACATACTAATTGCGGTCAAAAATTCCGTCCTCACCCATATTGTCGGTATGCTGACTGGTTTGATCTTTGCTCGCAATTAAGAAAGTACGAAATCAAAATGTTGCCTCAAATAAAACACATGAATATTGTACACTGGTCTATGAACGCCACTTAAATGTTTTGAATAATGGTAGAAAAGTAAAGTTTTCGCAAAAAATATAGGGTATACTGACTTATAAGTATAGAGTGATGCTACCGGTCAAAAAACAGTGAACTAGAAGTTTCGATTTTATACAGCTTCAAGCTTACCTTTTTCGACCGATGCTAATCATGAAACATTAGTACTTGTCGATGGGTAACGCATGAAGTTCAATGAAGACTCAATAAGTTCTGAAAATCTAAAAAAAACTCTTAGTGCAATTCCTAGGGAATCAAAACGTGAATAGGGGTGTCGCATTAGTATTAGCATTGTGTTAATTAATGCTTCATTGTAATGCTTAAGTAATAATATTATTTTAATACTAATACTAATCCGACACTTCTAAATGTAAAATACGATATAGCTGCTGTGGCTAGAAACGTAGAGACCAGAGATGGACGAGTCGCGGTGCCACACCGCCCCGCCCCGCCCCGCCCCGTCGGCGGGGCGGGGCGAGAAATTAAAACGGCGAGACGGTGGCGGTGCGCCGCAAGATTTCGCGGTGCACCGCCTCTTGTTAATATCCTATTGCTTTCGTACAATCAGAGGTTTGGCGACATCTATTAATTTTTTTAAAATATCTTTACGAGTAACTATTGATAGAAACACTTGTTCAATAGAATAGTAAACAGAAAATATATATTTTCAGATGTATACATCATCAATCGTCATTGTCTGTGTTTACATAATTTACTAAACATTCGTGGTAAATTAAAACTTTATTCATTGGAATTATACAATTGTAGTCATCAAACGTTCGTGTTGAATTATAATTTCATTTATTGATATTTATACAATTGTATTAACTGAACGTTTGTATTGAATTATAATTTCATTTTTCTTTATATTTATTTAATTATATTTTTTAAAGGTTTTTGGTAAATTATAATTTCATTTATTGGTATTTAGACAGTTATACTCATCAAACGTTCGTGATGAATTAAAATTTCATTTAGTGATATTCGTACAATTGTATTAATTAAACGTTCGTATTACATTATAATTTCATTTTGTTCATATTTATTTAATTATATTCTTTCAAGGTTTTTGGTAAATTAAAATTTCTTGTGTTGATATTTATACAATTGTATTCATCAAACGTTCGTGTTGAATTAAAATTTCATTTAGTGATATTCGTACAATTGTATTATCTGAACGTTTGTGTTGGATTATAATATCATTTTTCTTTATATTTATTTAA
>JAJEKB010020696.1:90465-186383 GCA_022393335.1 Macrotrachela quadricornifera
ATAATATCATTTTTCTTTATATTTATTTAATTATATTCTTTCAAGGTCTTTGGTAAATTAAAATTTCATTCATTGGTATTTACACAATTGTATTCATTAAACATTCGCGTTGAATTATAATTTCATTTATTGATATTTGTACAATTGTATTAATTAAACGTCTGTGTTGAATTATAATATTATTTTTTTTATATCTATATAATTATATTCATTAAGAGATTTTGATAAGGTAATATTTCATTCGCTTAACTGTAGTTTATGAATATTTTTGCTTGAATAGTATGTCTATACTAAGATCGTTTTCTTCAACTGATGTTGAAAATATTACATCAGACGTCGTGTTAATTACTCCTGACAATGATAATAGTTCATTACTTGATGCTGAGATGACAGGTGACAAAATCCATAACCTGTTAAAAAAAAATCTCTGGTAATTATCAGTTCTTCTAAAGCTCATACTGCCGCATGCTGGAAGCGTTTTGGTTTTCCTGCTACGATTGATCAAAATGGAAATGTTATAAAGAAATTTAGTAACTTCGTTTCATGCCGAGATTGTTTGACTACGTATTCTTTTAAATCTAATAGTACAAGCCAAATGAACAAGCACAAATGTGAAAATTTATCATATTTATCTTCACCATCGATGTTTCAGCATAATTCACAATCTTTGAAACAATCAAAGATTTCTTCCTATGCGTCGAATTCTCTACATTCTATTAAACTTAAAGAATGTGACAGAAATAAAATAAAGAATTTACTTGTTGAATGGGTGTGCACTGATATTCGACCTTTTTCAATCATTAACGACAATGGTTTTCGTTCTCTTGTTCTCTTTCTCGTAGAGAAGAGTCTTAGAAATATAAATTGTTTGTTTGATTGATTGATTGCTTGCTTGTATGTCCGCAGGGTCAAAAAAACATCGAAAATCGATTTTTCCGAAAAGACATTTCCAGGGGTATTTCCATGCGGAGACTTCGAATCTGATGTTAGTTTTTTAAAATTTTTTTGAGAATCATTTTTTTTAGACAAAGGACCATTTTTTTTGCAAAAAAAATTTCTTTATAAGGGTTGACCGAAGGGAAATCGGGGTCGAGGAATCCGAATCTGAAGTTAGTTTTTCGAAATTTTTTTCGGATTCATTTTTTTAGACAAAGGATCACTTTTTTTACAAAAATAAATTTTCTTATAAGGGTTGACCGAAGGGTAATCGAGGTCGAGGAACTCGAATCTGGTGGTCGTTTTTTCGAAATTTTTTTCAGATTCATTTTTTTACACAAAGGATCACTTTTTTTACAAAAAAAATTTTTTTTATAAGGGTTGACCGAACGGTAATCAAGGACGAGAAATTCAAATCTGAAGTCAGTTGCATAAAAAGTTTTTGACGATCCATTTTTAAACAAACAACAAATTTTTAACAAAAAGCATTTGTTTTTTATGAAATTTGGTCAATGGACGTTAATGTCCAGGAACTTGAATCTGACTTCGATCTTTTAAAATTTTATAAATGAATAGCTTGACGATAATTTACAAAACACGATTTCTACGAGAAAGAGCTGAGCGAGTCTTCAGACGAGCGTTACTTGTTCAAGAATGTATCTCACTTGGTATTCTTTATTTATATGAATAATCCATTATTCGTTCTTTTATGTTATAACAGGTTCAAAATATGGAAATATTTCTGTTGATCATGTTTTATATAGTGCTCATAGTACGTCTTTACATGTTGCTAAATTAGCTGATGAATATCGATTGAAAATTCGAGAAGAATTAATCGAGCCATTAGTTAATCAAGCTGTAACTGTATGTCCAGATTTGTGGACAGATCCATACCGACAAATTTCTTACTTAGGTATATCTGTATGTTTTACTAATAGTCAATATCAATTTCTCACGTATGATCTTTGTTGTTATCCATTTGTTGAAAACGATAAAACTGCTCCAAGTATTATTAGTGTGAGTTTTTTTCTCTTTTCAAATGTATCGCTATTTTTTTCACTTTGTAGGCTATTAAAAAAGCTCTTGAGCCTTTTGGAATCACAGATTTAACAAAACTCAATTTTGTTTCAGACCGTGGTGCAAATCTAGTAAAGGCACTTAAACCATATTCAACTACGAATTGTGTTGCTCATCGTTTTAATAATGTTGTTAAAGTCGGTTTTTATCAAACAGTAGGAAGAAAACGTACAAATAATAAAATTTTTTCATATCAATCTCAAAGACTTGAATCATCATCCTCGTCTGATTCAGAAAGTGACATTGAAGATGATGAAGAACAAGATGTGAATAGTGGTAATGAAGAAGATCAAGGTGTTGCAGGTAAAGTTGGTGGTGATAAAGTTAGTGGTGATAAAGTTAGTGGTGATAAAGTTAGTGGTGATAAAATTGATCATGATAAAGGTGGTCGATGTGCAACATCATTACGTATAACTGATTATACTACCATTAAATTATCTGATATTCCACCAGCTGCAATTAATATTCTCAATATGATTCGATCGTGTAAATCATTAGTTAGATATGTGAAGAAGGTAAGACACAAGCAACTAATTCTAGCGATAACGCATAAAAGAAGATAGGTTATTTTAAGAAGGTCTTGCACTCACACGTAATATATTTGATTGCAAATATAAATGCAATAGATGACAATACGAGACAAATAGGTGGAATCGTTTCTTTATAGAAGGATGGTCGTTATATATTCCAAAAAAGGCACATTTTTTTGAAGAAGCATATTTTAAAGATCACCATTAGTTAATTCTTTAAATGATATGTTTCGGCTGTTTGCCGTATAAATACTAAGATGAAAAGTTTCCCTGGAGAAAAACAAATATGTTGTGGTCATGTATTATCTTTCGACATTTTTGATACTATTGGTACAACTTTTATGTATTTTTTTTTGTAGAACGGACTCAACAAATCCATTCAAGATATAGGTGGTTTAGCTCTGGTGCAATCCACTGTAATAAGGTGGTTGTCATTCATTTCACTCTTCGAGTCAATAAAAAAGTCTTATAAACAAGTAAAGAAAATTTTATTTGAGAAGAAAAAAACATTTCTATTGGATAAAACGATTATTTCACAACTTATTTACCTGTTAAAACCGTTTAAGCATGTCTTAGTTATTATTCAGCAAGGAAAAATTCCTTCACTACATCTAGTAACAATTGCTATTTTAACGCTTCGTCAAGCGTTACAAACACACACTTCGTTGGTTGAATATAGCAAAAAATATGGAATTAATTCATCTTCGACATCAGAAGATGTAAGTGAAGATGAAGCAGAGTGTCTTGAAGAGGGACAAGGTAGTTGTTTATGATATATAATATATAAAAACAATATTCGCTGTCGTTTGTGCAGGGATACGTTTTTTTCGTTTACGTATATATCAGTTGCTTCATTCTATGTTTCAACTGATGCCAATTCATCTAGCCGCTACACTTCTACATCCGAGATATCGGTTACTTAAAAAATGTTCTTTATATGAAGTAAGAGAATGCCATTTATATATTCGTCAACGTATGGCACAAATCAAGCAAATGGAAAAGAACCAATCGAAATCTGATGATGCACAAAAACATTCTTTAATAGTCGATAATGAAATATTAGCTGAACCAGTCAAGAAAAAACCAAAACGATTTGGAGAAGATTTCGAAACTGGAAATCTAAGTGATGAATTTGATAATGAAAGTGATGATGAATTAAATAAGTATTTAGAACAACGAATTGATACTGAATCAATCGATGATAATCCTTTAGCATTTTGGTACGAACATCGATTTATTTATCCTATTTTATCTCGACTTGCACGTTCGATTCACTCCATTCCAGCTACTACAGCTAATGTTGAACGACAATTTAGTGGAACTGGAATGATGATCACTTCACGTCGTACTAAATTAAATCCTGAACAAATTAATAATGCTATGTTTTTACGTTCAGTAAACAAAAACAAGTGATTGATTTTGTTTTTATATTTAAATGGTTGTTTTTTTTATTTGGAAATTATGGTTATGTATCTGAAATATGCATTTTTTTGATGAAATAAAATAATGATGAACATGTACTAAAGAGTTTATAAATAAATGGTCTCTAAACAGAGGTTTTGAAATGAGACGGGGCGGGGCGGGGCGGTGGCGGTGTAGATACTGGCGGGGCGCGGCGGTGGCGGTGCCAAATTTTTTCGGCGGGGCGGGACGAGGCGGTGGCGGTGCGACTTTTTTGCTGCCCCGTCCATCTCTGGTAGAGACGGTTTAAGCTCTACATTGGTTGTAGTCTGTGGTTATATCAGCTACGATCTGTGAGACTGTAAGTTGCGGTCTGTGATGGGAGAAGGCTGAGTGTGGCTGCAAAAAATCTACCTCTATACCTCAACATTCCTTTTGGATCATGTTTCACAAAAGTTTTTCAAGTCTTTTGAAGCATCATGAACTCTCGCGAACTCACCTGAACTTCACGAACTTCATGAAGTCGCTTGAAGACTCGTGAAACCCTATGAAGTCTATTTCAAATGTTTTAAAAGCTTCCGAAAATAAGATGTCTCTAATGTTAAAGTCACCTGAAGTCGCACGAAGTCTTGATCTTGAAGTCAGCTATTTTGTCCTAGTCCCTTGCAATAAATCTTGATTATTTAAATTTTTCGTTTTTTCCTTTGAAGATTGCATCGTTTCTTGATCCAACAACATATCCATTTTTATCATGCGAAGATAAAAAAGAGGCAGAAATTATAATATCTAATGAAGCAAACATATATCATGCCAAATTAAGTTCACATTCGTTATCATCAGCAAGTCAAATATCATCAACATCACCATTAAATAACAATGATCATTCTCAATCACATTCTTTGCAAAACTTATTTGCTGTTTGTGGTGTTTCAATTACAACAACATCAACAATGATTTTTAAATCGAGCACAATTAAAGAAGAAATAGCACAATACATTGCTACATTAACTCAATTTCATAATTTTACTGATTATTGGAATTACTATAAAGAACGTTTATCAATTTTAGCATCTATGGTTCGCCATTATAACATTATCTGTCCAACATCAATCGATTGTGAAAGCGCTTTCAGCATAGCTGGTTATTTGCAAAGAAAAAATAGATCTTCTCTTGCACCATCATCTTTACGTTATTCTATGATTTTACGTCCTTAAAATGTGTACAGATAATCTTATGCTCATCGCTATCATATTAATTTCGTCTACTTTTATTTTTTACAATTTTACATATTTATATTCATTGTACAAAGAGTTCGAAAAGAATGAGGACATGATTTGCTTATTCACACCTGTATATTTCGTATAAAAAGACAGAAAAAACTTCTTAGTAAAGGTGAATCTGAAAATAAATCGATATTGCGCCACAAAGAATCTTCATAAAGTCTCATTAATGCCTTCTGAGCCGAATTACTGATTTCATGATCAGTTTTTGAAAACGTCTGAGTATACCTTTCTTCTGATACTTATTACGGATTCCCAACATTTGTACATTACGATTAATGAAAATTATGCATCAAAAGATGCGCAGAAATGCTTCATGAAAAATGAATTTTGCGCATAACGCTCATAACTTATCTTGATATTTCAGACGATACTCAGAAGTTAATAATGAAGATGATTAAAGTTCTTAATTACATTAAGTGCAATAGTCAAGTTATTATTTTAGTTAGTTGTTTTTTGTAATACATTCTGCCTCGTCTCGTATTCATTTACTCGTCCCAATAGCCACTGCTTAGATTACCAACTAGTCATCAGCACTGTAGCATCGTTTATGGTTGAAGAAAATATTGGCTTAAATTTTAAGGAAATGATAGATGCATATCTGAAATCGATTTTTCAATGTATGTCCCAATGAGAAAGTTATCAAGATACGGAAATAATAATTAAAAATAATAATTAATTAACGAGAGTACTATTATATGATCACGCACAATTTAACATACGAATGAAAATTGACATCTTATATCTAATGTTCATGTTGGATTAGAAATTAAAATTTTATTTTTTACCAGGAGAAATTATTTTAAGTTGTACTGATGGAAATTGAAATTTTGATTTCACGATAGAAGAATTTTTAATTCTACTGAATTTTAATTTCTACTCCAACATGCATCTGCACTTGCATAGCTATCAAGTGCAACTTCGAGTAAACCATGAATGAGTCTGCAACATTTATAGAAACCGTTACATGAGTTAGATGGGCTAAATACAAAGAATGATAATATATAGCTAAGATTATCTTATATGGCAACCTATAAATGAATGTCCTTATATCTCTTTACTTGGCAGAATCAAATTAGCTGAATATGCTCAACTTTATTATGATTTATAGGACGTGAGCATTTGATTAAAGACATAACAGGTATTACTGAAAATCGTCTTTTAATGATTACGGATCTGTTGCATGTGATCATATTCTTCACCCAAACATGTCAGAATGATAGTCTAGTAACAGGCGGCGAAACATGTAGACTTAAAATATTTGCGTCTCACTTGAATTACAACTATTAGCTGTGATGGTCAGATTCGATTGTAGCATTGTTTGGCTAGGTAAAACTTATTCTAGGGCAAAAATTGGGAGATTTTACATATCTATTTATATATTGAGATGAAGAAAACTGAAAAACAGAAAGGACAAGAGAGTCCACTAACTTTGTCGTCATGGTGCTTGTAGATCCTTTAGTTGATTCACATTAAGTAGTCTGTAAAATAGATCAATCTTCAAACCGTATGCTCAGAAGGCAAAGCATCTGCATTCGAGCATCTATCTTCTCTAGCATTACACTATCATTCACTCGCATTGCTGCAGTGAAAATATAGCTCTGATAATTGACTCTTCGGCAAAAATATTAACTCAATATAGGTTAAAAATTGATTTCTGTACTTCTCTGAATTCCTAATTATCCTAGTTTCTGAATACATTCGATATAATGAATCTATTGGGATTCTATAAGATAATGACACAATTCTGCCTGACTAAAATAGAAGCCAATGTACAAACGCTGGTCTTACAAAAGGTACTGTTTTCAATTTCATCCTCGATACTAGTACCAACATTTTCAATTATAAACAGTTAATATCAATCAAAAGGTTCGATAAATCAATTCTTGAATGTTTTATAAAAAAGAAGGGGGCAGACACCATCTCTCTCAATAGAAGAAGTTGTTTTAGTGGATTTAAAAGATTTTTTAATGAGTTCCGAACACGAGTACAGAGAAAGATCTTCTTCAATACACACTTGTTTTTGTAACAATACATCAAGTTTATTCAGCTATTTTGAATCTGTGATTGATAAGGAAAAGATGGAAATTGGACAAACTTAAAAAAGTTCAACGATTTGGGAAATTATATATTTATTTCATATTGGTGAACTCATATTTGAAGAATATCAAAGATTAGTCACACTCTGCTTAGTTATTTTTGTAACTACAGTAATTGCTAAACGAACATTTAGTGCATTGAATCGATTGAAAAATATACTTGGATCTTCTACGATCGGCCCGCAACTCAATCACTATTTGCTGTCACATCTTTATAAAGAATAGTTTGATAAAATAGACCTAGCTCAAATAATGTCAACGTTCATATCATCGATCAAGACAAGACTAGCGTTTTCTAGGATGATAGTCTGATGGAAACATAAAGCAAATGATTCTCAGACTCTTTCCAGTTTTTTCAGCTCTATCGACATTTGTAAAGTCGTCCATTAAAATAGCAACGAAATAGTGCGGTATCTTTCATGGCTAAAACAGAATTAAATAAACTGAAATGATTTCACGTGAATCTGGCTTAGTTACATGTCGAGGTAGTATATAAAAATCTCTTTAGGATATCAAACAAACTCATGTGAGTCTCATCTGATTTTGAAATGTTCCACTGGCCCTGAGTCTAGTATGTATTGTATTTTGAATGATATAATATCTACTACTCAGATGAATAACCAAAACGGGAAAATGAAAGTTTTCATCTTTATTATTCGATAAAGACTACTACTAATATACTCCAATTGTTCGTAAACATTGTGAGAATACCTGGTACCGCCAGTATTTAAGACAAACGTTATTTAACGAGTGAATTATGTGAAAAACATCCAATACATACGTAATTAGCATAAGATCAGGATTTGTTTTAAATTGAAATAGACAAAAAATAAGTGCGGTAGATGAATAATGTTCAGAAATGAATCAGAAATGATCTATTCTTTGATGGTATATAGAGCTTTTTATAGATCTTCTTTTTTTATTCTCAAGCAATTGATCATTTTTCTTCTCTTTTCTATGAGTTTTTTCATATTCTAGCAAGAGCTGTTTTTATTAAGATGTAAGTGAAGTTGGCAAGAGATTCGAGTTTTCGAAAATACAATTCGTTTCACTTGGCGTGCCACCTATTCTTTGTTGTGTGCCAGATAGAACTCAACGAGCTCTATCGATCAGGATACATCTCTGCGCAACGAACATCATAATAAGTCCTACAGTTATCAAAAAGTCTTTTTCTTCCATGGGAACAAATTCGCAAAAAATCTATTGCCCAAAAATATGAGTAGATGCCTAATTCGACTTATAATATAAATGGTGCTTATAACACATGCCTAGGCATACTCATAGAAATATAGGAATTTAGTAATAGATATTCTATTATATATATCTTATATATAGACATGGTCATATAAGTATAGAAATTAGGAATAGATATTCTTTTAGTTATATCTTATAGATAGACATGGTCATATAAGTATAGGAATTAGGAATAGATATTCTATTATATTATATTTTATATATAGACATGGCCATGTAAGTTTAGGAATTAGGAATAGATATTCTATTATATTATATTTTATATATAGACATGGTCATATAAGTATAGGAATTAGTAATAGATATTTATTCATTTATTCATAATGAGAAGTCATAGATACGCAGGTCTATATTGCCGGTCCGTAAACGACGGTAAACCCATAGGAAACGGCATCTTTACGGTGTGCATATATTTCTCTCGTACGAGTATCGGCCAATTACATATATACGGATACATTAGAGGCCGTTTTACGGGCCGTTTAGCAGACACCATTCACTACACCGTAATGAAACACCGTTTAAGTGGTGTGTTCAGCTTTTTTTAATGTATCTTATAATAAGATGTTAAAGTAAATCTTTTAAGATTCTCAGTATAAGATTTGAATAAAATTTGATGATCAGAATCTTGGAAAGTCAGACCTAACCATGCGCAAATAAAGTCTTTCCTCGTCAACATAGCTCAATAAAGATAAACCGGCATATAGACATGAACTTAGTCTGCTATCTTACTTTTCGTTTACACTGTAAAAAAAATAGGAGCTCTACCGAACTTTAAGGGTTTGGTACAGTTTTACGAAACGATTTTAAGTTTCGCGGCATACAAATCGTTTCGTAATTATTATAAAGAACCATTTTAAGTTCCGAAAATTGCAGAAGGTTCGAAAGTTTGTTTGCGAAACCCTCTAGAAGTTCCATGCACCACGTACTGAACTTTCGATAGTTTCGTATCCTTTGTACAAAGCTATTGACGGTTTTGCATAGTGTTTAAACGTTTTGTATATATTCTGCGAAACCAGTCATAGTTTCGGAAATGCTCTAATAGTTCTGGATACATTGTACGAAACTAGGCATGGTTTCGTAAAAGATATACTGAACCAATACATCAATTACAAAACTACGAACAGTTTCGTACAATGTACGCTGAACTTTTTCATATTTTACGGAGCCACTGGTAGCTTCGTGAAACAATTAAACGTTTCGTATACCGTGTACGAATCTATCAAAAGTTTTGTAAAGCATCAAAAGGTTCAGCATATATTGCACGAAACTGTTCATAGTTTTATCAATGATGTAATGGTTTGGTTTATCATTTATGAAACCATGGTTAGTTCCGTACAATATGTGCGGAACTATTAGAACATTTACAAAACTATGAACGATTTCGTAGAACTTATACGCAACCTTTAGATGCCCTACGAAACTGTTGACGGTTTCGTAACATGTGTACTAAATCATCAGAAAATTGGTGCAGCTGTTAATGGCTTCGTATAAAATATACGAAACTATTATATGACCTTTGAAACTATCAAAGGTTTCGTAGAATATGGGTAGAATCTTTGCAACACTTGCGGAGTTGTTCATGATTTCGTAAAAGATGTACCGAACCATTATATCATTTACGAAACTATGAACAATTCCACTTAATTTATGTTAAACCTTATAATATTTTACAAAGCTTCCGATTGATTCGTGTAAGATATACGGTGCTTCTAGTTGTCTCATAAGACTTTCACCGATTTTGAGCAAAAGATACAAAATAACCAAAATTCCAGTACACAGTGCATGGAACTTCCAAACAGTTTCATAGTAAAACTTCAAAACTCTCTTCAATTTTTAGCATTTTGAAGGGTCCTGTATAAAAATTACTAAACAATTTTCATGCTGCAACACTTAAAATCGTCTCATAAAACAGTACCAAATCTTCAAAATCCGATAAAACACGAATTTTTTTAAGAGTCTGCTAACTCAAATTAGTCTAGTATGAACTATGTCTAGATAACTTATATGAAGGCAGAGATAATATCTAAACATACATTTTAAAAATTATTGATTCCGCAACGAAACAGTCTCAAGTAGTTACGAGATGTACTATCTGGTAGGTCTCAAAAAGTTGCACGTATTACTCCTGGAATAGCCGTCAAAAACGTTACTAATAGTATTCCAAGATAGTCGTCGAAGAGTTACTAACAGTAGTCCGAGATAGCCTTCAGAAAGTTACCAATGGTACGCCGTGATAGCGCTCAAAAAGTTACCTATAGTACCCTTAAATATGGGATAAAAACTTACGGAACCTTTTTGTTCACTACTCATTCACCGTTTTGCTTTGACGACACAGCCTATATATACATATACGAATGTGCTCACAGAAAATTATTGCCATGCAGAAGACGTTTGAAGTACCCTGAAGGATCTATTGAAAACCTACGGAACTTTTTCGTCCACTACTCATTCACCGTTTTGTTTTGCCAGTGTAGGTTGTATATATATACGAATGAATTCATGAAAAATTATCATCATATAGAAGATGTTCGAAGATTAAGTATTTGTGCGAATGTCTTGTCAAAGTGTGTAAAATATCCTGCACATCCGAATGCACATAATTAAGTAAGAACTTTTTTGATAAACTAGTATCCTAATTAATTAATTAATTGTATATAGTTTTAGGTTCGGTGACAACACTGCTGAACCTAATGTTTTCCGAAAATCTACAAATTAATCAGTAAGTTTGTTGTACCAAAATAAATAAACTTCTTTTCTGTTACAGAGTGACTTTAATATGGGACTCGCAGATAGATTTATCATCTAATTCAAATTAACTCGCGTTTCATTTCAAAAGCATCTTTGTATCAAATTATGGGTAAGTTTCACTATTGAAAATAAACATATTTCTTTTCTCTGTTTAGATCGACGCACATATGAGCTGTATGGGCAAGTTTATTTTATTATATAAAATTAATTGATTTGCTCTTTATTGTAGATTAATTCGAGACACTATTTGGCGATTAAGTTTTATTTTTCACTAATGATGGAAACAGCTTCATAGGTATGAACCAGTTTAGTTTCCACTTTGTATTCGTGAGTTGATCTTATTTAGATATGAAAAGCTATATAGAATTTGTGTAAGAATTCTATGTAGCTTTTCATATCTAAATAAGATCAACTCACGAATGCAAAATGGAAACTAAACTGACTCATTACTTCGGACGCTGCTTCCATCATCAGCTATTGGGTAGGTGATAAAAAGTTCAGTGCGAATAAGCACGTACGAAACTTCTTTTTAAGTTGATGTGCAATGTTTGGTATGAAACCTCTTTTCAATCTGGAATAAAATGTTCAGCATGAAACCATTTCTACGAAACCCTGTTTCGGTTTTTTGAAAAATTTTGGTACTGAACCTTTGATACGAAACCTTTTTGACCTTTTCCGATAGAAGTTTCGTACTGAACTTCGTGTACGAAACCTTTTTTGTCATTTCTCGAACGAAAGTTTGGTACGAAACTTTCTTTTCATGGAACCAAAAAAGGATCGGACGGTGTACCGACCAGCCGATATCTTTTTTGGTTCGGTAAAATTCCTTTTTTTTTTTACAGTGTAGAACTATTACTAAGCTTCCAAATTATCTTCTCTTACGATTCACAAATAAGACTGTAACACAGATGTTCGTCGAGAAGAGGAGAACACTGAACCCACAACCCGATTTCTTGATGATCTGTGAGAAATACGCCACTGTTCTATCACTGTCCATCAAAGAACCAGTTTTCTTCGTACGAAACAAGCAAGAACCGATCACGCGTCGTTCTGAAATTATCTTCATTACTTTTCTATTTTTTGGTCTGTGCATTGATCTCTTCGCGACAGTTTTTCTTTTAATGACACTTTGGATCGTTCCAATGATGAAATTCTTGACGAAGAAATGTCTTCACCCGCAGAATTGGTTGTATCGGGTGCTTTTTGAGAAGGATCAAGCACATTCGAAAGAGAAAACACCTGAAATCGCTGAATTGGAAGCAAAAGTGGCTGCTCTTGAACTTCAATTACAATCTCACAATGACAGAATAGATGCTTTTCTTCGACATGCATCTATTAATCACTGAAAAGTTTACTTTTAGTAATTACGAGACATGCACTGTACGAACTATTCTATTCGAAGAAAATCTCAGTATGAAGAGTGATATAGAGAGTATAGTACGGTACCGTTTTGAGTATACAAATGAGGTATGCAGGACGTTCGAAAAGTTTCGTCTGCATAAATCGAACAGAATGATTAGCTTCTAGTTTAAAGATTTATTTCAAAAATATGGTTCTGGATTATCGGTGGCGCTTTAGAAAAAAAGTACAAATGAAATAAGTGTCAACAAATGTTCGAGTTTTGGAAAATTCGGTTCTAATTCTTTTCCTTTGCCGTGATGATCTCTGTCACAAACGTGTAAAACTGCTTGGTTAATTGAATTAAAAGAGCATTTTGGTTCAGAACATATGGGATGCTTTTCCAAGGTTCCTTCCATGTTAATACGGCGACGGCGAGATGATAAGTAAGATCGCTGATACAGTTGTGTGGAGGAGGTATAATCAAGGGTTGGACACAGAACTGATTGATCATGCGTAGTTCTTTATAGAACTGTTCCATTTCTTCAAATGCTTCATCGGCATGTTCGTTGGTTAGATGTGTAATGGAGCGCGTGTCAATTAAGACTCGAATATGAGCACATTCCTCTCGTGAGATGCAATTTTTGAGCCGTTGATTGGAATATTTCAGAACGTTTTCCGATGATGGTTTCTTTTGCAGCGTTCGTTCTAAAACAAAAAATAGAATGAGTTCATTCCGTAAAAACCACAACTGAGAAAAGATCGATCAAAACGGAATTCTCCGTAAGTTTTTCTAAGAAAACATACCTTCATGTTCGTCATAGGTGTCAAGCAAGGCATGTTTCAGATATCCAACAATCATTGCAAGAAGAATCAACCGTCGGATTCGTGGAGTTGTAGTACTGGTATGGAACCATAATCTAAGAAGTGAAAGCGGAAGTTGTTTGTCTCGATGTGCTTTGCTCCATTTCTTGTTGAATTGCAGTGGTCGTAAAGCGAAACGAACACAACAAAGGAGGAATCGGCTCCGTTTCTTCTCGTCGAATTGCTCGAACATTTCAAGCGAAATCGGTCTTTCGAATTGAACGAGTTCAAACGGACTGTATTTCTTTCGATTGAAAGTAACCAAGAAGTAGAAAATCTTTTCCTCGGTATGATGACAATCCCATTGGAGAAGAATTCGACAGGCCGGTAGAAGAAGATTCAGATGCGCGAGATGTGTTCCTTTCCATGGATACATCACGGTTCCACGAGTGAGGATGTGGAGGATACCACGATCAAGTTGACCTTTCTTATAACTTGAGAGTAGTTGACGAGGAATGGCACTTTTATTTCGAGTGCGAAGAAAAGTTGGATTGGATGCATAAAGAAAATTGTTCATCGATTCATCGAATAACCATCGATCATCCGAAGAAACGAGTTCGATCAGCTCTCTATACGCCTCATCTTTGCCTATTTGTACAATGTAGGTACATAACATCCATTGTATCATCAGATTGTGAGATTTTTCTTCTGGCCACTGCATCGAGTTTAATCGATTTAGAAATTTCTTTTCGTATTGATAGGTTATCTTGGACAAGAATTTCTACAAAATAAACAATGTATCTTCGAACAGAAAAAAGGAAAGAATCCTTGCTTTGAGACGGTCCATCTTAATCAAATCAAACATCATAATCGTTCCCCATAAAGCGACACTTTCTGCATTCATTCCTGGAAAGACATCCTTCATTCGATAAACTCGTCCTTTGAATGTCTTGAAGGATAAATGCGCCAGTGGGATAAAACCACAAGGGTGATCATACAGATGAAAATCCGCATCATTACCAATAATATAAGCCTTTTTTTTACGAGCCATATAAACAATAACTGGATCGGCTTCACCGTTAGCTATTCTTACATTAATTCCTAATTGAAATAGAATGTCCATCAGTTCATCATACGCCAGCAGCGGAAGAGGGACATCATCATTGTCAAATCGTACATTCTTCGTTCGTTTGAGGTCATTTCGAAGACGAGTGCTTCGTTTAAAAGTACCATCGAACACCACATAAATAGAGCTACATGTAGTTTTCATTCGTTTGAGAATATCAATGAAATGTCTGCAACAAATCTCATATGGGAATTTGAATTTTCTAATTCGTTGTGTCGCTGATTTCTTCTTCTTCTTGTCTTTTAATAAATCCAAATAAAGAGAAAAAAGAAATGCAAATCCATCGATGATAACATCTTTGTCTTTCAGATTAATCCATTGCCAGCGATCAGTGACTGAAAAGAGGTTTTTGTCAACAAATGTGTAGAAATCTTTGATGCCCATTGTGAGTGATGCTTTGAAAAAATGCTTCACCTTTTATCCTTGATCTTACTGGGGAAAAGTCTCGAAAATATCCAGTACAGGCAGTGTGCATCATCGTAAAGTGCTTCGGCGAGCGGATTAACGTTGGATATTTCCAATAGTGTGCGAGGTTGTTTTCTTTTTTCGTTCTTTTCTTTCTACCTTCGTCAACAGTCTCATTTTCTTCACAAATCTGAATACAGAATAGAAGAGAAAGTGCAAATACAGCTCTGACGTACGAGAAGAAGGTGGTGTATTAAAAAACGAAACTCGATCTTCTCAGGTGTATTCAGTTTGTTTTTGTTCTTCTGTGATCGAAAATGAGAGAGAGAGCGAGCAGAAAGAAATATCATTGGTGCACTTTTTCATAGGCAAAAATTGTCTTTCTTCCTGCAATGTAAATAAGAAACTATTGATGGTGAGGGTGAGGGTAAGTTCAGCTACCAAGACACGTGTTTCGACTCGGCTAAGAGTCTCATCAGTTGGCTTTTATCTCTAGTTCGATTCAATTTTCAAGAATCACGTGCACAGCTTTTATTAAAATGTTTGGTGTTCTATAGATACAAAGATGGCCAAAAATCAAAGTATGGAGGGACGGCATCAAATCTTTTTTTAATCTTTATTTTATAATAAGAAAAAATAATCAATAATATAGTACAATGAAATAATTTTATTTTAACGGAAATTTTCGACATTCAATCGGTCATTATCAACCTTTTAACACAAACAAGATCTTACAAACACAAAAATAGAAAGAGTTCCATAAGTGAAATTAGATTTCATGACCAGATGGATTTAATCATTCAATTTTAATCATTTAAGTTCACTTTCAACACAATACAATATCATTTAACATCATTAACTTGGACATCAATATCATAACCAATATAAATTCCACAACAGCAACGATGACAATGACGCTAAAGAGAAACTTATCCAATAATCATACATTTACCTGTAGTTGTTTCATCTCAAGCATAATTAGCTACTTAATCATAATAATATATCAGAAAGAATAAAATCTTTAATCTTGAGCATTTTAAATCATAATCAGAAAAATAAATTAATATGTAGTGTAATGAAATAACGATAAATTTCTTTATTTTCACGGAAATTTTTGACCTTCAATCGGTCATTATCAACCTTCGATCATTGTTGGGAGTAAGAGAGTAACGAAGTAATGGGATGGGTAGTTTGACGAACGCTGAGAAATGAGTTGATAGTTTTCAGGAATGTTGTTGTTTGATCTAAATGGTTAAACTAGAAAAATGTTTCTGTTTTACATTAAATAAAACTAACGTTGCACTATCAACTTATTTAGCGTGGTTTTATTATGTTGTTGTTGTTGAGGTGGTGTTGTTTTGAGGAGGAACTAAAAGAGGAAGATCGATATTCTCTATAGAAGATCCTATTTTATGCATGCCTGTCGGTGGAGATGTAGTATTAGTTGGAGTTGTTTTGTTTGTTGATGCGGTTGGAGTTTTTCCAAGACCGGCAGGATAAATATATAATGGTGTCGATCGGTCAGTTCCATTAAGCTTTGGGTTTCTCTGTTGTATTAGCAAGGATTCTTTGATCAATAATCTATACGGATGTTGATCTGATAGCAATATTTCAAAGTCACCAGCAGTGAGTACATGACTGGTAGATAAATAGTGTCTTGTTAATGCTGATTTTGGATTTCGACCAAATTCATATTTATCTACTAAAGTGACAGTATCCAACATATCATTTATATCCTCATCATTAACGTTTTGTTTTAATTGTTCATGTTTTTTTGCATGATTCTCTTTTTGAACTCGATCGGTGAAAGATGCATTTCTCCGTTGTTTATTAACAGTTGGTAACGTAGAAACTTTTTGCATTGATTGTTTTTGGTTTGAGGACTCTAGCATCTTTCGTGCTTGTGATCGAGTAACCATCGAAGTAGTATTAGTAATAGGTGTTTTAGATAGTGGCACGTCTGTAGAGTTGGTTGGTGGTGGTATTGGGGGCAAGTCTGTAGTTGTAATCGGTGGTGGTATTGGTTTCGGCATAAATTGTTTCAAATCTGATAAATGTTCACCAACGCGCGTTTGCAAATGACGGCAGGTTTTTCCAATATATTTATTATTACATATAGAACAAGTTGCCTCGTAAACAACGCCCGATTTTAAATCCTTAGGTATAGGATCTTTAGTAGTAAAATTTTGACCGATTCGGGCTTTTACATCATAAACAACTCGCACTTGTTTGCATGGATATTGTTTAGCAACTGCCGCTGAAATACGTTTACCATATATTTCACTTGGTTTCCCATAATATGGTACTCTTAAGACAACGATATCCGTTTTAGGAGTTTTTGGTGGTATAACACGTGGCATAAATTTTAAATTTAATTGTCTTCGAATCACAGATTCAACGAAGGCTTTCGGATATCGATTTTTGGTAAATATATTACAGATGTTTTTAAATTCTTCGTCAAGTACTTTGTAACTGGAACATATTCGCATAGCTCTGTATGCCATCGACGAGACTGCATTATATTTATATCTTTTAGGTACGAAACTGTTCCATTTTGTAACGAGACCAGTAAAAGTATCCTTCCTATAAATCGTAGTTTCAAATTCAGCATCGACTTCTTTTTCAATAAGTACATCGAGAAACGAAAGTAAACGAATATTTGAAACATTTTTTTCATTTAGATGTTCCCATTTTTTAAGATCTTCATCGGAAGGTATTCGTTCCTCTTCCGAGGTGAATTTGATAGACGGATGGCATTGCGATAATCGTTCACATAGAGTTTTGACGCAAACGTCGGGCTCGAGTAATACGAAAGTATCATCTACGTAGCGTTTCCAATAAAAAATGCCCATTTCTTTAAAAGATGCCATATGTTTTCTCTCGAAATCTTGAAGAAAAATTTCAGCGATAAGAGGTGCTAACGAGGAACCCATAGAAACTCCATCTTTTTGCTTGTAAATTTTTCCATTAAAAAGAAAATGAGAGTCTTTCGTTGCTAATTTTAGCAGTTTCTCCATGTCTATTCGTTTCATACCGGTTGATGGTGGCGTCTCAAATACATATAAAGCATCCAGAATAATCTTAATTGTTTCATCAATAGGTATATTTGTGTAAAGACTAGTAATATCAAATGATACTATTTTGTATTTGGAAAACGACTTTGCTTTCGATAGTGATTTTATTTCTTCTACGAATGCGAACGAATCCTTTATGACGACCTCGTTATGGATAATGCTTGATAACATTTGTTTAAGAACCTTAACTAAACCATAATTATATGTTCCGATTGATGAAAGAACTGGTCTAAGCGGAACACCATCTTTATGTATCTTGGGTAATCCATAGAGTCGCCCAGGATTGGAACCGGAGGGACGAGCTCTATCACGAATTTCCTTTGATATATAACCTTGTTTATGCAATCTGTTTAACAAATGTACCAAACAATTTTGTTTTTGCATTGTAGGATCAACGAAAAGAGGTTCAAACTTGGTTGAATCATTAAGTATTGTACGCATCTTTGCTACATAATCACTTCTATCCATTAATACAATACCGCGAGCTTTATCAGGACGAGTAACAATAATAGATTTGTCTGCTTTTAATCGTTACAATATCTGATGGTATTTGTTTTGTTCGACATGAAGTCTATTTTGTTGTTTACGGTATCGATCAGCCTGATGTTGAAAACCATCGGTTAAACTACGTAAGTTGCTGGCAAAAGTCATTTCTTTAATATTTAAAACACGAATATCATTCGAGACGACGTTATCCTTGCCTTTCAGATCTTTCATTAATTCTTTATGATGTTGATATAAATCAGTGACGCGATGGAAAAAATTCTCAATGTTTCCCACAGCACTCATCTCATCAACATGCTTTGGCACTAAGCTAAAATCTAGACCATTACTAAGACAAGAGATCTCATCATTCGATAATATTCGTGCTGAAAATTTTTTAACAACTTTTGGATCGACAGTAAAGTTTGATTTTGTACGAAGCAAATGACTACCAAGTTTTTTATCGATAGTTTCTTGTTTTTGTTCAATAAATGGACGACAAACGGTAGTAATTATTTCTTTTAAATTTTCGAATAAATCAGCGGGACAATATTGTTTAAGCGAATTCGACGAAGATCGGTACATTTTCTTAAGTTTATTAAGATGTTGATATTTATAATTAATTTCAGCATTTAATAGACGACGTTGAATATCTTTATACGCTTGTAAAGACGATAGATTTTGATTAGCAGTTTTGAACCATAAAAATTTAGGTATTATATCTTTACTTCGGCACGACTTTAAGTAACGAATATCTAATCGAGTTTGTTCATCACGAAGGTAAAATTTTTTAACGGTACGATAAGTCAACAGAATACGACGATCATAATTATTTCTCAAGAGGGATTCGACGTTATCGACATTCATTTTTGTTTAACAATTAATACTGTTGGGGAAGATGTATAGTTCTTTTCCAATGTGAATATCAAATCTATAGAACAATCAGAAATGTCTTCCCACGTCTAGGACGTAGGTTGACCAATATGTTACTATAGACAGATATCACACGTAAAAGATTCTATTGACTCTGGATGTGGTAATATAATAATAACAATATAACTAGTAACGATACTACTAACTTTAACAAAAACAACCGAAACAGTACTTACCAGGATAATAACAATAACAATAATTTATCTGAATAATAATAGGAAACTAATAATGAAAATAATCTAGCCAATTCAAGTAGAAGCAGGTAGATGAAAAAGATCAATTACTGGAAAATCGGAAGTAGTTAAATCTGGCTTGGTAACCTAGAACATGAAAATTCGATACAATAAATATTTTAGAAATATTTCTAACAAGTTTTAGATCGTCTTTTTGTTTTTAGAACGCAGAATAACAAGCAAGAAAAGTATTCTAACATCTTTGTTGAATTCATATTTCGTATATATGTTGAAAACGTTTTCAAATTGTATCTTATCATAGTTTTGTTTCTTTTGATTGAATTAAATGTAAATCTTTTGAACGATTTTTAAAGTAATTTATTTTACGAAACGAAAACAATGAGGAAACTTTAACAAAAAAAAAAAAGACGACGTATGTATAACATGTCGTCAATCAACTAGAGAGAACGAGAAGAAACACACAATTCTTCTATATATCAAGAAAAGAAAAAAACATTTTATATCACTAATTGTTTTTATTAACAAAATCTTGATAACAATTTTCATTAAAGATATCAATTCCAAGTTGTTTTTCAGCAAAATCTTGATCATGTTGATTGTTGAAGACTATTCGAAGAATTGTTTTATGAACAGGTGGAATTCGACAATAATTAATGTGAAGAGAATCAAGATATTTTTTGAGGGTAACTAATTATTAAACAGATCAACTTGTATATCGAAGAATACAAATCAATCTGCTAATCTCAACTTTTACTTTTCAGTAATCGATTGTTAGTCGAGATCTTGATCGAATAAGTGTGCTTATCTCGTAGAATAAATGTAGAATTTTGCTTTGCCGACGCGTTTCGTGTTCTTTATTTCAAAACACTCTTCAGGACTACGCAAATTTTATAAAAACTTCTAAGCACACACAAGAAAGGAGAAAATATAACTAAAGAAAGACAAATACCAATAACTACTGGATTAAGAAATGCATGAAAGTAGAAATAAAAATGATCTCAACGGCTCATTGACTGGGGGCAGCTGAATATAAAGATTAATTTATGAACGGGTGTTTATTAAGCGACGTTGTAGGCTGCCTGCATTACGAATACCAACGACTGGAACAATTTCATGGATCGGAGATTCTCCAAAATATTTATTCCAAAGTTCATGGAATCTTTTTGGGAATGATCTCATATTTGAACAGTAGGTAAAATGTACGAACATTGTTGTTCTATAATCAATGGGTACTTTGTCTTTTGAACCCGTCTGAATAATCTGGTGTCGTAATGTTTTATAATTGTTCATCGTAAGGGGTTGGTCGATATGAAATTTTTGTAATACACAACTAAATTGTTGGTTAATAAATCGAATGGGATATTTATTCAGTAATAGAGCCATCCGTAACTTCTCGCGTTCATTAAGATATGCTGGAAAGGTAGAGCAATATCTAATCGCACGAAGTAACATAGTAAATGCGATGTTCCTTTTCGTATGTAGAGGATGGACACTATTAAATGGCAAATAATAAGGCTCATATGATGGCTTGTGAAAAACAGCTGTCACAAGCTGTCCATCTCTATTTTCCATATGTAAATCTAAGAAGTTAACATTGAAACCAATGGAAGTGGAGAGTTGAATATTCTCATCGAATGCATTCCAACGATCGACTTGTTTTTGTAAATGTCGAATTGGCCAGTTGATGATGATGAATAAATCATCAATGTAGCGAAAATACAAACCGTAACTATTATGAATTTGCTTCACTATGTCTCGTTCGAAGAAGAACATATAACAATTAGCCATAGTAAGCGTTAGAGGCGAACCCATTGCTCCACCTCTGTTCTGATGATAATATTGGCCGTCGTATTTAAAATAATTTTTTCGCATTACAAATCTGGCTAAACGAATAATAACTTCGGCTTTTAATCCTTGAATTTGCTTGAGGTTTAAGAGATCTAGCATTTTCTTCAAGGAGAGAACTCCTTCGACTTGAGGAATCATCGTATAAAGATTTGCAATGTCAATTGTACATAATAAGATTTCTTTTGTAAAGTGATTATGACCGGACCATTCTAATACTTTTTTCAATATTTCAAAGCCTGACTTGACAGTTGTCGCCGAGGCCATTTGATTAAATAGTGGTCGCAGTAGATCATCAAGAAATTTGGAGATCTTGATTGTGGGATGTTTCAAGCCAGAGATAATGGGCCGAACTGGAGTATCGACTTTATGTGTTTTAGGAAGATAATAGAGATGTGCTAATTCCACTTCATCTCTTTTAATGCACAATTGTTCGTATTGTTTCTGTGTAATCCATTTTGCTAATCTTAATTCTAATAGATACTTATTGGTACGAGTAATCAGATCTGGCAATGGATCATTCGTACCCAAACATTGATAGGCATTGGTTTTATTCATATATTCTGTTGACTTAGTTTGATAATCTTCAAGTTTACCAATATGAAATACTTTGGCTTTGTCAGTCTTGCGTAGGACTGTATTTGTTAAACGAAACTTATGTTTCAAACGTTTGACTAAGCAACGATAGTTCTTATTCCCTCTTGTTGGAGGATGGGCCACTTGAGGAGGAAGAATATCATGATAATTTTGAAGCATTAGATCTAATTCATCGATAAATTGTTCGAGTGGACGTCAGGGGCTTACTTTATGCTCGTAAAATCGATTCTCGATCTTTCTTTGAAGTGTAGCCAACTCTGTTATACGTCGACGCGAAGCCGTTGCTGGATCATTAAATACAAAAACGAGGACCTAGTTGAAGTAATTGAAATTCGTCCTCGTTTACTCTTATTTGTGGTAATGCTTCATTGATCATATTCGGGCCGAGAATTACATGTCCATTGGGTAACAATCTCGAGCCGAGACGGTGGTTCCTTGCAGATTTTCCATCTAGCCCTCGGCTCGTTTGACCTCTAAAAAATAACAGGCTTGTTCAGCTTCTAGATCCAGTCGTTTTATGGCTAATTTATAGTAATGATTGAAAGCTGCAAAACTTCTTTCTTCATCATCAATCAAGTCTGGATCAGGTTGCCTATCATCTTCGGTGATGTTAAGATTATGAGTTGCCCGCGGTCGATGATTGTCAATAATCTGATCAATATCATTTTTAATCGTATTTAATTCACGACCGACTAATTCGAAATAGTAATCAATTGCTTTCTTATACGCATCATTTGTAATTTGACGCATATTATCATAGATACTTTGTAGATCACTTTTTTCAAACATTTTTTCATCGATTTTAAATGAGAAATCATTTTTGGTAATAAACTTTGGAAGTAAATTGTATTGAATCCGTTTCTGTGCCATGTAATGATTCTTATTCTTGGTTGCATAGATTTTCATCTTAGGTTTAAGAATTAATTCCAAGTTTTTATGCTGATAAGTGGCGACCTGCTTGAAATCATCGAATGCCTTATCTTCTTCTATTTCGGTTTTGGCTAATTGAATTCGCATATTGCACGCCTTCTCCACATGTTGTAGATGATCTTTAATATACGTTTCGATTAATTTTTCGAATTGGTCAAGATCAAATGAAAGACGTGGAACTGACGTTGTAGCCCTGCTCGAAGTAAAAGAAGAAGACGACGACAATGATGATGACGGCATTGTGGTTGTCATTGGATTATCAGTATTAGGAACATGTTTTCTACGGATACATATCTGTGTCCAATGTTCACTCAGACGAATCTGTAGGTCAGAAATTAAAGTCCGTGTTTGGAACATCTGGGATTGTAAACGATCTATTTTCTTCTTGATAAAGGGCACAATTACATTGTGATCATGTTTTGTTACTTTTCGAATCACTTCCATTGTCCAATATTTATTTTCTATACCTAATTTTAAGTACGTATCACATACTTTCAGTTCATATTCAGCTCGCTTCTTCTCATCATATAATGGAGCGGAATTAATCATAAATTCAGCAATTGCATCACGAGATCTATTGTCTTCTAATAGATCAATAAAATCCTTAGGAACGTTGCTATTATCTTTGAAATAGGATAAAATCAGATTGGGACTAAGATAAGAACGTTTCTTTGCTTTCTTTGTCTTATTATTAGTTTGAACAGCTTCAGTATCAATATGATTATCATCATTGTTCATCTCTTGTTCTTCTGTTGCAAGAACAGCAAATCGATTCCTAGTTTCATTTTGACGATATGGCTGTTGTTGTTGTTGCTGATTGCGACGTTCACGACGTCGATATGATGATGTTGTTGTTGTAGTAATAGTAGCAGCGGCTGTTTGAGCTTGTTGTTGTTGTTGCTGATTTCCTTGAACGACAAAAGGTTGTGTCATATTCTGATTTGTGGCCAAAAATTGTTGCCGTTGTGGCTGAGCATTTATCGGAATCGCATTCGAAGTATTTGTCGACGGTGGTGGAGTCTAAGAACAAAAATCACCCATTGTAAGTTGTCTTGGTTGACGATTGCACCGACTATTCCGATAGGAACCACGACGGTAGCGATTGTAGTTGTAATGATATTGTTGTTGTGGTGGAGGTCGTTGCCGTTGTTGTGGTCGATAATTAGAATTATAATAGGTTTGTTGATAAGAATAACGACTATTATCATAATATGGAGAACGAGAACGTGATCGATAACTAGGCTGTTGATTTCTCCTATGATTGTAATTATAATTCGATCGATAATTCCCATACGGATAGTTATTCAGTTGATTAGCTCCATGACTATAATTGTTATATAGTCCATTGGCCTGAGGATTAACATTACTGAAACCATTGTCCCTGTCATTCATATTATTATGAAAACGATTCCCTTCGTTGTTTCTACTATTAAAGTCATTGGCCCCCAAAACATCACAACCACACCGATGACATTGATGAGGTCCTTGTGATTGTGGTTGTGGTGTTTGTTGATTGTTCGAGCGAGGATAAGTGATTGTCGACATACGAATCGTTCAGATAAGTTGAGATATATAAAGATACGGATCAAAGTAATAGAATTGAACAATAATTTGATTCCGAATATATTATAATAATATTAAGAGTAACTAATTATTAAACAGATCAACTTGTATATCGAAGGATACAAATCAATCTGCTAATCTCAACTTTTACTTCTCAGTAATCGATTGTTAGTCGAGATCTTGATCGAATAAGTGTGCTTATCTCGTAGAATAAATGTAGAATTTTGCTTTGCCGACGCGTTTCGTCCCTTTTTCAAAAAGGTGACTCTTCAGGGCTTGGTGAGAATATATCTGAAACAAAAGAAAGAAAGGAAGGTTTACTTGTAGCTCAAGTAAAAATAAGTGGGAAACAACAACAATCGAGAAAAAGAGAAAAGAGAGATCCGTTAGTTTATCGAAGCCGTTATCATTTAAGAATGGTGCGTTTCAGCTTTAACTGATATAATTTTGGTATCAATTGAGTTTCGAAAATGTCGAGTATTATGCATAACATAACTACGGACATGTTCTTCTAATTGATTAGTAGAATCACGAACGTCATCCTTTGAGAATGTTGCATTCGCTTCAACTAGAGAAGACGAATCCACTGAGGATACTCAGTCCTGCGTAAGCCGAGCGGAAAAAGAAACTAACGTTCGAATTTGAACCTCTATTCTTCTATCACCGAGTGTAGCGGGTGACTCTTCAATGTTTCTACTAGAAGTAGAAGTCATCGTACAGAGTAAAATAGGACTTCTCGATTGGATCGATAGTGTCCAAAAGGATATCGAATATAAGCAAATATATCGCATATATATAGGACCCTTCTTAGCAGAAATTGCATCGTAGACTTTCGCCTGTTTATTAGAAGGAGTGTCTACTATGCAATTTCTGCCTACTCATCAGCTATATATGTACATAAGCATGTGTTTATTTATAATGTTATTCGTTGTCGGAGATTATCGTTCTATTCGAAAAGTGTTCTGTTGAGCTCGGTGGAAGAGGAGTTAATAGCTACATCGTGGTCTTAACTTCGTTTTCCACTCGGACAACAGAAGATTTCGCTCAGTTAATTACTACTACGTCCTCTAACGTCTCCTCCTTTAAAAACTTGTTTTTCGTCGAAAAAAAGGATGTTTTAAAGAATTATGTGCAGACGTCGCTTAAGATCCCTACTTTAATATTCGCTTGAGGGATTGGAAAACAGATTAATCTATCCTTTAACGAAAAGACAAGTCAATCTGCTGGATCTCAACCTTTGCTTATCAGCAATCGATTGTTTTGTCAAATATGAATTAATAGTTTCGAATTAAGTGTTTTAAGAGTAAAAATGCAGAGTTTATGATTTTGCCGACGCGTTTCGTATCTTTGATAAGATAGTACTCTTCAGGGCTAGGATATATATATATATCTAAAATAGAAAAGCAAAGGTATTATTGACTTTTGATGAACCTAGAAAAAACAATGATAGTTTTTGAGAGAAAGAGAGAATCAACATGCATTGAAAAAGTTGAATAACAGATTAACTCGTATATCTAAGATACAAATCAGTCTGTTGATCTCAAATCTTGTTTTTCAGTAATCGATCTTTTAATGCCAAATAATATATATATGTATGTATGTTTAATAGATGTCCAATAAGAAATAAAGGCAGAATTTGCTTCACCGACGCGTTTCGTACCTTAATAAAGGTTACTCTTCAGGGCTTGCAATGAGAATATATCTGAAATAGAAAGAAAAAAAATGATGATTTACTTGTAGCTTGATTAAAATATAAGTAAGAAAGAAAAAAGAAAAGAAATAGAGAAAAAGATAAGCCAGTTAGTTAATCAGATCTTGTAATATTCAATAATGACGCGCTTGAGCTTTAGCTAATCTAATTTTCTTATCAATCGATTTTCGAAAATGATGAATGCAACCCATAATATAATCATAGACATAATCTTCTAGTTGATTAATTGAATCATGAACGTTATCGTGTGAGAATGCCACTTCTGTGGTACTTATTCCAGATAATTCAAATAAATCTTTGGCTGTATCTTCAACACAACAACGGTTTTTATGAATTTCGAATGTTGTATGGCACTGATCGCGATTATCGATGATAAAACTAATCTTATTATCCAAGTCACATATTTTCTCTTGTATAAATGAGTAGATTGAAGAACTTCTTTTGTCCAATAATCATATTCTTGACCCAATTTTAAATATGCTTTCCAAAGTTCTAATTCATAATCAGCTCAAATCAATTTATCAAAAATTGTAGCCATTGATGTAACATAAGCATATGTAGCATAATCTTGAATAAGAAAAATTCCATTTGTTGATGAATCATCAAACCATTTTAATACTTCATTTCCTTTAAGATAATCACGATTCTCATGACCAACATAATCCAATGATTGTTGTAATGGTGGTCGTTCATTATGATAACAAGAGTCATTTGTTTGACGATTATTGAAGTTATTATTCTGTTGAGGAAAATTTTGATTCGATCGATGCCGACAATGAGGTTGATGAATGTTTCCTTGACTATAATTTCCACCTGCATAGGATTGTGTTGTTGATCGATTGTTGATGATTGAACTATGTTGTGTTGATGGGATGATTTAAAAAGATAATAATCTTCGATGCTTGAGAAATTTCTGTATATATCTACTTAGGGTATACCAAAAGTTCGTGTCACGACGTTTATAATTTTATAAAACAGTGAGTATTGAATATTTTATTATAGGAGTATATAGTATAATGTCTCATCTATAATAATCTATAGAGAAGCTCTATCTTGGATTCAGTTCTGACGTTCTGCTAGATAAAAGATATAGAACTTATAATCAAGAAAAGATCCTGACAATAAAAAAACGGAATACGAAAAGGAAGAAATATTTGTAGTTTTTTTAATCAAATGTTCAAAATACTATTGAAATGGAATATTCTAGAGCATGAAATCATTAAATGTGCCGAGAGTAAATGACCAATAAAAAATATGGACAATTCCAGGATCTTTCTGAACATTGTATAAGAAATAGTAATGTATCAACTTGGTCGCTAAATTATAATCTTACTTTAGTAGAATGTTAGATGTGAATCCAAGATAGAGATTGTCTATAGATTGTTAAAGATGAGACGTTATACTATATACCTTTATAATAAAATATTCAATATTTAATGTTTTATAAAATTATAAACGTCGTGACTCGAACTTTTGGTATACCCTAAGTACAAATAAAAAAAGAGACATTTACTACACTAATCTAATGAAGATCATTCTATAGTCCTGAATGTTTTACTAACAAAATAAGAAAAATCAATGACAAGAAAGGAAGAATCAAATAGTTTTTTTAAAATGTTTAATGATACCCTATGCACCGTTCAGTTAGATGTATTGTCCTTGGTTGGTGTTTTTGGCATTGTTCCAGTTGATGTCATGCTTGGTGTTGTTGACATTGTCCCAGTTGATTTCATTGTTGGTATGATCGCCATTGTACCCTCTGATACCATTACTTCTGATGATGCTATGGTTGGTGTTTTCGGCATTGTACCAATTGATTTCATTGTTGGTGTTTTAGGCATTGTTCCTGTTGATATCATTGTTGTTTTTGTAGATGTACATAAATCGGCAATCTCATCTTGCTCTGCTACAATTGTATCAATTAAGTCATGGATTGTTAATGATGCTTGTTGAGTTGTTTGGCCTATAGAAATAGAATTAATCGATTTTTCTTCTATTTAAAGAAAATTTACTTTGTGGTTGAGACAAAATGATTTGATTCTGTTCAACATTGGTATGAGTCTCCTAAATTATAATAAATAAAATATTATTAACTAAAATCTTGTAATAAATAGAAAATAATTACATTAATAAATGCCATATTCAAAGAATTAACTGTTGAAGCACTTGATGGTGTATTTTCGTTGTCATTAGCACCTACGAATGAAGAATCGAGTTTTCTTTTAATCTTCTTTTCAATATCTACCTAGAACTTGATTTCGAGACTCTGATAATTGAGAAACTTCTCGTTCATTGAATAATCGTTCGATTTCGTCCACTTCAGACGAAGTAAATGATCTTTGAGCCATTGATCCTTTTTTTGTTTCGTTTAGATAATTACAGAAGCTTGAGATATGTTTATATCTAGAATAGATTAATTGGAAAACAGATTAATCTATCCTTTAACGAAAAGACAAATCAATCTGCTGGATCTCAACCTTTACTTTTCAGCAATCGATATTTTCTCGAAATAAACTGTAAATCAAATGTGCTCTTCAAATAAATAATTAGAGATAAATGCAGAGTTTAGCTTTGTCGACGCGTTTCATACCTTTAAAAAAGTAGTACTTTTCAAGGCTTGAAGAGAATTTATCTGGAATAAAAGAAAGAATGTTTAATATCATGTATAAAACTGGAAGAAAACTTGCAAGAATATGAATCTATAGAAAATGATGTTAGAAAATGATACCACACATATATAGAAAGGAATACATAGTGCACATCATAGTAGCTATTAATGAAGCTTGAATACAAATATACCAATGGAAGATTCCTAAATAAGCACATTTAAGTATTAGAAGACAGAATTCAGTTCACTCACGCTTATGTAGATCCTGTTTTATATGAAGTCAGTAGAGTATTTGACAAAAAACAGTGTTTAGAATTCAGAACGATTTTTAATCCATGTTTTGTAAATGTTGTGTCGTTATTGATTATATCAGACCAAAGTTTATTAAATTGTCTATTAAATTCATACCTTGAACCCCAATCATATAAATAATATAATTCAACTAATTGCTGTTTATTTTCTAATTGTTTTCGTTCTTCCAAAGCAAGTTTTTGTTGACGAAAATGGCGAAATAATTGTATACGTAGTGAAGTATATGTTAATCGATTGAGATCCATCGGTGTTTGAGTAGATGATGGATTGAATCGTCTAAGAAATTGTGTAAGATGATATTCAATAAAATCTAATGAATAACCATTAGCTAGAAATGTTAATTCGATGTGAACACGTTCTTCTTGGAAATCCTCATAACCAAGACAATATTGACCAGCACGTATTAAAGCAAAACGAAACTACTGTCGATGGCCTAGTCTCGGATGAGGAGGAGCATATGGTAATAAGAATGATTGCATCTTAGGATCATGATATACACAAGTATATAGATTACCATTTTGATTTTCAAGATAAGCATTGAAAAAGTTTATATTAGAACCAGTCGATGTTGTTAGTTGTAGGTGAGGATATTGTTGTTTGAGTTCATCAAAAGTACTTTGTAATTTATTTATATTCGATTCGTAACATGTCATAATACCTATATTATGATAGCGACCATAGAATTCATTCGTGACACGTACTTGTCTAACTAACGGCGTTTGCCAATAGTGTAAATAAATATTACATAATAATTCATTTAATGGCATATTTGATGGAACTCCTTTCAGATATCGATAGATTTTACCATCATAGGTAAAGATATAGTTTTCTAAAACTAGCTTGAGCAACTCGTCGATTGCCTCGCTTGTTAATCGCTGATGACGTTGACCTTGATTGAGTGGATTGACTAGGAGTTGATGTAGTGCTGTACGAATGTCCAAGTTTGAGATTGTAGAATATAGATGATGAATTTCAAACGTGACAAAATTTGTTCGTGGTCGAAGAGTATCCTTCTGAATACAATAATGTTGAATTTGTCGTATAAAATCAGCACCATTCAAAAATGTATTTGATTGTGAAACCTTTTCATACAAGGGTCGAAGAAGTTGGTCGAGATAAGTTTCCAATGTTTCTATTGGAGATTTTCCATGTGATGAAAACCGTGGTGCAAGTGTCATATGATTATCTTGACGTGTTTCTGTCAAAAAATAAAGATATGGTAATTTGATATAAGTTTTTTTTCGAATTTGAAGTTTAGTTAAATACTCCATAGGAATTAATCTCTTTCGCTCCAATTGATCTAAAACTGAATCAATGGAATTAATAATTTTATTTAACTGTTGTTGTTCCGTATTAATTTCATCAATAATGCCAATCATTTCGAAGTGATCTATATTTTTTAGATAATTCTGCGCCATAGTATGAAATTCATAACAATCACTCAGATAATACGTATTACTGTTATCGGCTGTACGCCTTAGAATAAGTTGATCTCGTTTTAATCGAGAATGAATAGATTGAATTATTTGTTTTTCATAAATAGTACGTTTTTCAATTAACGCTGGTGTAGGTATAGAGAACGATTTGATGAATTGCTTTTGCATTTCTCGTTCAAAATTCCATCGACGTGATAAATCCATTGGATATTTAACAAAAAGCTTCGATAATTGTTGTCGAAGTGATGTTATTTGCTTTGTAAGCATTTCATTCAGGGACGAATTCGATGTAATAGTTGCATGCATTTGACGTGGTATGACATAAGATGGTCCACGATTGAGAAATCTTACGAGGGAACATATCCAAGTGTGAGTCTCAGTTTTGAATGGGATGTATACCAGTTTGTAGAGCTCGACGAGCTGATTCTTGTGGTATGTTCCGTTTTTGCCCATAGACCTCAAATGAGAAAATTAATAAGCTTTATTTGCACAGAATAATACTGGAAATCTCGAATTTTTAAGTACAAAAGTCTCACAGAAACGCAATTTTAAAACTCTTTATAGTAGTTTGAGCCGCTGATTCTCACATATCACACCCAAAACTATTTAAAGAAACGGTGCTCTTTATATTCTCAAAGTTATCTTTGTGCATGGCAATATTATTTACATGATAAGATTTGACCAACCGAAGTTGTATAAGAGAGCTTTTTTCTACATTCCGAAGTTTAAGCTTTATCATTTTCCTGTTTTGAGTTGCATAGACTATTATTTTATCGTTTCATTCGTTTTATTCGGAATACATATTAAGAACATGATCAATGAAAATGATACGCGGTGAAAAAATTTTCGAAACACAATATTCGTCTACAATGACTACAACAAATAAATGCACTGTGTTCACAATTATTATTTGAGCAACTGTCTGCATCAAAAGAAAAACAGACTTCTGTAACGCTTGGAAAATTCGAGTATTGTTTAGGAATGTAACCGCAAGTTGACCATGCGTATGAAATCATTGGTTTAAATAAAGAAGAACTCAGTTGATTATGAGCTAAACTTTGTAGTTTGATTATAGCATCACGACTTCTTAAATCAACATCTAATTTGTCTAGAGACACATGATGATATATTCTTTTCGTTAACACTTTCCATTGTCGGAAAAAATAAGTATCACACGGTTGTATAGTTGATGTTGCTTTTCTAGGTATCACTAATAATTTACATGACTGTCCTTTTGTTAGGTTATTCTCATATGCAGTAATGTCCGCCTGCGGTGACCATTGATCGACCATAAGAAGAAATCGATTGCTGACTACTTTATCGAGAACTTCTTTAATCCAGTATTCCACTAAGGATTTGTTTAACTTTCCAGATGTACTACAACTAGTTACTATATTTGATGCTGAAAAGACCGCTCTTGTAATTGGAAACCTACCCGTAGGTTCCTGAAGACAGATAAAAACGGGACTGAGCAACTGACCAGCGGCACTAATGATCGGCATAACTGTATAGGAATGGCTTATAGCATTCAAAGATTTTACAGATAGATAAGTTGCTTTCTCTCCTTCATAAGATAATGTACGGTTCGAAGGCATTTCGTAAGTAAAACCAGATTGATCAGCATTTAACACAAAATCAAGCTTATATTTTGGTATATGTTTGGTTGTCTCAGCGACAAAATCATCAGCAGTCTGTTTAATTATCGATTTATCAACAACTTCTCGATGAGAAATGAATTTCGTCACTTTTCTGGAAGATATACCTTGCGTTTTTTGAAATTGAGAAGCCAATAGCTACTTGCTTTAAATCCATCTATATTTTCTGCTTTTGCTTTGGATAACGCCCATCGCTTCACGTCAAGGTCATGCACAGGTAAATTGTTATTACGAGCAGAGCGAAATCTATCAAGTACAAAATGCTCTACATGCTCCAATTTTTGCCGACGATTTCCGTTATTTGCAACATATTCTCGAAATCGCTTTAATTGCATAGGATGTGTAACTCGTCGAAAAGCATGCTGTACGGTTGTAAAAGCAATACCTGGACGAGCAAAGTCGACAACCGTTTGCATATATTCTAAACTAAACTGACGATTTTCGACTACTTGTTGCTCTTCATCATCTTCGATTTCAATAGGATAGTTCGGGTTAAAATGATCGACATCAGAAACTTCGAGAGAGTCTTCTGTCTCTATTGTGAAGCTGTCACTGTTGGAAAGGTTCTCTAATAGATCGAGCAGATTGTTTGCGATCGATATCTCTTCTTCTGTGGTGCTTATTGAATGAACACTTGACCTTTCTATTACTTTTTCATATAAATGTTTACATATATTAATGACGTTCGTCATGGAGAAATAAGTTTTGATGAAATGAAATCTGAGAGAATATCAATCAAAAGATTTATCATGAATTATTTTCCAAATGACGGGGTATATATATATATCGATAAGCATAGAACAGAAAGTGAAAGAACCAATTAGAATATACTAGAAAGAAGGAGAACAATAAGAGATGTGTATCATGAGTGCATAACAATAGAACGAAAAGAACTATCGTTATCTTATTTGTTCAATATAGCGTTACGCTATCACGTACTAACAGTGATAAATTGTAAAGTACATTTGATTGAAGTGCACTCAAATATATTGCACGTGTTGTTGTCTATGTTAATACGACGATTTGAACTTCAAATCATCTTGATTTCTTGATTTTCCAACAAATATCTTACAGCTTATCTAGGCAAGAAATTCACTATTAAAATCGATTGGTTTTTCTCATTTGAGGTCTATGGGCAAAAACGGAACATACCACAAGAATCAGCTCGTCGAGCTCTACAAACTGGTATATATCCCATTTAAAACTGAGACTCACACTTGGATATGTTCCCTCGTTAGTTCTTTGACATTTGAAAAGTAATACGGATATTTCTTTATTGATAAATTATTATGTAATTTTAAATTTGTCACTTTATCATGTATGTTGAAATGATGTACTGATTTATTTGAATAATTATCAGTATACCATACTAACTCATAAGTATTTGAGTAATAAGGTGTTGTAAAAATAAGTGCAGAATTAATATCTAATACATATACAGTATGCCAATGATGTTCTATTTCCCAAAAATCACTTTGAAATTGTTTAAACATATCAATAATATCATTATGTTCTTGTCCTCCATGATAAATGTCGAATTTAAAGATAAAAATATTTAGATAAGGTAACGAAGTTTTAATTAAATATTCCCATGCATTAGCATTAATAATACTTTTATGAATAGAGGCAGATAGTTTTAAAATTTTTAAATTTGGTGTTTGTTTCACTAACATTTCAAAATATACAAATGGATATTGGAAATCGTCGATAATTAATTCTTTTAGATGACCAGCACAATTATCATTATTTATCGACACAGTATTGTTTAAATAGAGTTTTCCAATATGAAGATATTTTAACATAGGCATATATTTAAATAGATAGCTTAGTGGAATAAAGTAATCATAGTTAATAGTTAGCTTTGTAATTGATGAAATTTGATTAGTAGATGTTAAATCAAGGTCCAATTTTGATATTGATAAAGTTTGTAGTTGAGACATTGGTAGAGCTGAGAATGTTTCATTTATTTTATCATTGAATATTATCGAATGATGATGATACATCAAATGACAATGGTATAATTGAGGTATTAATGGTAACATTGATTTCAATAAAATGACATCATCTTCTTGAATATCAATCAATGATAATGATCGAAGATTAGAAAATTCGTTAAGTGAAAATAATTTAAGAAATAATTCGATTTGACCACATGAATCTTTATTTGATAAATTTAATGAATAAATATGTTGTTTCATTTTTGGATTTAATAAAATTTCAGTACAAAATTGATCAAATATTTTCTTTCGAACATTTTCAAAATTTAAACATAATGGAATATTTCGAATTAATTTTTTAAAACGTGAATTTAATTGATCAAATGAATGAAAAATATCGAATATATTAAGATATTTAAAACATTCAATGATGATTTCATTTGGTAACAATTCCAATTTATTCATTTTGATACAAAAAATAAACGATTCTATAACATTAAATAAGAAAAAAATTTAGTTGGTTTTTACCTTCATCATCAATGTATATATAGATAAAAAAAAGAAACGAATCGGAAGAAAACAACAGTGTTTTTTTGAGTGTGAATGTGTATGATGTAGACGAACATTACGACCTTTTTTTTCATTCTTTGTCTAAACGACTCGTATTACACGCTGATGTCCTTTTTTTGTTTTCTTCTGCTTACTGCCATATAAAATTTAATTTGAATATTTGTGGATTATTTGATGCAAAATGTACCAATACACTAATTCAAAATTAGAGTTCGATCAGTTTCAACAAGAAATTCTTAAATATAAAACTTGAAGTTATGTTAATCTGATGATTGTCGAAAAATATTAAAATACAGTAAAACCTCCTTTAGGTGGGCATCTTCGGGACTTTAACAAAGTACCCACTCAACGGAAATGTCCTCTTCTGAGAGTTTCTGCACATATAAACACAAGATCATTTTTTGCATATACCCATTAAAAAAGACGAGAAAGAAAAAGAAACAATGTTGCATTGTTCAGTTCTGTGTGTGTTTATTTATTTTAATCGTGATACAATAAAATAGTTTTTTTTTCATTAAGGCCACCCCCCCCTCAAAAATCTATCTCGAGCCAGGTACATGCAAATCTCATGAAATTTTCAGGATATGTTGGGGCTATAGCGGAGAGGCTATGGTGAAAATTTCAGCCTTATATCATGACGTTTGAGGGAAATATTCGTTAAACAAGGGTCAAAAACACCTCATCTGGGGACCCAAAATTCTCTGTCCAGGCTCATTCTATACATTTAATTTTTTTTGTTTGAAAGAGCATCTCAAGGTGCATCGCCTACCAGGGCCCTTTGTTTTAAATTCTTACTTTTTAAGCGGAGAAAAGGGATCACAATTTCAATGACTGATAAAAATCTCGAAAAATGGGTGTTTATTTATATAAGTGTTTGTATATATACTAAAAACAAAGCTTAATTTAAAAAAAGGGCTCTGGTAGGCGATGCACCTTGACATGCTGTTTTCAACAAAAAAAAATAAAATTTATACAATGAGGGTCCACCGAGAAATTTGGGAACCGCGATCATAAAAACCATAAACCGAGAAAAAGCGAAAAACATTTTTCATTTTTTAAAAATAAGCATATTTTTCAAGGAGAGGTTAACGAAAGTCATCAAAATATTTAATCAAAAGAGGAGTATAATATAAAAAACTATAGCATTTCTGAGAGATCTGAAGACGGGCTATCTTCCCATACATTTATCTCAATTTCGAAATTTTTGATGAAAATTGACATTTTTTGAGGGGGGGTGGCCTTAAGCATTCTTTGTTTAATTTCTGCCAAATTTTTTGCCCCTCCTACTTTTCAAAACAATCGGGAACCATGATGTAAAATTCAAATAAATATTTTATTTCGTGTTTTTCTTACATCATTTGATAGAGCGAAAGCTATTGATCACGAAAAACTACCTTTTATCTTCAGCAGACACTTTTATCCGGTCGAAAAAGACGAGAAACTCGAAGCATGTCGTTTTTTTCGAAACACACGTCTTTTGTCAAAGTGTGCCAAATCTTCTACTTTGTGCTTTTCTTCAGCTTCTGAAAACAACTTTTTCAGATTCAGCATCAAAAAACTGAATATAAACAAATTATTAAATCGACTCTATACCCAAAATTCTATTGGTGATGACATCTCGAATCGTGTCGAGTGCGCTACTTACAGATAAATTTTGTAAACGTATCTTATTTTTCTACGTAAGTGATGGAGTGAAATATTTTATCTCCTTCAACTCATCATACCACCAGTCACAAAGTTACGTATCGCTTTTTTCTTTTCTTTCCTATGTGGAGAAAACTCGGTTTTACCAGTACTATAGCCATTTTCGGCGGTATTCTACGGTTTTCGAATTCAAGTAAGACTTTTTGTCAAAAACTAAATACAGATCCGAAATGACCACAAAAATCTGAGTCAAATGATGTATTTTTCTAGTTAACCCATTCACCACGACGGGTCCCACCAGTGGGACCCGTTCGATCTTCACAAGAAACTTAATAGAAAAATAGTTTCTGTTCCTTTGTTGTTCAATGGAAAACATCAATGAGTGTGTCATCTAATTCGTCTTGCCGCTGTTTGAGTTATTTATTACAAAGGATGATGTTTTTCATTAAAGCAGTCAAGACAAAAAAAAAGTATCACAATCAGAACAGAAAGTTTTTATTTTCTTTGCCGTTGCATTACTTGCTTCTCTTTATTGTTGTTGCAGGATTTTTTCACAGCAATCAACAAAACGTCTTCGAATATCACAACCATGTCCTTTTTCTACTAGGTTGTGATCGGCAAGTTTACGTTTTCCTTGACCAATTTGATTCTATCTCACACCCAATTCCAGCTTCTCGAACGGTATACCGAGTAGCAAAGATCGAACAAGACTTTCCAGAAACTGTAAAATGGTTGTTTTATTTGCAGCGTAGTGTTCCTTGTGTATCAAATAACTATTTACTAGTGCCGTACTAGAAACCAATTCAAATACCATCTTTCGATATCACTTTATTGACCGTCTGAGACATGCGTAATAGGCTGATAGCTAATCAGACAAATTAGTACCTTGTCTTCCTTCATTATAATCTAGCACTACTTGTAGCTTCATGATAAGCTCATTTTTACTATTGATACTTTCAGTATTTACCGCAGTTGTTGAATGCGACGGTTTTGTAGATATCATCAAAACATCCTTCTTGTCTTTCCATTTGATCAGCTTCACGCCATCTTTGTTCCGTAGACCGTAAACTTCGCCACCTCCAAGCTTTTTTCTGAACAATTTCACTTCCTGATCCGGTACGATTACTTTTCAGTGTTCCAATAAGATACCCATCATGTTCTAACAAACGTTTTGCAAGAGAAATGCTGGTGGAGAAGTTGTCAGCTATTACAGTTCGATAGTATCCGTCAAGACCATCCAATAAATTCATTACCACTGTTTGAGCATGCGCAAGACCTGCCGTGGAATCTTGTCGGTCAGTATAGGTCACGAAATTCCAAGTGTTTCCATTCGTAGGCGCTAGCTTGTACATCTTCACGCCATACTTATGTGCTTTACCACGAATATATTGTTTGAACAAAAGCCTACCTCATGGTTTGACAATGAGGATGAATTAAAGCAAAGCATGGCGCATTTTCACTTTGTTTCACAGTCTTATCGCATAGAACTATACGTTTTCAATTTGACTTCTATTCATATTTGACTGACTTGAAATCAAAATAAACTGTTTACATAGACCTGATGAAAGTGTCAAACGTTACCTGCTATGTAAATGCGACTAATTCTTTGCAGAGCTAGTCAACAAATACTCATCGTGTTCAACCAGATAAAAATCATCACGGCTATAATAGATAACAATCATCCAGACATGTTATTTATGCAAGAAAAATCCATTAAATATCTTCAAATCAGTGTTTAGAGTCATGGAATGACAGTGAATCATTATGAATTATTTTTTTTTTCTTTCCTTCTCGTGTTACATTGGGAGTAGAAAGGAAAAATTTTCATCATATGAATAACGGACCTGACTTATCGAACGAAAGCGTCATGAGTGACTAATAAATTTTCATCTCACATTTATATATATATATATATATATTATACTTTTCTTTCTAAACAAAATCAATAGTGAGACAATGTCGGACTTCATTCCAATGAAAAACAAATCGATTTCATCGTTTGATGTTTTACCAAATGAAATCCTATTGAATATATTTGATTATTTACCACCAAATGATATAATCTATTCATTTATTGATTGTAATCAACGATTACAAAAACTATTACTGAGACAAAAATATCATTTCAAATTACCAAAAACAAATCTCGATTTTTGGAACAAAACTCTACCCATAATTGGCCCACTGATTCAAATATTAGAAATCAATATTGATCATATAACGATATCATTAAATTTCTTTTCGAATCTAACATCAATAATCATCTCTTCACCATATTCTTTACTTGATGGACAACTCAAATCCATTCTCAATCATCAATGTTTTCAAAAATTACGTATATTGAAAATAAAAGATGTTATTTCATCTAATCAATCATCTGATGAAAATGTCTTAGATGATGAACAAATCTTATTCAAAACAATTTTCAATGATAACAATAAATTACAAGTATTTGAATATCTCCCATCATTAGGCGGGTTATACTATCGAAATCTTGATCAATTAAACTCGAATATTCATATTCGTTCATTAAGATTAAATTTAACTCATTTTCATGATATATTTACTCTTATTGAACATACGCCAAATTTAATCTATTTAAATATTCAATCAGAATTACCTCGTGAAGTATGGGGAAAAAATACCTGGAAACTAAATAATGATATTAAATTAGAAGAATTTTATCTAAAATTTAAATCAGAAAGAATTGTCGGATATCGACCATATTTTTGCAAAACTGACGTTAATCAGTTATTTCCTGCAGTTCAATTATTTTCATCATCATTAATTACTTTATCATTGGATTTCACTGGAATATATTTAATAAATTTAACTGATGTTCTATTCAATGGTATAGAATTAGAAAACAAATTATTAAAACCAATGAAAAAATTAAAAAATTTTTATTTTTATGTTGGACTTCATGGGTGGAGAGATGTTAAACAAATTTTATCAACATTTCAAACATTTCCTTGGCCCATTGGTGTTCATCAAAATGCTTATCTCTATTCTCTTCCATTTTCATTCCATAAACTCAAACATTTTTGTCATTTTCATGATGTTCTATCAAATAATGATGAAATTTTGAAAGATAATTATCGATTATGGTCTAATGTGAGATCATTGGAATTAATTCGCAGCGATCGAATTGATTTTAAAAGTCTATTTTCATTAATAAAACTGAATATGTCAAAATTATCATCGCTTACTTTTCGTGGTAAGCGGGGTTATAATCCTTTTGGTAATAATGATGATGATGTTGATGATTCATCTGATAAAATCGAACGTATTAATATGCAATTAGATAGTGTCATAACTGTTCGTCTTGAAAGCATGCCAATAGAAGAAATTGAACGAATAGAACAAATTCTAATTCATAGTTTCCCAAATTTACAATGTTTAATATTAGATTATACAGAATTACCATCGAAAGAAAATGAATTAAACTTGTTTCTTGGTCAAAAACTTCAACAAATCGAATTTGGTCAATATTCTCTAGAGAAAAATTCTCATTTTGGGCAAAGCAAAGATTTCAGTTATCTCTCTAATTTAAGGCATGTAAAATTAACATGTGATTTAGCATATAAGGACGAAGAAATAAATAGTCGATTGAGAATAATTAGCAATTTGTTAACAATACCAAAATTAGAAACGTTATCCATTTATGCAATACCTTGTAGTGGCTGTTTTGTTTATGGTCGTGAGCAAATTTTTAATCCGATTCTAGATGGATTAAATCAAGATCAAATAAAGAGTGAATATAAAATTAAATATTCTGGAGATTATATGTGGTTTATAAGAAACTCTATATCTTGTTCTCTTTAACGTGAAAGATTTGATTTTTGAAATTTCGTTCTTAAAATAGAATGAATCTTGAGAGTATTTTGCTATGTTAAAAATTGTTGAACTAATTTGATTTTTGAAATGAAAGTGTTACTAACAATTCTAAAGATTGATAAGATGTATTCACAACTAACGAGGGAACATTTAGGTGCTCAAGCCCTTTAAGACTCATCTTTTGCCAATAGATAGACCTCAATGAAGTATGAGAAACTTCAAAAAGGATTCATGTCCTCGCACTTTTATTCCTGAGATATCAAATGCTCAAGATACATAGAAAATGAGAGAGTATTAGGGTAGAAAATTTTCTCAGTTTCATGCACTGCTCGTGCAACCTACTTTGAATTAGGAGTTAGATGAAATTTTATCAATAACACATCTACTCGTTGTTCATCAACTCATAGTTTCCTCAAAATTCTCCGTTTTATCGGTGATATCGTTGTAAACTACAAAAGTCTTACGAACAAAAAATCAGTGAAAGTGATAGTTTTAAAAAAAGTGATTGAAATATAGTGGTTTGTGGCACCAGCTGTAGCAGATGAAAGATGCCATATCACATGGAGACGCGGTGCATATTGTAGTGTCAAACGAGAAGCACACTTCAGCTACAGTTTTGAAGAACCTCGGATGATTATCTGTGCAATCACTGGCGTACCATGAGAATTGGATTATTCCACAAAAACCTTTAGAAGACAGTTGATTATGATTGAGAGACGTGAGACAAAATATTTTATTACGTTCGCACATGTTAATGTCAAGCTCATTGAGCAACACATGATCATATAGTCGATGAGGAATTACTTTCATTTGCCTGGTAAAAAGGATATCCAATGACTGAATTTGATCCGTCGTTTTTCTCCGTATTTCAAGCCTTGCGCATCCGAGAATCGTATCGTATAACCTCTTTCCGTGTGTCTGTCCTCCTTAACAGTCCGAGATAAGTAGAAACTTCTTGAGTTGATCAAGTGATGGAAGGAGAACATGATCACGCTAATACTTGACCAAGGATGTCGTAAGCTTGCCAGAACTGCTGCAAGTGATCACCACACTCGATGCCTTGAAAAGATGGGAGCAAACAGATTCAACTGTAATCCCTCTCCCTTGTGGCTCACCGTGCAAGTAGAGTACAACTCTAGTTGGATTCTACCTTGATCCGTGTTCTTAAACTCGTCGGCTCTATATTTCGGCAAAATCTTGCAAAATCGTTTCCTGACCTTCTGTTAGGCGCTCTGTCACAATCTGTAAGGAACACATAGTTTCAGTAAGTGTGGTCTCAAAATATTTTTGGAGAAACTGGCGATTTGTGATAACTCAAAGGCCTAAAACTCGCAAAAGCCTCTTTTTCTTATTTTAATCTGCTTTTAGAATATACAAATTCCTTTCGCAGATTCATAGAAGCTAATCACAAATCGATCACTTTGGTCACCTTGCGCGAAATGATATTATGCTTGTATTTGAAAGTGTACAGTCAGCAGCTTGAAGACACAAAATTGTGTAAAGACTCATCCATGGCTTTTTGAAAAGTCCATCGACAAAGATCAATATCGTGCACGGGCGAGCATTTTTCCCGAGCCCCTTCGAACGTATCAAATACATGATCATCAATTTTGTCGAGCTATTGCTTCTTCGTTCCATGTTTCTTAAAATAACGACGAAACTGTACAAGATAGTTTTAACGCGGGATACGTCGAAAGTGATGTTTCACTGTTTCCCATCGTCGCTTTCATTTTCCAGTCGTTGAATTGATCTCACTATAGAAATTGACTGCCTTGGTCGTGTAATCAAGTGAAAATTCTTTGCGCAACGCCTTTTCCTCGTCCTCTTCGTTGCCATTCCAATCGGGATCAAACACACCTTCAACTTTATCTTCATCTTCGTATTCTATCTCATTGATCAATTCGCCGCCGACCGATTCATGTTCGAGGGTTGTTTTGACTTCGAAGAAGTGCGAATGACTATTGATAATCGCCTCAAGTACACTACACAGCATCTCGACTACTTTACATTCACGATTTGTGATAGCAGTGATCGTCGAAATGTTCCAAAGAGTGGAAGACAATAACTTCGATACTCAATCAGCAAAAACCTTCATAACATTTGCTGGATTGATCATTTCGAAGTATAGATCAGAAAAACTGATATCAACTGCTTGCTTATATCTCACTTGTATATTGTATATAATTGAATGAAGCGAAGAACGGTGGCACAGTACAAATTAAACATAAAAGAGAACAAAAGAAGAATGAAACTAGAAGAGCATGGTAGAATGAATGTGAGTATATGACATTTTTCGCTAAAACATGATAGCATGCCAGCGAAGAAAACGGAAAGTAATATAATCGATAATTAATCATAGTTTCCCTTTCATCAAGCATTATTTTATAGTTTACAATATTATCACCGATAAAATTTCATCTAACTCTTAATTTAAAGTAGGCTGCACGAGCAGTGTATGAAACTGAGAAAATTTTCTACCCCAATGCTCTAGTATTTTTCAACAATAATAATTTTCCATTTTAATCTCTCATTTTCTATGTGTCTTGAGAATTCGATATCTCAAGAATAAAGGCGCGAGGGCACGAATCCTTTTGGGAGTTTTGATACCTCATTGAGGTCTATTTATCACCAAAATATGGTCCTTCGTCTGTTCCAGGGAAGCTGGACATCGCCCTATTTCACAAAATAACATTGATCCGTACAAATTTAATACAATGGTCTGACAGGTATCAGGTTTATCACACAAAAACAAGCCACAGCTACAGTGATTCTTCCCCAAAAATACTATCAGATATGCTCACCTTTACTCATCGAAACTCAAAAATGAAATCACATCCCAAACAACATTGAATAAAAGTTTTTTAAGCTCTTCATACCATACCCGCACACAGAAGCCAAACGCATAATTACAATTTCAAGAAATCACTATTTTATTCTTTTCCATCAGATTATAACAAACGAGAGTGTGTCGTAATAGACACCAATATCGGATTATAGTTCTAAATATCATAACCGCAATCACATTCAAACCTTTCCATCTTTCAATTAACCCATCAATTGTCAATCAGAATCCCGTTATCCTAAATGTATTCAAAATCTTCAGGTTTGAGTAGAGTATCGATTTGAGGATTGATATTGATATCGTGGTGGTAGTGTTATGAATCTCGATACCCCACTTTTCGATATTATGACATCCTCCGAAAGGATGAACATTTTACCACACATGTCCTATCATAGGCCCGACATAGTCCTCAAATATTGCTCTTGAATCCACAACTGCCACACGAAGGCGTATCTTTGGGTCTTCAACTACTATACTTTATGGGTGTCCTTGGATTTTTAACCGCTGCCGTAGCGAAATATCTTCAGGACCTTCAGTGCTGATTTGTTCACTGTAAGTCAAATTCTTAATCTCAAGAATGACTGAGTGGCTATGCTTGTTCGCAGAATAGTAGTTTGATTCTGCAGTGAAGCAACCTGACGTATTTTCTTGGCCGACACTATTTATTCATATTGACAGATGATGGAAGAATCTGTAGGTCATATATCGTGCCGAGAATATCAATCGTAAACTTCTATTTGTCAAGATGAAACAACATTGGTGACAGTTCGTAAAAATTGTATATTTTTTAAAGTGTTGGAATTCCCTGTGTTTCTCAAATAAAACTAAATCTGGAGAACTTTTATTAAAGGTCTTCTAAACTGTTATGTATTCTACGAAAGAATTTGTGATTAAATTTTGTAATATATCATTGTTTTGTTGAAACAGAATGCATAGACAGAGGCGATTTAATATTACTTAAAACCTTGATTACAGCGACGAAAAGAACAGTTGAGAATTCATCGGTATCTGTATAATATAGCACTTGAGGACTTGAGACTATCACTATAGTATAGTGTCTGAGTGCCCAAAAATACATCTCTAGTGTTGCTGTTGAAGCAAGGAAGAAAAAGCAGATCCTGGTGGATCCTAGGATTCACCAAGATCCAAGTTAAAGTTAAATTAGTTACACTCACAATATCTATGCTAGTTATTCATGATTTCTACGTTAACCTTAATGACTTCAAAAATTTTATTAGGGACAGACTGTTGCTCAAAAATAAAATATCTTATAAATTTTGATCAAAGACTTTCCAGATCCACGAATTCGGTTTGCAAGATGGTATCTTGAATTTTACGCACTTGAGAATCTCATTTAGAAATGGCTATTGCTCCCAAGAAGGCTTTTCTCCACTATTGAGAGAACGAAATACGATCTTGCTTGGGTTATGTGCAAGAGCATCTTTGAAAACATTAAGTCGATCTGATGAACATCTTGTTTCGTCCTGTAAATGATGCATGATGTAAAAGTCTTTGGAACAATGTCAGACCCTGTTAAACCATATTGCCACTCTGTAAATCAGTCGAGTTTTTTTTTATTAGAAAGAGCAAAGTCTGAACTACAAATTTTGTATCAGACATATTTTTCCAGAACGAAACTGAAAAGAAGGTAAAGTCAAAAACCAAACGTCTCTAAAAAGGTTCTTGCAACTTTTTATGCAATGTGGGAAGTATATGTTTTTTGATTATTTTAAACCAAACAAACCGAATTGTAACTAAAGAATTACACCAAAACGTAGCGTATTCAAAGCTCTATCGATAACAGGTGCGGTAATTTCTTTTTAGATCTGTTCGTCACCCTTAAACACAAAAGATTGAAAATTGGATTTTTTGTAATAGATAATTTTTCGTAGAGACTATTAACTGATTAGCAAGAACATCAGCTCCCATCTGCAGAAACTGCATAAAATGAATTTTTTATGTGTCATTATTTTGAAATAGGTCAATTTACGGAAATTTAACAGAAAAGATAATTCAGAAAACATTTTTTTGTAATGGCAAAACATTCAAGTCTTAAAGATGACAAAAATTAGACAGACTCTTTCAGGAAAAAACTGTATTTTAATTTAAAAACAAACTATAAACTTAACTTAAAATATAGCATTAGAAAGAGCAATCTTTTTTCTACAAAAGCATAATTCAATCGGTTTTTTCCTATCTCGTCTGATATAAAGAAAAAGCAAACAAAAAAAGTAAAACGATATTGGAAAATGATAAAGTTGCAACAATATTTTTTGAGACGTTTGGTTTTTGCCTTTTCCTTCTTCTCAGCTTCGTTCTGGAAAAATATGTCTGGTACAAAATTTGTAGTTCAGACTTTGCTCTTTCTAAAAAAAAATTTGACTGGTTTACAGAGTGGCAATATGGTTTAACAGAGTCTGACATTGTTCCAAAGACTTTTGCATCGCGCATTAGTAGGGAAAATGCTATCTAAAATCTGATCGGTTAGAAGCTCTTTCGCCTAAACCAGTCAGATTTCAGTAAGCATTTTCTCCACTATTTTCAGTGCAAAGTCTGTTGGTGATTCGGGCTGATTTCAAGGAAGTAAAAATGGTTCCTTATGGATCGTAGAATTCATCAGACACCGCCAGGATCCGTAAGATACAACAGGATCTGCCAGAGTTCACATGCACAATTAGAATCTGCAGGAACTCACTATTACTTATCAATATGAACTATGTTCTGAACACTTTATATAGACAAAATGTATTAGTCAGCTTTTAATCAAGGGAGAAAAAGCGATGCTTGATGGAGCCTAAGATCCAATAGGATTCAATACGATCTAGTGAAACCTAATATTATCTATATATTCAAGGAGTATTCTTTGGTCCTTAACTCCTATATTCTGATAATGTCCCAAGATCCTGAAGTCCTATATTTTGTAGTTACTCATGAGTACTTAAGTTTTATATTCTAGCGCATCCATAGGTGCTCAAGTCCTATATTTTGGAGGTACTCAGCGATGCTCAAGCCCTATATTCAAGAGGTATCCCTATATTCTCAATACCAGATTGTGAAACGTAATATTGACGTTCGTAACACATTATTTTTCGATTTTCTCAATAACCAAACTAGCTAGAGAGCCAGTTCAAATGCCATTCCATGCAGCTCCGATTACTTATCTTATTATGAACAAATAAGCTTTCAGGTTGAAAACCAAGTTTCTGAAAACATTTTAATGGTGTGTGGTGCCGTTACATAAAAAGACCCTTTTTTGTAGTCCGACTTAATAAAATCCGATTTGTCACGAATCTAGGTAACTAAAGATATAGTATCATAAGCAAAAGTTATAAGAAATTGAATTTCTTATCAAACCGTAAAAAAATTGTGAGAATGACTCTTACTGATGAAGGAATTTGCAAAATACAAACGTACTTAATGCTATTACACAATTTTGTTTGCGTCAACGTATTTTTTCATTGTTTTATACAAAAACATCACCTCATAAGGTGTTATTTTACGTAGACATGCCAGTATTTTGATGATACCCATTTTTTTCTCAAAGTTATCCAGTTTTTTTGACTACAATTGAAGCCTTCATCCTGAAAGGAGCTGTGCGCTTGTGTGTTTGTTCGCAGGGTAGCAGTTTGAATCTATGTAAGAGCGAAAGAAAGATTTTTTTTGTTTCTGATCGTCTGTTTCACACAGAGGAATACTTCAGTTGAGTTGTAGTTTAGAATAGACACTTGAATAGTAAAAGACTTTTTACAGTCAAAGGACCCAAGAACTACATTAAACAAGTTATTCAACTCTAATGCAATCACCTATAAGAAAATTACTTGTATCCTGCTTGAGATTCTTGCGAATATGAACGTTGAGGGTGATATGCATGATAAACGACAAGTGGCGTGGATTGAGGCGATCTACTGAGTCTCTTAACTCTACGAAGTCTCCCACCATTTATGTACCTCCTCTCATGCTCACCCTCAGTTGAAGTGTCTTCCTGGGTTCAGCAGGTGAGCAAAACCAAAAGAGTTCTACCTTTTGCTCTCATGTAGGTTCAAATTACTACTCCGTGGACAAATATACAAGCGCACTGTTCTCTTTGATCTGCAAATCCCGATTGTTGTCAAGAGAATACGAAAGCCTTCAGGAAAACATTGAATATTTCCAAAATGTAGGACTTGAGGACCTATGGGTACTCTTAGAATTTTGCTTGAGGATTTAAGGAAATTCGCAAAATACAGAATTTGAAGATTTAAGGATGCCTTTAGATTATAGAATGTGAGGGTCTAAGAATTCCCTCAAGATGTAAAATTTGAGGATCTAAGGGCATCTGTAGAATATAGTACTCTAAGCAAGGGGGAAACACCTCACTCTAGCTCCTTGGAGTCAAGTGGAGTCAGTTGAAGCCAAATGACTTGCACGGCGTCACGCAAAATCACGCAGAGTCACGTAGAATCGCGTGGAGTCATGTGGGATCCCAAATACTGCTGCTGCTCTCCTAATTAATTCCTATAATAATACAAGTGTTCATTGTTGGAAAACAATTCCCAAAAACAGAACAAAAATGTTTTGTTATGGAAACTTTTTCTTAAAACAGAACCAAATTGCTCTGTAATGGGAATGTTTTCCCGAAACAAAACAAAATGTTCTGTTTTTGGGAAATAATTCCAAGAGTGAAACTGCAGACTTCAGTCAAGTGGAGTCATGCAATCAGCCGCTTCCCCCTTGACGCTAAGGGTAGTCCAAAGAGTTTTTTTATGCTGCGACATATATTCAAACTACTAACATACGGACAAACACACAAACATACAGTCAACTTCAGGATTCAGACTGTAACTATAGCCAAGAGAATAAGGATCCACAAGGAACTATTAGAAACCAGTAGAAATCATATGATTCAAGGATCCAGGAACCGCTATTTATCCTTGCTGACATAGGCTCCCAGAGCTTAGGAATGATGCTCTAAGATAGGCCATAGAAGGTTAGGAATGGAACCCTGAAATAGCATCCAGGAGTTTAGAAATAGTACTCTGAGTTAGGTCTAAAGAGGTTACTATTGGTACTCTGAGATAGTCACAAAGATGCTGCTAGCACCGGCCACAAGCAGTCCGCAGAAAATTACTATTAATACCTTAGCATACCGATAATGCGATTTAAAGATAAACGCCCACGCTCATATTAACGGTCACGAGTGTGAGCTGTACGTTTCTATTCATCAGGATCCATAGGATGCATCAGGATCCATAGCAAGGGGAAAAAGCGGATCGTGAATCCTTGAATTCTTAGACCTCAATGGATCCTGCTGAATCCTACGATAAAATTAATATATTTTAGTGATATTAAGTAGTATCATTGAAATATATTAATATTTTTGTAGGGCTCGAGTGGATCCAATGATCCAAGTTTAGTTTTCTCTCTCTTGACGTAGTATCATTAAAATAAATTAATTTTATCATAGGATCCAGCAGAATCCAAGATAATCCAAGGATCTAGAATCCGCTTTTCCCCCCTTGTATTGACGAGCTAATCGATAATTTCATAGACTAAATTGTTTAATTCATTCAAACGAACTATCAAACAGTTCATCTCATTTGAAAAGAGCTGTTCGAAAAGTTCAGTTCGTTGAAGTAAACTTTTAAACGATTCATTAGTTCATTTGAATGGAGTTGGTGAATATGGGCTGGTCGACCTCTAATCATGGAAAATGGTCGAATCTATTGCTATATTTTCTTATATGAAAATTGTCATGACATATATCACTAATGTGACTACATCAATGAATGCAAGATATTTTCCAAATATCAATTGAAAGAGAGAAAAAATTAATTATTAATTATCCAAGCAAACAAAAAAGTTGAAAGAATGCGTTTAAATGTTACAATTCGGAGCCGCGATTCTAACCAATTTATGTTCAAAATAAAAACGCCCTTTTTCACGTTTATTTTTCATTATCAGAGCGTAAAAAAACATGAAATTCAAATAATAAATGTTCAAATGCATAATTTTTAACTTTCGTCGTTTTCACGCTCTAAAGATGAAAATTGAACGTGTTTTTTCAAATTCTTGTATGCTTGAGTATTGTAATATTGCATTATAGTATGTGTACAAATTATGCATGAAAAATAATTTTTTTCTTCATTGTTAGAAATAAAAACAAATTGTAAAAATTTAAGTCATTTTTTTGTTGCATTCTACTGTATAGATAAAAGCAGCAAGTTTTCTTCCTGTTTAACATTCACTTTTTATTAAAATAGTGGCATATGTGCAGTCAGTTTTGACGTATTTAAATGACGTACAAGAAATGTTTTTTGAAACTTTTTACGTAGGATGCAAAGGAAACTTTTCTAATTAACGTCACTCAGGTTTATTCTTTGTAATAATATTTATAATCAGTTTTTTTTCTAAAATAAATCCAAATGTTTCAATAAAAAGATATATATAAAATTCATTGAAAAACATTAAAGAACTACGCAATGTTATACATGAAAATTTTTCTTTATTTCATTCTATTACGAATGACAATTGCTTTGCCTCAAATCAATCTTCATCTTACAGATTGGCTAAGTGAGAAAAATAAAACTAATGATATTGGATTTCAACATAATTGTCTTCATGTTGCTGCTTCAAATAAAAATATTCTTAATCATCATGAAATTATTTCTTATTGTTTATCTGAATTTCCATCAAAATGGAATATTGAAGAAAATAATTTAAATAAAAAATTTACTTTCGATGAACTTTCCAAACAAAATATAACTAGTCAACAATTATACATATGGTCAGCACCAATAGATGTTATTGAACGTTATCAATTCTATTTAAATCAACCTTTTATTTCAAATGAAACACAATTATTTTACAATTGTACATTACCAAAATTTGGTCCATTATGTCAATATCAATTGGATATATATCAAAATAAATCTTTATCATTGAATGAAATCATTTATAATTTTTATCAACAACCTTATGATCCTGATAATTTAACATGTTATGTACATTTAGAATGTAATCGTGGTTCTAGATTAGCATGTCTTGATTGGACTGAAATATGTAATGGACGAATTGAATGTTTAAATAATGGAATTGATGAAGAAAATTGTTGGCAAATTGAAATAAATCAATGTGAAAAAGATGAATACCGATGTTCAAATGGACAATGTATAAATAAAATATTTTTAAATGATAATAAAGACACTACTGAATGTCTTGATGGATCAGACGAACAGTCGCGTAACTTACAACCTAGTCATCATGTCATTGGTGAACCAACATTTTCTCTAGAAGATATTATATGTTCCTATATTAACATATATTTTATGATGAAACATACAAGTTCATGTATATCAAAACGTGATTCTCTACTTAAGCTTATGAAATTTGTAAACAAACCAATCTCACTAAATGAAACATGTTGGTTAGCATCGAAATGTCACTTGATGATTGAATCGCCTAGCAGAGAAATATGTAATTATCTTTGTCCAAATTTGAGATGCGGTCAAACAATTAACGAAACGTGTCCGGATATATATGTTATAACAAATGAACCATTAGTCTTTAATCATATATATTTTGCTTATATTAAAAATCTTACTATAAATCATTATATTCCACATCCACCTCAATATATATGTTATAATGATCAATATTGTGATGGATTCTATTCTAATAGATCATTAATTGTCTTCAATAATATGACATGTCGACGACCAGAAGATTTTCCATTGAAATTTAATTCAGGAGGATTTTTTGATTTTGGACGTTGGCTTATTGATCCTTTGTATAACTATCTTCAACGATGCAATACAATAACTTATATTCATTCATCAACTTGCAATAGTTCGATGATGTATAAATGTATTAATTCATCAAAATGTATATCAATATATCGTCTTTGTGATAATATTATCGATTGTAATTATCAAGATGATGAACAATGTTCATTAATCAATGGAAATTGTTCTATAACAACAAAATCAGAAAATCTTTTCAAATGTACAAATAATAATAAATGTATTTCTTTAAAACTAGTCAATAATAGACAATGCGATTGTGGAAAGGATGAATATAATTTATGTGATGATGAAATTACTGAACAAGATTATATTAGAAAACATATATCATTTCAAACAATTTGTGATGGATTTACTGAATTATCGCCTATATTTATTGATGGACTAAATCAAACTGATGAAACTGAATGTCAATATTGGATATGTAATAATACTTATACAAGATGTAATGGTTATTGGAATTGTTTTAATGGAGCTGATGAAATAAATTGTAATTCAACATTATTATTAAACTGTCCAGATAATCATCACATATGTGTATCATCTAATACATATAAATTAATATGTTTATCTATTGAAAAATTTAATGATGAATATATTGATTGTCTTGGTGCTACTGATGAACTTAAATTTTGTCGACCAAACGGATATGAATTAGATTGGAAGAATTTTTATTGTAAGAATGATACAACTCAACATTGTATAGGATCTCGTAGATTATGTGATGGTAACAAGGATTGTGCACAAGGAGATGATGAAGATTTTTGTGAGAAAAATCTAATTAACAGTCAATTTGATCATATGTGTGATTGGTACTATAGAATAAATGAAACAAATGTTGAAAAGTTTTTTTGCGAACAAATTGATGATACAAAGAAATCAAGAATTATTAATTTTGCCATTGAGAAATCAATTGAATCAGTCAAAGAATTAACTATTGAAAATGATAATACAGATTCTTCTTTTAATTCATTTATTTCTGAATATCCTCAACGTTGTCATCGGGGGATTCCTTTAAAAGTTTGGTTAAATAATTATCAAAATGAGACTATTAAAACATGTCTTTGTCCACCGAGTTATTATGGAAGTCAATGTCAATATCAAAATCAACGAGTTAGTCTTACGTTGAAATTTCAAACATATTCAGATTCTCGACGAACATTATTTTCACTGATTGTTTCACTTATTGATGATAGTACTGAACAAATAATTCATTCATATAAACAATTAACTTATCTTTATAGTCATCATTGTCAAACAAAATTCAATATCCATTTATATTATTCAACTCGACCAAAACTTTTAACAAATAATTATTCAATTCATATTGATATATATGAAAAAATTTCATTTAAATATCGTGGAAGTTTCTTAATACCAGTTAAATATCCATTTTTACCCTCACAACGTATTGGTGTTCAATTTCATATTCCACGTACAAGTGATAATATTGAACATTGTTCAGATTTATCATGTGTACATGGTCAATGTATTAAATATATGAATGAGTTAAAAAATAATAGTTTTTGTAAATGTGATAAAGAATGGTATGGAAAATATTGTCATATAAAATATAAATGTATGTGTTCATCGGATTCATTATGTATTGGTGTTGAATCAAATAATCGATCGATTTGTATTTGTCCAATTAATAAATGGGGTTCTAATTGTCTTATTCAAAGCAGAATTTGTGAATCAAATCAAAATTTGATGTGTCTAAATAATGGTCAATGTATACCTATTAATGAAAATATTATATCTGATAAGCAATTTATCTGTAATTGTCAAAATGGTTTTAGTGGAGAAAAATGTGAAATAATTGATAATAAAATAATAATTTCATTTGAGAAAAATTTAACTTTACCAGAAACAATACTTGTTCATTTTATTCGAATAATTGATAATGTTCAACCTGAAAATGGTTCAACATTTAAAACAATTCCTCTCAATCAAAAATCAGTTACTATTCTATGGTCAAGACCATTTCATATTTCTTTTGTTGAACTTTTTATTAATCAATATTATTTAATAATTGTACAAAATATTTATAATCAATCATCAATTATAAATCGATTAATTAAATCATCAGATCGTTGTAAACATATAAGTGAAATATTAAATGAAACTATCAGTAAATATCATCTTATTCGTAAAATCAAATATTATCATTTAGCATGCCAAAGACAATCATCATCATCTTGTTTTTATGATGATAATCATTTTTGTTTATGTAATAATCAACATGTGGCAAATTGTTTTGAATTTAATACGTCAATTAAATATGATTGTTTTGGTGAAAGTAATTGTGAAAATAATGCCCAATGTTTACAAGATAGACCTAATTGTCCTCAAACATCAATTTGTGTTTGTCCGCAATGTTTTTATGGAAAACGATGTCAATTTCGATCAAGTTTATTTGGTCTTTCACTTGATGCTATTTTAGGTTATTATATTAAACCAGATGTTAAAATGAAAGATCAACCTTCTATTGTTAAATTAAGCATTGCATTGACAACATTCATGCTTGTTATAGGTCTTATTAATGGTGTTTTATCGCTGATTACTTTTATAAATAAAGAAGCACGTAAAGTTGGTTGTGGTTTATATTTATTTGGATCATCAATAACAACTTTATTTACAATAACTATATTTACACTTAAGTTTATAATACTTATTATAACACAAATGACATATAATACAAATCGATCATTTCTTAAATTTCAATGTCATACAATGGATTTTTTATTGAGATTTTGTCTTAATATGGATCAATGGTTAAATGCATGTGTTGCAATTGAACGAGCATTTACTGCAATTAAAGGAGTTTATTTTAATAAAAATAAAAGTAAAAAAATGGCTAAATATATTATTGTTATTCTTATTATTTTAAATATTTTTACAATTATTCATGATCCTATTCATCGACGTTTGTTAGATGATGATAATGATGATGATGAAAAACGTATATGGTGTATTATAACTTATTCAAATAGTTTCCAAGCATACAATACATTTATTAATATGTTTCATTTTTTTGCTCCATTTTTCATCAATGTTATATCAGCTATTATGATTATTGTTCTGACAACTCGACAACGAATAAATATTGAAAAACGTAAACCTTACAAAATGATATTACGTGAACAAATTCAACAACATCGGCAATTGCTAATTGCTCCAATTATTTTGATTATTCTTGCAATTCCACGATTAATCATTTCTTTTATTTCAGGTTGTATGAAATCAACTAATAATGGATGGATACTTATTATTGGATATTTTATTTCATTTATTCCACCTATGCTTACTTTCATTGTATTTGTTGTACCATCAAAATTATATAAACAAGAATTTCAGAAATCTGTCAAACGATATCGACAAATGATACGGATACGAAGCACATTTCATTTTTGAAAGGTTAGTAGAAAAAAAAGAAACTTTTTTTCTGCTGAAAAGCAGCTGTACGCCATCCAAGAAAACAAACCTGTATGTAGGTCTAAAGTGATGTTCTTCGAGGGTTATAAGCAAGGTGTCTTATTCTCAAGTTAATCATTCGCACATAAAATACCAAACAATATCTGATTGTAGAAAAAAAACAAAATAAATCTATTTACTGCTGCTGCTATTATTTATTTTTCCTCAAACCCTAAAAGGTCCTAAAGAGATACTAAATCAACGCTGATGCTATCAGTAGAATAAAAAAAACATAATCCAGACAATATATGCCGCGAGACAGCGTTTTTCTGACGATCATCACGGCGCGGCAGTGGCAGATTCTCAAACACGATGGATATCTCTGCGCGACACATCATATTATCGTTACAAACGAATATACTACGTACTTCTCTACTCTTTTGTTTCGCAGTCGCTCTGAAAAAGCTCATTCTTTTATTCAAATACTCACATTATTTAAGTACAAATCGTAAACGAAGAACAAGCAATGAGAAGCGCTTTTAAACATCCTGAATAGGTATGCATCGAAACTGGTACCAGTCCAAGAATTTTGGATTCGCGGATTCAGTCGGTATCGGATAAAGCATGTACCAAGTCCCAACTTCCCATGTTCGGTCGTTCCCAGTAGTGGAGATCTCAGTACGGTAGATCATTAAGTCTTACATCGGAGAAATACTTATGGGTACTCGAGTCCTATATTACGAGAGCATCCTTAGATCCCTATTGTCTATAGATGGTGTTCTCCGTATCGACCTGTGAGGATGAGCAGCAATTCTCTTTCATATGATCCGAACAAGCATATGTTTTGAACCGACAATAATGGAGAAAGATTTTGCTAAAAACAAATCTTCATTATTGCTAAACCAAAACATATGCTTGTTCGAGTCGTATGAAAGAGGATCCTTGATAACCTCTAGATCGACGCGAACAATACTATGTTTTATCCTTATAATAGCAAAGAATGCCCTTCCTCAAATTTGATTGGGTAGGAATTCTTTTTCTTTCGACCAATCAAATTTAAGAAAACATTTTCTCGCTTATCGTAAGGACACACCATAGTATTGTCCTCGCAGATCTGGGAGTTATCAAGGATCCTCTTTCATATGGTCCGAACAATAGCATGTTTTCCATTTTCCATATCTAAGTTCGAGCATTAATATGTAGAAAAATAGACGAAATAAAAAATGAATTCGAGTGTTTCCATACATAACTCTTAGTGATTTCGGATGATTCCAAGTGGTTCGAGGAGATTCTGCTGTTGGAATCAACTGTTTTCCCTTGCTTTGAGGTCCTATGGCTGTCTTCATATAATAGTTCTCGAGGATCGGAAAGCATCTCCATATAACAGCCTTTCAGATCCTATGGGTACTTCCATATAGTTACCTCTAGTACCTTTTCTTTATAATCTTATTTGATCTTTAATTCAGTACAAGCACACATACACAAACAGATACGCTGAACATTCTATAGATAGTTTGTTATGACAGTTATACGGTTGATAGAACCTAGGATTTCCAGTACCGATATCAATTGAATCTCGACAGAATCAGGGATATCCAAAAATCAAAATTATCTCACTGTGTTGTTCATACCATCGAAGTATTGTAATTAGTCCCGACTCATGACACACAGAACGGTTGTTTCTGTGTAGCTCATAAATTCTTTTGCCACCTTCCTGCCATGTCATTGTAAGTTTCGTGAACTTTCTTTGCTCAAGCATCAAAGTTTTGTCGACTGAGTTTCCGAGCGTTTTTAGATGGGTACTTCATTAAGTATTCGTAACATTTGTCCACCAATGACTATTCTTAATACAGCATAGAAGAGAGCATATTTTCCCGCTGTAAACCTTGATAGACTCGTTTGAGACAGATCAAATACAAGAATTTCGATAAAGAAAGAACGAAAGTTGAATATACATAGAACAAATCGTTTATGTAGACTACATGGGCTAAATTTTACCATAAATGATCCATCGTAATGTTAGGATTGAATAAAATAAGTAGCATGGATCGAGGCGATCTACTAGGTTCCTTGACTGTAAGTTCAGACTAATACCCTGCCGACAAGTACATTCCTTTTACAGATTAAGATTACGATTAAAGCCAACGGGATGGCCCTCGATAATAATGAGTACCACCGATACATAGTAGTCGAGGACCTATGAGTACCCTCAATATATAATAGTTGACGATCCAAGGGTACCACCGACACATAGTACTTGAGGACCTGCCCGTCGTAGGCTACGTGAGCATGTGTGAGCCCTAGCAAAGATGCATTCTGATTGGTCGAAAAAATTGACCAATCCAAGGTGCGGACAAACACATCATCAATTTCGGGATTGAGTTTTTCTCTCTATTTAGAAAAATGAAGAATTGTCAAAGAATCAAAATATTCGAAATCGAAAAATGATGTTGTGACTATATATTTCTCTTATTGTCTCGTTAACCTTTTTTTTTGTTGTGTACAGTCATAATTACTATTTTATTTGCTTATTTATGTGAAAATATATGTGACTATGCGATATTAGATCAATAAAATTAGTTTAAAATGTTATATACGATTGTTGTTGAGAATGATATTGGAAATCATTATATATTCTATGTAAGGAATATACACTCATAAGTAGACATTGATACCACTGCCACAATCAGCTATAATAATTTTAAAACCCTTTCATGGTAATTCGGTTTTCCGAGGAAAATAGTTCAACATATTAATTTTCATGTGTGCTAACACTCGATAAATGAGCTCGTTGATATTTTCAATATGTTGGAAATCACCATAATTCGTAACTAGGTTTTTTTCAATATGATATATTGCGCTGGTTTTTCCCCATTGTCTTTTCTTCTCTGATACATAGAATTTGTCCAACTTATACGTATATAAATAGTATACATGATTCTAGTCGAGATAATGATAATAAACTAAACTCCCTTTTTTCAACATTTGCGATCCACAAGGTATTCAAAGAAACAGATACAGAGAAAAGCAGTAACTCACAGAGTGGTATGAGAAGATTGGATAATAGTTTTTCTAGAATACAATTCAAATCTTCAAGCTCTGAAGAACAAGTTACAAATGTTGATGATGTGGATTCACAAGTCTGGGGCGAAATAGAATCAAAATCGAATACTGAATTCTCTGAGGACTATGGAATGATAGAAGTAGTACTGACAAATTCAGAAGATAGTACTATAGATTGTTATTGACCTTTGATTACTGATGAGATTACTAATCTCATAATTTGTGAAACTAATCAATATGCCGAACAACACATATATGAGCAGAAGCTTACCAAACGATTGAAAACTCTTCGATGGAAATCAAATACTAATACAGAAATACTTGAATTTTTAGGAATTATTATTGAAGTGAGAATTAGTACAAATGAGAGAGATAGATTATCACTGCAGCAAAAGCAAGTTGTTTGGATTGGAAGCCATTCAAAATACAATGTCAAGAGCTAGATTTGAATGACTTATCAATTTTTATCATTTTTTGAATAACCAAGAAGAGCATGCAGACCAAAACAGATTGTCCAAATTGAGACCACTTTTAGACTTGTTGAAATTCAGATTTAAGTCAATTTATACTTCTGGCCCACTTATTTCTATTGATGCAACAGTGGTACCATAGAAGAAGAGACTTTTGTTCAAACAATATGTTCCTAGATAAGTGCACAAATATGGAGTCAAGATATACAAACTAGCCGTTACTAGTTTATACTTGGAATTTTATGGTTTATACTGGTAAGCAGGATCGAACGGTTGGTCTTGGACACGCTCTAATTGCAGTAGTTGACAACTTCTTTACAAGTATGTCTCTCCCAGAAAGCTTATTAATAAATGATACTTATTTTATTGGAACACTGAGAAGCAATCAAACTGGATCAGGGTATGAAGTGATTCAGAAGAAGCTAAAGCGCAGTGAAGTTCATAGACTCCAGAGTAACAACGGTATAAAACTAATCAAGTGGAAAGATAAAAGAAATGTTTTGATGATATCTACAAAGCTATCGCCTTCAGCAACTTCAGTGAACACCTAAAAAATCAATAAAGTCAATGAACGCATCATGAAACCACAAGTTGTCCTTGATTACAAAAGGGGGAACCAAGATATAGATTTGTCTGACTAGTTATCAGCATACTATACATGCTTTCGACGACCCAAAAAATGGCACCACAAGCAGTGTTTCTAATGAAAATGTTAAACAAAATTTATCTGTATACTTTGGTTTTAGAAACAAAATGTGCAAAGTGTACTGGAAAAGTTTTATAATATAGAAAAAACAATGACTGTTATTTTTGTTCATAAATAATATCAAGCAATACCAAGCATATAAATATTATATTTTTACGTTTTACCGTTCTTGTTCTAGATCTACAGTAGACGATAAAAGTCTTCACCCTAGACGGAAACTATCTAAACAAGGGTGTTGGTTTAAAATTCGTGTTAAGGTAAGAGCTTGAGTCTTTCTCCCTTACTGAAGCCGAAATACTAGGTCAACAACAAGGATATTTTCTTATAATTTTTGACGAGATTATGCAATGTTTGAAGGAAATACTGGTACTTCATGATTCGTCGAATTAAAGATAATACTTTTTGTACAAGAGGTAGTTCTGATAATGGTGTGGCTATGCCAGAAAGGTCACTCTGATATATCGTATCCTAATGACTTTTCTAGAGGTGATGATCCAAAGGTATAGAATTATATGAATCTCTATTTCTTGACAGGCTATAATTCTAAAAATTTTGGTATAGATTGGTACATATGTATGCAGTCTGGAATAAAATTTTCAAACCGAATGGTTGAGCCTAGGTTGAGATTTGAATCAAATAATGGTAGAGTTACAATATGCCAGTTCCACGCACAAGCACAATAGATGTCAAAACTTAACTAAATCACGCTAATTTGTTGTGAAAATTTTACTGAAGGTAGGTCAAGATTCAGGCTCTCTAAGAATGAATCGAACGGCATTGTATCTCTTTTCATGAACGAAATAACGCCCTAAGAAAAAAATCCTTGGCATTGACCTGATATCTCAGCTACAATAAGAGGGCAAGATTCGGACTCTTGCTTGCGATCATGACTCGTCAAGTTCTTACTCTGATACAAGTTTCAAAGCAAATAACCCTGGTTCAAATAGTTTCCACCTAGGATAGAGACTTTTATCGCCCACTGTATATACAAAATCAAACACTGATATTTTTTTTAATGTACACGATAAATTTTTTAACAAGATGTACCATGTACACTTTGTTTTTCTGAACAAAGTGTAAATCAGAGTGTACATGGCAAACAGTAGGTGAACTGTACATTTTGCTCCTGATGTGTACATCTGCCATTGGAAACACTGCCCCATCTCTTTACATAAATCGAAGCTTCACTCAAACTCGTATAACTTTAGTTTTCGATGTTTTTCTTGTTAAGTACTTTAATCTTGTCATTGATTATTCACCTTTTTTTTATACAATTTGATTGCGGGACATTTACTAAAATCAGTGAAAAGAATAAATTTGCATTTAGATAAATGATATTTTAAATTCAATGCAAGAGACAGTTTCCAAATCGAACTAATCCCATTTCTTTCATCTCAATATTCGATTCGTTGAATCTGAATACCATTTTTTTAAACAGTTTATCACAAGTAAATTATTCTTATATAGGTATATAATATTTGGTCTTTTATTTAAAAAAAGCTCGAATATCATGATATATGTAAAAGTACAAAAAAATAATTTTCTAGTATTAGAAATATTTGTTTGAATTTTGATTAATATTTTTCTAATCAGAGATAAGTACTGATTTGTTCTCTTTCTTATTTTCAACAACAAATCTGGCATAATCATAGGTTGCAGCATGTTCAAATGCTGTGCAACGTTCTGTAAACAATGAATCAATTGGAATCATTCCTAAAACATATTGATTATATATATCCAATGATTACAATTGAAATCAGTTTACACATACTAAAAATGCCTGATATTGTTGCTTTGTTACTTGATTTTCCATGTTGTCGTTTCATGTATCGTCTTATTTTAACATATAGATATCGTCCGATGATAAGTAAATAGGAGAAAAAAATAATTGGAGATGCAGGTAAAACCGGTTTTTCAAAATATTCTTGAATGAAAGTATATCGTTGATAACGCCAAAAATATTTTGTATTATTTTCAACTTTATTTATCGTAGTACTAAATAAATCTATCGATTATAAATCAAAGAATTATTAAAACTTTATCTACATACGTAAATACAGCAATAAGTAGATTAAGAAGAAGAATATTAATGAATAACATGTGAAATGCAAATAAAACATGAGTTGCAATTGCTTCTGCAACTAAATTTGAACTACTATTAGAAATTAAGTCTACAATAAAAGGATACATTATTCAAAAGAGAAATTTTTATTTCAATATTACCATCAAGTTGTTTTCTCTCGTCACCAATCTCTGAATACAAAAACCAATAGGGTGCATAAAATATATTACTAAAAATGCTTGCAGCCGTAAATTGAATTTCATCGTGTTTGAACATCGCACGAGATACAACTCCATAAGCCGATATACAAATAAATGCCACATATAGAAAACTAGACAAATCACGAAGCTAGACAATAAAAAAAAACCGTTTTTTATGATAATATTGTTGTATAGATTTAAACAAAATTTAATCTTTTATTTTTATTTACCATATTTTGAACCATGAACACTTTGGGTCCAAGAATCTTGACAGCACTAATAAACTTCAACGATATTAAGTACCAGAATTCAAGATCAAGAGCCAAAAGAATTCTCAAAAATAGATCGTATAGTTTAATATTCGGATTTAAATGAAAAAATAATAGATCACAGATTCTCGAAAATTCAATGAATCTCTATAAAAGTTATTGCTAATTACCTATTTTCGAGACTTTCAAAATGTAATAGAACAATCAACTAGAAATGCAATAGTTTTCAAAATATCCGTAAAAGTATTTTACATGGTCTTATATGAAAAAGCTCGACTTTCGTTAAATTAGCTGATCATAATATGTATTGAAACAAATCATCTCTTTTTTAGATGTTTTCATTAAATGATTTTGACATATTTCAGAAAGAAAAACATAACTATAAATCTGCCTTAATCTATTTGAGATAATTTATGTTTAATTCTCCTATATCCTTATGATTCCGAACAGATCTCGGTAAATCCTATTGTAAAGATTTTAATAAGAATCATTGAATTTTGACGAATCTGAATTTAATTTTTCTCATATATATATTTAACCTAGCAGCCGTCAAGTAGTCCGATTCGTTGCCACGAACATGCCATATAATAATTCCTGTATAGAACAGGGAATATGGAGTCGCTTTAAGACATAGTCGAAGTGCCCATGATGTCCATGAATGTGATTCACCTTCACGCATATGCGTTATATAATAAAATATTGTCTGAAGTATAAGAACAATTATAAATACAAACATAATTGATCTAAATCTTAATCATACTCTTCGCACGTCTTCAACAAGCATAACTGAAATCGTAATGATAGTATAAATTTCTGTCCAATTCATTTGATCTGATGTATTCAATTTGAAGAGAATCATATAACTGAATACTAAGAGAAACCATATATAACTTGCCTATACATATCAAATAGGAAATCAAGAATATTATATATGAATAATAAAAAACTTACAAAATGATAGCACATTTTCACCATAGGACTCTGATGAAAATGTTTAAACTTTTTGACATAACACTGCCAAGTACAGTTAGGTGATTTTGTGTAACGTGTCCAATAGTTCACACCTGCATACGATAGTTGAGTACTAAATATTGTAAAAATTTGAAATGATTCCCATTTGTCGAACAGTACATACCTATGAACTGTTTTTTCACGTACTGGAAGTGTTGATGTTAATGGAAATACTTTATTTGTTTTTGAAAACTAATAAGAATATTGATATAGATAGATATTTCCAGAGATTTTCGTTCAATACTCACATTAGAATGAATATGCAAAGTTTTGTTTGGTATATTTATTAGATCTTCATCTTCTGCAAGTCTATATGAAAGAAGCCATGGAGCAAATAAACCAAATGTAACGAGTGATGCTGCAATTTTCAAAGCTCCAAAAAATGATTTATCTGCATGAGCAAGTTTGTTAAACCAAATACGATTGAGAACTTGATTAAAACAATCTGTATTAATGAAATGTGAACAACGAGACGAAATTGCAACCTAAAAACTGTAAATGTATGTACATTATAAAAGGAATTAACATGTTTACCTGCATACAAGTTATTTTACCAAATAATGGTAATTCACGAATAATAACTTCACAAGCCTTACGTTCACTTTTTAAATAACAAGCATTAATACAATCTCTAGCATATATTTCAAGATCAAGGGCTTGTTGTTTATAAAAATGACGTTTATCTGTAGTAGTTGCCTTTTGAGCACGTTTCTTTAATATAGCTGAACAAGTGCTGCACAAATACGAGGTTGAAGATGTAAAATAAGTACTCGAACCATATCAATTCGATCGATAAATACAGCCCAATATAGAAGATTGCGTAACATCGCTTGTTTGCCTTCTTCAGCTAATCTACCGTCATTTGTTTGTTCTGTTAGTCGCTCATCAATAGAAAATAATGGATTATGTTCGACAGCTTTATGTATAACATCGCGACTATTTGTCTTTAATTTATCTCCTTTTGGAGTACAACATGATGGATAACACCAACATAGATGACGTTTGACTGAACGTAAAGTTGTAACAATTTCTGTTTTTAATCGTTCGAAAAATGTTTCAGTTCGAAATAGTGGTAACATAAAATCTCCAATCCATGTTCGATATAATGTATCCAATTGATCTTTTGTATGAGGAGGAAAAGCCACTGATCTGTAATGGCTACTTAAACTCTAAATGTAACATAAACTTAAATTTCAAAGTTGAATGAGATCATATTATTAGAATCAAATGTGAAGTTTTAGAAATACAACCAGAGTTAAAATTAAACATGAACGAATATTATCCAACAAAAAATGGATGCGATTCAAGATCTGATGATTGATGATCCACATATTAGCTTTGATTATATTGTTACCGGCTTGAAAATCTCACATTCTCGAATCTTTAATATCGATAAATGTTTAAAAAGTTACACAAAAAAATTTCATCATGAACAGTAAATCAGGATAATGCCCAATTTCATATAAACGATATTGCTGTTAACTATCTTCAAGATGAAAAAATCAAAATTATGTCATATTTGACATTCAACGTGTCGCAAGCTACCCTATAGAAGACGATATGTGATATTTAAAATTCGTTTTCATTATGTCTAGTAACTGAACAAGGCCTATGAATGATTAAACAGATAAGTTCATTAGCCTTTCTGCCATATAATTACTGATTGATGTTATTGTTTTGAACTGTGCTTTTTCCAAAAAATTTTGAAATGTATACTGACCTGAGTGTTAGAGAATGCTTCTTGATATAATTGGAAGATGAAACTTAAGCCGTGTTCATCAAGATTACGTTGATTTTGATACTCTAATATAGCATTCTCTGTTTCTATGGGAAGATCTGTCAGCATTCCATGTGATAATTTGCTTTTCTCCTTTTTATAAACTTGTTCGAGAAGAGGATATATTTGTCGTGGATCATAGTTAATTCGAAGAAAGAAATCAATGAAAGCTGGTCGATTCTCATCAAGAGCTTGCTTGAAAAGTATTGCTATTAATTCTGGTTTCTATAAAATATATCAATCGATTTATAGATTATTCAATATATATGTGTAACTCACATTGACATATTGTAATTCTTCTAATAGATCTGCTGCTTGATCGAAACAATTCCATCTGATTGCTAATTTAAGTAAATGCATTTTTTGAGAATCTTGATCATTGATATCTAATCTATCTCTTGACAAACTATGTTTGCATTCATCTGTCTGAGCATAATGTGCTGATAAGTAAAAAAGAATATTTATTTATTTTGATACAATTTATAAGAATATATACATATATATCTAACCTTTAAAAATAGCATGTAAAATAGTTTGTTTTAAATTGAGTTCGCTATTAATACGATATACAGTAAGATACATTCGTCTGCTTGGTTGCATTATCTCTCTGATCTGAGCTATCTGTTTATCACGTTGTTCTTTTGTTCTTATACGCATAGGAAAACGTCGAAGATTATGTTCAATTTCATTTATTTCTGGTAGTCTATATTCAAGAATCTATTAGATTAATATTATAAAAACAAAATAATTAATTAGTCTTTTACAAAGTTTTAAAGTATAGAAAATGTTAACAATATGAATCTATTATTGAAATGAAAGGGAAGACAGTCATAAAAAGAATAACCTGGCTGGAGTACAGTCATCCTTTCCCGTGAGCTCCATCAAACTCGCTATGATATCAGCCATTTTGCCACTACCCTAGAACAAAACAGAAAAAAAAAACCTATATATTCATAAAATTGAGTTAATACTTGAATCAAAACAACAGGACGTCCACATCGAATATCGTTTAAAATGGCTAGACAAGGATTAATGCCACCTTCAACCATAATAGTAACTCCAAAAGCTATTTTCTAATGATAATAGATAAACGTAATATACATTTCGAAACTTACATTTGTCTGTAGTACAAGCATGTGTAACAAAATCAGAACGTTGCATTTCTTTTGGATAGTTAGTGATCTTTACAAATTCAGTCTGTTCGGTTGTTGATGGACCTATTCATGTATAAAGTATTATAAATATTAAAAAGAACAAACAAAATAGAATCACACATCCATAGATCTATTAAAAAGGTAAGTAGTTACTGAAACTTATTTTATTTTTATTATTTAAAATGATAAATACCTCGTTGATGATTGTCTGAATTTGAATATTTTCCATCATCCAAGAGGAAAAAATGTGTATGATTTTTTTCTAATGCATGAGTGTCGTTGTCGTTGAAAGAAAATGGAATATTGCTTTCAATTGTCTTCTGCTAATTTAATGTTAAATTGAGAAGAATATATTTAATATATCATAAATATGATTGATTAATGAATTATGTATGAAATAGAGTAAAAATCCATTTGTCTTATAATGATACTATTTTTGGAATAACTTGGGAAGAGAAAAAGGTATAGAGGTGCGGTTTTATTTATGAAATAAAAGAAACTTCGGTGCATATATCTATATATGAATTATAGATCAAATAAGATTACTCAAATAGTAAGCATGATGAGCTTTTCTAAGACTATTTCTATTTGAAAAAGGAAAAGGATATAGACACACATTAATATAAAAAATGTATGACAACGCTTATCATAATCGAAACCTGATTTCAAATTGAAATCTCTGAAAACTAAAAGTATATCATTGCTATATGATTTAAAGGGCAAACAATGTTCTTTTCCAATATCCAAAATCTCTTTGGTTTTCATGCTGGAATCAATTCATGTGTGACTTATAATGATGTTCCAAAGTTTGATTTTATGATAGCTCTCAATCAAAATTTAATATAGGATTGTAAAGATCTTTGATGAAATACTGATAATATAAAATGTGAAAGAATTTTTCTCATTTTCCTAATTTTGAAAATAAGTTTAATATAATACCTCTCCATTTAATCCGAGTACCATAGTTCTTGTCTTTTCAGTAATATTTCCCCACCATGCCATACCAATAAGAGTTATATATTGTGTTTCATATGTCAATGCTTTAAGACGAGCAATACCTTCCCCAATTAATTTTGCTGCTCCATTATTAAGACCTGATGTAATAATCCATGTTCCTAATTAATAAATATTTTATTTAAAAATAAAACTAAAATGTCTAACCTGGTGTAATAGCAGCTTCAGCCATACTTGCCATAAATTCTTTTTCAATATTTTCATCCATTGTAAAATATTTTCTTCCACCATAAACACTAATAATTAATTTTGGTTTTCCATTAACATTGGTCATTAATTCATACATAGCTTCAATATCATTTTGATTCTCACAAGAACAGCGTAAAAACTAAATTAAATTTCTTAGATAAAAATTTTTTTTCAATATATATTACCTTTTGAAATGGAAGAGAACAATAAATAAGATTTTGTAAATTTTTTGTATGATCTTTAACATTCCATTCTTCGAATTTTGGTCTTTGTTTTGAAATATCTCCAGTAAAACTATGATGACGAATAGGACGTTGACAACCACATGTTTCATTATCCGAAACTTGTTCGACATATTTATTATATACTGTACATTGATGTGATGTAAGTCGATTTTGTTCAATTAATTTTTTTATAGTCTTTATCCAACGATCTTCTTTTTCATTTTCAACCATTTATTAAATTCAAAACTATTTATAATCTATTTGAGATTTGTCAATTCACTCACTTGTGTCCTTTTGAGTAAAACTATGCATTAAATTTGCAAAAAAACAAAGTAGTTTTTTTTTCTTCTTTTATTGACATGAAAAAGAATTGGTTGTTAAGCGAGTCTTTTTGTCGATGTGCTTAACAAGTAAAGGAAAAATATATATAAAAGAAAAAGAATCGATTTTTCTTTCATTTTACATCCATCTAGAAAAATGAACTTTTATCGTCCTTTTTTTTTTCTTTTTTAAAAAAAGAATCAAGTTGAATAAATAAAATAAAAATAAAAATTCTTGTTGTATGCATACCATTATTAGCATCATGTCGAGATTGACACTTTAACCCTTTGGAAACGATTGGCCCCATAAGGAGCTATGATAATTCTCTGCTATTTGGGTACACAAAGATTCTTCTATGAGATTATTTTTTGTTAAATCATTTATTAGAGACTTTTTAATACAAGTAACGCTTGTCTGAGAACACACTCAGTTCTTTCTAGTAGAAATTGATGTTTTTGAAACTATCAGCAAATCATTTATTTTGTTAAATTAATTGTTAGTTAAGAAGAAGTAACGTCAGATACGCACTAGAGGTGAACATAGATCGACTTTTTCTGTCCTAGGGGATGCTCAGTTCTGATACGTACTATCCACTCGTGATTAGTTTTGGCCAAATTTCAAAGGAAAAGATTAAGAATTAAACACTTCATAATTAATTGTTAACTAACTAATGAAAGTTAACCTTACATTTCAATTCTCCATTCTTTCCTGTTTCAATCTTAAAATGATCTGATTAAAAATGGAATCTTGTTTGTCTTTTTTTCTATTACGATTACCTCACTGGGTTAGCTATTTTTCATTTACTGTTAGATGATTTTAATATGTGTATCTATTTCTTCTTGCTTAACGATGTTTTTTTACATGCAAAGCCCTGATGAGTGTTAAAAGTTTCAATAAATAATACAAAACGTGTCGGAACAAAAATAAAACTCTGCATTGTTATCATTCATTTATACTTTTTTATAAATTTATTTTCAATTTATTTGTCGATTTGATCGATTGCTACAAAGCACAAATTTGGATTAGCAATTTTCAATATTTTGAGTTTAGATTATCATAAAAATTCATGAAAATATGTGGTGAACAACATAATGATGCACAAACTGTTTAAAAAACTATCGTTGCCCTTGATTAGTATTATTTCGATAGATGCCTTAGAGCTGGCTCTTTCCACTGCTGAAATCTCAAGCTCTATAATATGAGAACATTTAGATTTCTAGCTGCGTAACCACTAACGCACATATTTGGATATCCTGTCGTGCAAAAAAAACATCCGATAAGTATTCAGAATTAGGAAAAAATAGGTAAAGAAAGGGAAAAAACTTGTTTTTTGAAAATTTATAACTATTGAAACTCATTGAAAGAAATCTACGATGGATAAACAATTTTCAATTTTCTCATCTCATCGAAATGTTCAGATCGACATCTTGAAATATTCATTGAGTGATAGCTTGAGTTAAATAAGAAAACCTTTTGTCCAATGGAGAGTTGTAATGAGTGTCTAACAAGAACTGAAAATTTATAACCGGCTGGTATACAATGCCTTAAAAACCAGTATCTTTTTGTTTTTTTGTATTATATATTATGAATCAAAAATAACATTTTTTTTTATTATTATTCATCATAGAAAATCAAACAACGAAGTTCAACGCTTTTCTGTTCTTCATTTGGTGTGGAGTCATTGCTATTTTTAAAAGCTGTATGGAAAGCATATTGTGCAACATCAGGTTTAGTGTCAACTAGTTTAAAGATAAACATTTCGTTGGATCGCATTTGGCTCAAATAGTACCATATGTGAGGATTTTGGTCATTGCGAGACAAAAGATAGGCTGTATAATCTGTATCGATCGTACGAAATGTATACGGCTGAATATCTTTGTTGATATCTACCGAACGATAATCACAAAGTGTCAATGGACTGTTTGTGATTGGATTAGGACCCAATGGGCGCCAGACATTGATCGCTTGTATTCGATTTTTCTTCGCTTTTTCCGCTTCTTCTTTGCCGAGGTGTTTTTCTACTAAGCCTTGAACTGCAATAGAATCGACATCGACGTGAGGATAAATAGCAGGATTTCCATGAGTGTCATCACACTCTTCCTCAGCTAATAGTGAACTTCGAAAACGAAAACAATAATGATAAATAATTACACGAGATGCACCGAGTCGCTTCTTGAGAATATCACTGATTTCTTCAAAATAAATTTTTTGTGTTTCACTATCGTTTTCAAATTCTTCCTGTATAGTGCCATTGTATTTAATCACTTCAAAGCCATTTGTGTCAAGATTGGCACTTTCCTCGTTACCTCGTAGGTCTTTGATGGGAACATGAATAGGTATTAGTACTAGATTGGATCTCAGTTTTGTGAATGTCGCTTGCGTTACAAACCAAGGAGGACATCCATCTGTCGTAGAAGTGAAATAATTAATCTCTTTAATGACGTCGTCAGTCATTGTGATGAATTGAGAACAGTTTGCGCTGATGTTATTATTAGGTCAGGATTAAATCTACTGTTTTATAAATACGACGAGACGATGACAGCGCTAGAGAAGAGAATAAGTGAAAGTGTAGATGAAAGTATTATATAACAAGTAGCGCTCATCCTATGAATTTGCTGGTCCTTTTCTGAAAGATAAAAAGATATCGCTGTACTTGAAGCAAGAAATGATGATTTAGATCTAATCATAGTTATTCAATTGATACTATTACTTTTCATTGCACAGAGAAATTCATAGGTCCCTCATGTTTTCCTGAAAGAATTTCTCCCATTTGAGACTACAAATTCAGTTCTAAGCCGGTCATAATGGTAATCTTTTGATTCGTGACTTCTTATCATTGTCTGTTTTCTTCTCTAATAAAAACTCAGGTTACTGTACTACAAAAGTTACCTTGTAACGTCCTGATGAAAATATTTTCTTCCATTCGAATATAACTTTCAGTATTTCTATCAAACTTGTCTTTTAAATTGTAACACATGCATCTCTACAAGTTTTTTCATATAAAATAAGAAGGTACAAAAATTAATCGAACATCTTTAGCCGAAATTAGTCGATATAGACAGCCAAAAGAAAGCTTATTAAAATAGTATCGATCGATGTTCATATAACTCAATTAAATACAACAGATGTCACGCTTACGAACGATGCGCACGACGAAACTTGTGCACAGAACAGGAAATAGGATTTTAGAACAAAATGATCCTTATCGCATCACTATTCTTGCTCACATCTGCACGTAGTACCCTTAGAATCAGTGTTCACAAATATTTCCTTCCGAATCATTCAAAATTCTAGGGACCGATATTTTACCAATTTAACAGTTTCAGATGTTCTCTTCATCCCACTTTTTTATGTCTGTGTCAGTCAGTAAATATAGTGTAGCCTCTAACAGTTCAGTTTTTAGTCTACATTCAAGAGAATGCCGAATATGTTGAGTATTAGTCCAACAGGATAATAATCCGCTACACAAAGTAATGCATAAGTAATAGGTTATGGATCGGCAGTAAACATCCATCATTTCGCTGGGATCTCGTGCAACATATTACTAGTACATAGATACTCTTTGAACTACTCCTTAAAAGATGAAAGATTAGTGTTGAAGTTGTTGATACGAGTGTTGCACTCTTGTATATTTCGTGACATAGTTGCAAATATCTTTCTCTTCGAAATAAACTAATAGATACGGAAGTCATATACAACTATCTATCGAAGTATAACAGAGCATGATAGGAAATCGGAGAAATGCCTAATTCAAGTTCCAATGTGAATGAAAATATCCAAAAATCCATCAGCAGCACCTCTTAGGCCAAACGACAAAGAATAAAGTTTTTCTATTACTATAAATTATCACATACATAAGAACTTTCGTGTCACTGTGGTAAAATAGTAAAACTCTTTTTTTTGCTTTCTTGATGAGTTAGCAGCGGATATGAATTTGCAAAAATTCAAAATTCATATCTCATATAGTTCAACAGGTATTGAGGTACAGAGATATAGACTTATAGTGATGTACAAATATTGGGTTGGAACATAAGTTCTGAGAATTTTTTTTTTATTCGACCAGAATGATTTGACTGACGAAGAGAACATATGTAAGTTCACAGAGGAAGAGTTTCTCTATCCAGTGGTGTACATGTTATGAAACTTTGTTGTGCATCGTAAAAGAATATCTATATACACGATATTGAATGTGTCTAACATTGGGTCAAATGTCAAAGAGTATGTAGATGGTTGCAGATGAGTAAATTTGTGACTGTATTGAAGATCATCAAGTGCCACCAACCCATATCTACTCTCACTACTCTCCGCCTTTGACTCAATAACAGAGGCCCATCTGACATTATGTATATAGATTTTCTTTCACGGTACACAACAATCTTTGAGAGTAAGGGATGAGTTTCATGGGTCAAATTATTATAGTCGAACGGAAAAAAACTCTCAGAATTTATGTTCCAACCCAATATTAGATGTAGAGAGATATTAGGTATACAGAAGGGTCAGAGCTATTAAATGGACAAAAAAACTATGCCATCTATAACTGGGTTTCGTTCGATATCACGCTTGCTCCACCTAAAATAGCGATTTCTTCCTATCCTTGTCAACACTTGGGCCCTGGCCTCTACTTTAGAAAAGTCTGTTCCCCTATCCACATTCTCTCTTACTCTTGCCAGTAGCTTCAAATGCCTTTCAGTGCATTCTCATCCTCAAGACCTTGTTGCTGTTCCTACCCCCCTGAAATATTTTCTCATCCTAACCTTTACTGGCATCCTTGCCACTAGCTCCAAAGAGTCTTCCAAAAGTGCTTTTCCCTTATCTTCAGTACCTTTATGGCTCAAATGTTTTTATATTTGTATATTTGTATTTTGTTGCCAAGTGATACTGTTTTATAGAATTCCAATTTGCCATAAAATCGAAGTCTCAACATTAATTTTTGCCAGTGATAAAAAAACAGTTCCAATAACAGTTATCATCTATATTTGTGACAAAACTCTATCTTTCGCCGTTTGCTATAATCGGGTGCTGATTTCACTTTTGTTCCGATTAATTTTCAAATTAGTATTATGTAGTTGAAGCTTCATTCATATTCGAAATCAAATTAGGCAACTCATAGGAAATCGAAATTTACTCCAAGTTCGTGCAAGAAAATTATTGCGATGGAAAAGATTAATAAATGAAGCTTACTTTAACCTTTTTTACACATGCATCTGTGTTTCTGTATAATTATCAGCCTTTCGCGAGAGTATTGAAGGAAAACTGCCTGTATTATTCATTAGCATTTGTTTTTCAACGACTTATAACAAAAACTTACTCGAATTTCTAATTGTAGCAACTGTTGATGTTTACAAGAATCTATGAAAAGTAAAAGTGTCTGTATTTGATTCAGATTCAGAGACGTGAGTCTATAATGTATTGATGTTTGCTTGTTGGATGGAGTATTTTTTTTAATTACTTATTGGTATCTGAAGCAGTCATTTTCATATATAACATGCTTGAATGATTCTATTAGCGTTCTTCTTCCTTCAAACATAAATTGGAAAGAAAAGCAATTATCATCGCTCTTCCATAGTTTTGATTGATAGTTAATTACTGGTTATGCATATTATCATTCAAGCGGAGAAAGTTCGAAAAAATCAACTAAAGGTTATAACATATAACTCTTATTCGGACAAAGAAAGAGTCTATCTCTATTAGCTCGTTCTTCTCAATTATTTGCTATCATATCTTAATTTACATGTCCACGGATAGATTCAAGTTAAACTGCAAATGTATATAAAGTGGCGGACAAAAGTTTTATGCACTCTTAATCTTTTATTAGTCTTTTTTGTTAAGTAATTCTTTAAAAAAAACTCTCCTATACATCATTCGATGTAGAATTGAATAGGCTACATTATGGTAAAAAGTACTTTATCTCTCGACTGTGGGGAGGATCATATGAAAAAAAAAGTTTGTATGTATGTATATGGCTGTCAGGGTCAAAAGAACGTCGTCTAAAAGGTTAATGAGCACTTGTCTTCCACATGCACTTCTTGTAAAGTTTGACCACGTTTTTTGGCGTCGAAGAATCGATTGGTACTATTAGTTTTTCAATTTTTTCAAATAATTTCTATTGCTAAAAGAAGAGCTTTTTAACCCTTTGGAGACCGTGGCTGTATATTTGCGGCCTTGACGTTTCACTTCGAAAAATAAGTTGTTAGGTACACTTAAACGAAGTTTTTATTACAGATTTTTTTTCTTTATATCCGGATACGTACCCAGGTGTTATGGATTGATATATCTTCAGTGCATTTTAGCGTATAAACACACATATGTTCATAGAGTTTACTGTATCCCGTCATCTTTTATTTACATGTAACGTCCTCTATCAGAAGACACTATCACTGGTTTTTACGGGACGTGCTATTCAGTTTGCGATGATTCAGTCATATAGGAATATGAAAAGTTGGTATTTTTTTCAATAAGTGCTAAAATCGAGTACAATCAGACTCTATAGCGCACGTGCGTCGTTCAGTTTGTTTGAAATAATTAGACACTTGCACTGGAATATTAATTTCACTCCGAAACTTTTTAAAATTGGTATGGCGTCCTCCCTTGGGTCTGATTCGAACATGACTGAAATTTATACAACTGGCTCATCAAATACTGATTCTTCTTCCGATGATGATTCGGAATCGTCTAGTGAGCAAGAATACCAAAGTAACGAATCACATAGTGATGAAGAGGAAGGTGAAGACGGAAAAGAGATGCAAGATATGAAAGAATCTTATGTAGGACGAACTTGGAGACGTGATCAATTTTAACCCAAGCTATGTAAATTTGACTCAAGCGATTCTGGAATTAGTTCTATCTTGCCTAAATCTGATGAAAGCAATCCAATGAATTATTTTCGTTTGATTTTTGACAACACTTTGATGGAGACAGTTGTCGAAGAAACGAATAGATATAATGTATCTCTCATGCAAAAGCGAAGCTTATCTAAAACACGTTTACAAGCAATTGAGACGAATATATCTGAAATGTATACTTTTTTTGCACTCTATATGTTACTGTCACATACTAAAAAAAGTCGAATAAAAGATTACTGGTTCACTGAATCATTGGTCTCAACGCCTATATTTGGAAGCATCATGAGTAGGAATAGATTTCTTTCACTCTTGCGATTTCTTCGCTTCAATGACAACGAACAACAAACAACTGATGATAACTTATACAAAATAAGGCAAGTCATCGATCATCTACGTGCCGTCTTTGGTAAGATTTTAGTTCCTTGTCAAAACTTATGCATTGATGAAAGTCTAATCTTGTGAAAAGGTCGGCTTAGCTTCAAGCAATACATCCCATCCAAAAGAAGTAGATTTGGAATCAAACTATTTTTATTGTACGATGTACATACTGGAATTATCTTAGACTTTATTGTTTATATAGGTGCTACTAGAGATATCAAAAAGATTTCCGGGTTGGGAATTTCTGGTTCAATAGTCATGACATTGTTAGAACCTTATCTGGATCAAGATCATAATCTATTCGTAGATAACTAATTCACAACCATCAGCCTCTTTGAGACATTATTTAAAAGATCAAGTTCGGCATTGGAAGGTTTTCATAATCCTCATTATTAATACCAATAAACCCCATTTTTGACGAGCTTTCGTTTCATATGAAATTCATTATGTTTTCTATTTAAAATTTTAGCGTTACTCCTTTCGAATAATATTTTTTCCAATCATACACGAAATATAGTTTTATTCATAAAAAACAAAGTAAATTACATTTTGTTCGTAATACAACCAGAACTTATTGATACCATTGTAAATAAGAATAATTTGCAGGTAGAAAATATTGTCTAACTTCTAGAGCACATTTGTAAAATGGTAGTGCTTTTAATTACTCTCGTGTATTGCGACAAATTACATCTATATTATTATAGGTAGTAGTAAAATCTGGATAATTTGAAGGAAGCATTTTTTTTGTTTGATATTAAGTGATATTTCATGGAATTCCAACTCATTTGAACAGTCTTTCAGTTTGATATGTATCTGGTCAATAGACATCTGTGGTTCCACAAAACCTGAGACCGAAAACTGAACGAGAACCGTAAAAAAACAGCTGAGGAACCGCTAAAAGAACCGGAACCGTTGTTCCGATATTTGGCTGTTGATGGCACGCTTCTTTTTTATTAACACTAGAATGATAGATATTTTCATTCGTTGTGTTATGTTCCAATTCTTACACAATTGTACAAAAGCATTATTTTGTCAAAACAATATCAATAATATATATTTGTTTATCAGGTGAACGCGTTTTATTATTCAGTTCCTTTGTGGCAATGAGAAAAAAGTTTAAAGCAGCTGAAGAAAAGAGCGTTGCTTTTCCTGATGACGATATTATATGTAAAGAAAATAATGAAATTTAGTTTTTTAAAAGTTGTTTCTATTTAAATAAATATATTTTTGAACATGTTATTTTGTGTAAAGCATTTTTGTTCGTCTACCTTTTTTGGTACATCTTGAAAAACATACTTTCTCAATAAATATCAAGTATTTCTAATAGTAAAAAACATAAACAGTTCAAGATACTAAAATATCTGTTCATATATTTGACAATTCAATGGCTCCACGGTTTTATCTAATATTTGTGGAACCGCGGACCTCTACTGGCCAATATTATAATAGGTGTTTGCCAGATGTGGATGATCTTGAGGAAGTTTTTACGCTGATTTCAAATGATTTTTGGTAAAATAGAAATGCTTTCTAGTACTCTCTAAAAACTTTATAAGATTCGATCGCATTATATATGCGATTATATTATGGATAAAACGAGAGGATGTTGTGTAACCTTCAAAAATGGAAACACAAAAATAATTTTCATTTTTTCTTACCGAAAAAATTCCACAATGAGATGCAACTGTCATAAATAAATGAAACTTCATCGCATATTGTTATTTTTCTTTGAAAATTTGACAAAAATAGAGCAACTTCTGGATGAATTATAGTTATTAACTTCCCATTATCTACATAAAATCGATATTTTTCACTCATTTAATAATCTGAGAAGATGGATTCAACAGACAGTTATCTCCTATATCAATAAAATTAGTTTCATTCAATTATTGTCAGAACTATCTAGAAATTTATGCGATACTTATTTTATCATCAGATTCATCCACTAATCGTGGATATGCATTCTAATCAGTTTGAGTTACCGCAACATTATTTTCTTCTTATAAGACTTCGAAATCTGAAAGATTTCATAATCAGCACGATATATAAAAAATATCTATCATATTTATCAACGAAAAGTGTTTATTTAGATCGTGAAGAATTGTAGAACACAACAGTAATTAATGATTTGATGAAGGTAATATTTTATCCCGCATTATCTACAGGCGTGAATATTGATAGAATCATGATTAAAAAAGATTGAGGATTTTTGAAGGTGCAGATAAAAGACAAAAACCAAATTGAGTATTATCTTACATATTCGACTGATAGAATGACCTCTTTATTAATTCTGTATTACTCTCCTTTGGCTTCACTGTGTGTATATTAGTGGTGTTATTTGAAATTTTCTTTAAAGATAACTATATCGAATTTCGACGATCCTTCATCATCTGCTTTACTTTGTACAATACCTTTTCGTGCATCATCTTCTTCAAAAGTAACATATTAAACATCTAATATTAGATGTCCATTATTAAATGATCGAACTAATTTTCAAGTAATGTTCAATAATAATAAATGGGCAGCTGCTTCCCGTTGGAGAACGTTTGAGTTTCTTGCGAAAGTAGAAAATGAACATCCAGAGGAATTCGAAATTATATCTGTTTTCATATCATGCAAAAATGTGCAAAATTTCCTACTTCGTCCTTCGTTTTAGCTTCTGAAAATAATTTTTTCAAATTGAGCATCAAAAATTGAGTCTACATTCAGAACTCTACTAGTGGTACTGCTTTAAATATTGCATCGAGTTCACTACCTCTAGACCGATTTTGTAAAACTATCTAGTTTTTTTATGTAAGTTATGGAGTGAAATATTTTATCTCATTCGGCTCATCATATTACCAATTACAAAGTTATAGAACAATTTTTTTCTTTTCTTTCCTTTGTTGAGAAAAGTCGATTTTCTTGGAACTATACGCATTTGAGGTGGTATTTGACAATTTTCGAATCCAAATAAGACTCTTAGTCACAAACCAAATGCAGATTCTGAATCAGCCAAAAAACCTGAGCCAAATGAAGTATAGTTCAAGTCTTATTTGATTTCGCAAATCATTAATTATCACCTAAAATGGCTGTAGTACCAGTAAAATGAGTTTTTTTAACATATGAAAGAAAAGAAAAAAAAGCTGTGAGTGCAATCCCTACGGGATTAAAATGTGAAACACGATATAACTGTTTTCGCTGTCGATCACGATCTGTGAGGGGGAGGGTGGCGAGGGGAGTGGGTCCAAATTTCTATCCCTAAACACTTCAACACACTTTTTCAGTTCGTGTTTCACAAAAGGGGGGAGGGGGGGGGTCAAGTTTTTTCGTATGACAGCTTAATATGAAAATGCTCGATTTAGTTATGGACCATCGCTTAAGGTTTTGGGTTGAAAACTTAGCCTCCAGCGGGCCATACGCCCAAACCACTGTGATATTCGGAATCAACACACTCGAATACCTGTCGTCCACCAAACTTCAACTCAAAAGTGTGGCAGTAGTTTGTGCCTCTCCGCATAATTTATCGGAAGCTCCAATCACACCACAAGATGACTAAACTCATTCTATGCTTATTTTAAAACTGTAGGTGATTCCACAACTTTTGTTCGATTTTAATCGAAGTGATTTCGGCATAATGCAATATTACATATATGTAATAAAGTATTATGAATAATGAGCACTTTCCAAATGCAGATGGTTTATCTGAATTCGACTTCAGTGACTCTCGTATGCACCCTGTTTATTTTAAATTAAAATTTTGACGAGTTTGCTTAGAAGGTGGTAGCTTGACTCTTTAGTGAGTTTAAAACTTCGGCGAAGAGTAACATTCAAGATCACAGATAATATCGAGTCCCTTCTTCACTCACTGTGCGCGTGCATGTGAATACAAAGTCTCGATCCTGATAAACCTTTTTTCTTTCGTTTCTTTCTTTCTTTCTTTCTCTTCCTATCACGTCTTGCCAGATAGTGAGCGCGTGTGATTCTTATCTCATTTAGCCTTTGTACATGTGTGCATGATAAACTAACCTACTTTTTTCCTCCGTTTTCATTCTCATTATTTTTTTTACGGGCTTGTCGTATGCGCATTTTCTGTTTGTTATGTGTATCAAGTCACACGTACCAATCTTCATCTCCTTTTATTATATTTCAAACCTCTCCATTTTTCTCTCATGTGTTCATAGTACGATCGCTAAGTATTAAATATCAATTCTATAGGCTGGAAACAATTCATAGCGAATGACGTGACTATTGCATCTGTCACCATGATATCCATCGTTAGTGAGATAAAAGACGCGACTCTTGAGGTTTTATAGAAAACTAGAATGAGTGCCTGGACTTCATTCAGTCGAAATAAAAAATGACGATCCTAAATCAATATATATTTGTTTTTCGTCGTAGTGGAAACTAAATGAAAAAGTAACGTTTTTTATGAGAAAAATAACGTAAGGCTTCCATCTCGAAATCGTGAATGTGTGCATACTTAGAAGTAAGATGTTTATATTTCGGATCCAATCGAGTTCATGTCAAGTACGAATTAAAATATAATTCAAAATCTCTATTATAAATAGGACATTTAAGATCTATAAACTAACTATGTAAGTTTTATAGCGGATCTATAAAGGTTCTATGAAAAATTCACCAAGGTCTACAAGCGTCAATGTTTTCGCTCTCATCTTCATTCTCATGACGGTAGATCCTGATAAACTCTGATAGAACCTGGTATACCTTAGATTCGGGTGGACCGTGATAGAGTATGATAGACATTGATGGGTTCTGATAGACTCCTGGTAAACTCTGATGTGCCCCCTGCTAGATCCTAGTAGACCCTAATGAAAAGCTTCGTAATTCATAGTCATTATGTAGTGAACAGAATACTGAAACAACTGCTATATTTCGAATCAGAGTAAAAAAAGCATGTTGAATGAAATCTGGTCTTTTTAGCTGCTTGCAGAGTGTATCTCAACTTGCTAACAAAACGTAATATCATGAAGACGTCTCATTTTGGCAAAAATTGTTTTCTGTATAAGTCTAGGCTGCGTTCAGCGTGCCAACAATAAATAGGTTTTAAAATAGAATTTGTAAAATAAAAAATTTCTTTCGTCTCTCGACTAGAGAAACTGAAGAAAATATAGAAATCCACTTTTGAGCATTTCTGCTTTGCTTACACTTTCAAAAGTTTCTAAGCAAATTTATTTTATAAAAGTCTTTGTTTTTAGAGTAATTGGCAATGGTATCACTTGATCGAGTAGCTGATTTAGCCTCGATAACCACGGAACAAGAATTGAAGAATGATGAAGAATTAATACGGCCCTTAGATCGAAAAGTTACTGAATATGCCTATTGGGAACAAAGAATGGATGCTGTGTTATACTTATTATGCGAAAAAGGAATTATGAATCTTCATATGCTAAGAAAAGGTATTGAATCAATTGATAAAGCAATCTATAATAAATTAAGCTATTATGAACGATGGGCGATTTCTCTTGCTAAACATTGCTTGGAATCTGGTATAATAACTCAGGAAGATTTGAATAAGAGGTACGGTCCACCTTTAAATTCAACGCATGAACAATTATTTCAGGTTGGTGATAAAGTACGTGTTCATCACGAAAATTATGCTACTCGTTGGTTTAAGCCTCATTTACGCACTCCTGGTTATTTGTATGGCAAAGTTGGTACTATTGAAAGATATTGTGGATTACATGAGAATCCTGAATATTTCGCCTATGATAATACTGACAGTAGTACTACTCATCATCAACCTCTTTATCGAGTAAGATTTAATCAAAAAGATATTTGGGATCATTATGACGGTGGTGATGATGATACTATTGATGTCGAAATTTGTCAACATTGGTTAATGCCTGCATCTCAATCCTATTCATCAGTAGAAGAAGACAAAGATGAAGGTCTTCATAAGCATGATATCCATCACCATCATAAAGGCCATGATCATGATCATGATCATGCTCATGCTCATGCTCATGCTCATGAGGCCAGAGCTATTATCGAACAAACAGCAGTAGATCGTGAAGGGACACCATTACCTGCTCAACACTTATCCGAATCATTAGTGGATGCATTACTTGATAAAAACATTATCACTCATGAAGAATTACGTAAACAAATTGAAGCAAATCAGATGAATGGAGTAGACCAAAGAGGTGCAAATATTGTTGTTGAAGCTTGGTTAAATCCAGAATTTAAACAACGTTTATTAAATGATGGTACTAGTACTATTGCTGAATTTTTGAAAATTGACAAAATGGAAGATAATATAATAGTTGTCGAAAATACTGATAAAATTCACAATTTAGTGGTATGTACTCTTTGTTCTTGTTATCCTCGACAATTACTTGGTATTCCACCTGGATGGTATAAAACAAGATCGTATCGTGTCCGTGCACCTAGATATCCTCGTTCGGTTTTAAAAGAATTTGGAACAGTACTTTCTAATGATATGAAAATTCAAGTTCATGATAGTACTTCTGATTTACGATATTTAGTCATTCCTCGTCGTCCTGCTGCTACTGAAAATTGGTCTCGAGAACAATTACTTTCAATAGTTACTCGTGATAGTATGGTTGGTGTTTGTGATGTCACTGTTTAATTAAGATATTTTCATAATCGAACAATTGACACAACGAACTTGCATTCTTTGCAAACTTTTCTATTGACATTTCATTAAGCTTGCAAAGTAATTAGATTACAACTGAAATATGATTTTTCGCATTTAGAATTTGATTCTGAGTGAGCTCGTGCGTATCCTACCACGATTTTGAAAAAACTTTTTTTTTTATTTTTGTGACAGAAAGATGTAAGCGCTCTAGAAAACGTTATTCATCAACAAAAAGAAACTTTTTCTGTTGAACTTTTGGAGTTAGTATATCAGTAGATGACCTATCAAATAATGAAACCAAGGGTTTTTATCGACTTTTTCTCTCAGAAAGATGGAAGCACTATAACAAATGTTCTAATGGAATGGTGAAGTGGTAGGTCATTTTTCGAGATCTTGTATATGTTTATTCAAGATAATCGACAATTATCAGTTTCTCTTTTATTTTTTCCATTGGTTTATTTTTATCGATGCTACAAATGAACATCTGCCATGTCTATGACTTTTCCACATGAGAATGTGGTAGGAAGAAGTGCATTCGAACTTTCACAATCTTCTTATGCAAGTTCTGCTTGAGTATTTTCTATGTAGCATATGATCATCGTTTTTACATTGATATGTTTCGAGTTTATGAGATCATGTAAGGAAAATGAAGGGTCAGAATTTATATTCAAATATACTCAACGATGGTCAAGTCAAAATTAATACGCCCTTTTCACATAAGGACGTCTGTAAGTACGGAGTCCGATGTACAGTTATCCTAATCTCAACCGGCATGCAGTGGGTAGCGAGGCGGACATGTACGAAAATATTCTTTTACAGAATCTAACCATTTGTGTAGACACATGCATAAATGATCTATCATTTCCTAAAATAGCGGTTCTCAAAGCTTTATAGAACCCAAGAAAAGAGCCTACCAAGGCTTGGACCCAGAAGTCAGCATAAATAAAGAAAGTCAATTCGCTCAGCAATATGAAACAATATCACAAAAGCTTCCTCATAGGTGGACCATATGTTTAAAAAAAACTTATCCAAACTTAATTTATAATAGAGTAGAAAACAAAAGATCTCGAGCCCCAAAACCTATTTGAAAACATACCGTTCTGTATATTGTGAATCTTACAAAGAGGTAACGTCTGATTAAGCGCGTATTTTTACCACATACTCCTGGATATATATCCTAACTATAGTAGTAGCGCCAACTCATGAAACCTTTCCTAGGCTGTTTTGGATAGTGGCCAAAAATTCGAGGTCTCCGGCGGTTAATCAAATTGTAGGCGCCCATGTTACGTTTTGAAGAAAAACTAAAATGATATTCGGAATCAGTGCATTAAAATACATTGAATGATATATTGCTCAACAATATTTTCTAAAAAACGATTTTCTGAGTGGTATATTGTTATTTCTAGTAGGATGAAAGCCATTCCTAAGCAAGAAAAACCGTATGTCCGCCTGCTTATGCGAAAGCTCTCCACTGTACGGTAGAAAGATAAAGTGGTTCATCGATGTAATAGAATAAGTCCTGCATTATTTCTTTTTACTCTATCTCTTTCTACAACCACAATACTAAGAAGAAGATGTTGCAACCATCTAACAAGACATCGAAACTCTGCACCCAATGCAAAAGAAACAATTCTAATTTCTTCAAAATTATCCAAATTTTTAACTGCTCAATACGATTTTAATGATATTTATACCGCTCGCTTTGTTCATTATGCCACTCATTAGTAACAAAAGAACTGAAAAATGATCAATCAACAGAAATCAGTGATAGCCAAAGATTAAGTAGCAATGAATTCATAACACAGAACTCCCATAATGACGATGATGATAGTATTAACGAAAATGAAATTAGCCAAAATAATCGGAAAGATGAAAATCATGCCTATATGGATAGTAGCATAACAGACGGGTCGATGAACGACAACAATAATGACGGTCAATCAGATTACAATGAATCTATGGATGGTGAACCAGGCTATGATCCACATGATTTCGTATTTGAACAGATCTAACCGATGGAGAAATTATCTACTATATTTCAGTTACTGAATATACAACCCATTCGAGCCAAAGATGATGAAGTATATTAAAGTCTCTATCAACATTGCGATGTATTGGAAGAAAAGTCTGAATGTTTACATCATTCAAATTCACATGGTCTACATATATCCGAAATACACCAGTTTTCAGATGGTTTAAAAAAATTATTTACCAAGAGTGTTGATGATGAACAAGTTCGTCTTATGACAATAGCTTTACAACGACAGAGTCAAAGAAAAATTGAAGAACGATAAGCATTTTATACAGAATGCTTTCGATTGAAGTTGTACATTTTATTTAATTAATTCATTACAAGTAACGCTCGCCGGTGCGACTCGCTTCACCCTCCGTGCAACTCATATGAATGGTTGCAAATAACATTGTTTCAAAATAGATTAAGTAAGGAATTTTATATCAGATGAAAGTTCGTCAATATCGAATTTAAGAAAGTTTTGGAAATTTTACTCTTTTATTAAGGTAGAAAAAGTTGTTAGCGCAATTCCTGTGGGATTAAAAATGTGAAACACGATGAAACTGCGTACATTATACACCAAATATCCAAAGTTTGTCCAAATAAGTGTCTATGATGGTCTTTAGTCCTTGATAGATTACAGTATATGCTAGAATGGTAAGAGATACTGCAGTGCCGGCCGCTGTCTGTAATGGTGACGCTAATTTTGCCCATTGGTCACAGTCTGTGACAAAAGTCATCGGATTTGTTGGTCACGAATCGTGGGGGGAGGTCCAAATTTCTACCCTTAAACACTTCAACACTCTCTTTTAGATGGTGTTTTACAAAAAACACCATCTAACTTTATGATTAACGATATTATATAACAAATGAAGTAAAATATTTCACTCCATCAGTTACGTAGAAAAACTAGATAGGTTAACAAAGCCGACTTATACCTAGTACACTCGACGCGATTCGAAGCGCTACTCTCAATACAGTTTTGGGACTAGAGTCGATTTAACAACTTGTCTGTACTCAGTTTTTGATGCAGAATCTGGAAAAAGAACACTTTGGGAAATTTTACACATTTTGAATAAAAATGTTTTCTCGAAAAACGACACCTTCGTAATATTTTCGTATTTTTCGACTAGAAGAAGCCATTTGCTAAGGCTGAAAAGCAGATTCTCTTGATTAGCATCTCACGTTCTATTAAACGATGCACAAAAAAAATGCGAAAAACTCGAAATTTCAATTATTCAGAACTTAGCGGGCTAAATGAGAATTAAATGCGGATTTTGTAGTTTGCTGGACACTCACTACGCTTCATTCAATACTATTATGACTTTTTCAAGAAAAACTAAACTCGAGCGTAATAATAGTTTTGTTGCTTGTCACTAATATTTATTTAGTATATGCTTTAAAACAACACTAGTGATGTCTTGTATGTGTGTGTTCCATCATATCTAAGATTGACATCCATAGAATCGACGAACTTCAAGAATGTCAGTGGTGCTGAGCTTATCACGCAGGCCGATTTGGACGTTTGCTTGTCGTGGAACTACTGTTGGTCGACCATTTTTAGAGAAAGCATCTTTATTATAGTGCATGATTGAGGCATAGTCGTAATTAGTTTTCAAATCGTATGCTGTTGTACCCCACGCTTGTTTTTCGAAAGCATAATGCTACAAAAGAAATTCATTACATTAAATTTGATTTTCTACTCGGTTAGTGGCTGCAATATTAAGTATCGTTCTGCAAGCATCAGATCAAAACTGGAATAGGGATTGATTTTAAAAACAAAGCATTTTCTACCACAAAGTCTAAGATTATAGTGTAAAATTTGTATAAAATTAAAATTATACAATGTACAAATCAGAATGGCTGTTGAAAAATACTAGCTCTCTAAACGATACCACCGCTTTGTTTAAGCCAAGAGGATGGTTTTTACCAAGAGTCATGAGAGTTACTAATAGTTCTCTTACTGTACATTATGGTCGAATTGATTCAATATAGAACAGATCCCTTGGACGACAATGAAATAAACAAGCTTACCCATTGTTGATCAATATTGTCATAATTGATTTGAACATAACTATCACGATCTGGACGTTCATGCTCATGATTGAAGCCTTTTTGAATAAAAATACTTCTGAATGTGACTGAAGAAATCATTCAAACTATACCACTTACCAAGAACATGCAATAGTTCATGCTGAATGGTGCCTGTTTGAAAACAGTTTGCTCTTGAATCTTTCTGCAATGTCATTTTTAATTGGTAACCAGAGTAGTAGCCTACCTATCAAGTATGAACATTGATAAGAAATAATTTGAACTCCAATCATCGCTTACATGTGCGTTACATCCTTCTCCATAGACAATAGTCAAGAAAGTCTTATCGCTAGGCACGCGCGGTCGAAAAGAAACGCAAGGTTTACGTGATGTTGAATTTACAATAGGCGAACCAGTATCGTACACAACATGCTGTATAGCGTTCTCGATTAGCAGGCGATCAGCTGCATCTAATAGTGGAAAAAAGAATATTGTATCAGTTATTAACAAATAACGTGATCATCTATCAGAAAACTTCGTGAGATAGTAGCTTGATGAGAAGTCATCAACACTTATTATTTTGATTGGAGTAATACCAGTGATATCTTTTTGCAAGCTAAGTTAGAATATGAACTCACTAATAATAGCTGAGATGTCGTATGGAACGATACCATTAGGCCATTTGTTCACCTGCTTAAAAGCAGTGCCACGACCTGTGTCATCATTCGAGGACATAGGGAATATCATATCACCACCATAACCACCACCTGTTGAAAGAATTAGAAAACGAGAAATCACTCTTTCTGGCAATCAAGAAAAATGTAGGAAATACCAAGTTCTTCGGGATTGATTCTAGCATTATTGGTAGGTAATGATAGACCTTCCAATGATGGAGATATCTAAATAATTTCTATTAGGGTAGTCAAATTTGAAGAGCAAGAAACGTACCGGATTTCCAGAAGCTGAAAGGATCAGATAAAATCCAAGAATAGCAACAAGAGTAACCATTACACTTCGTCGAGCTTCTACTCAGATATATTCGATACTAGAAAAATATGAAAGCTTTTATAAGTAACTTCGAGCACAGAGGAACTGTTGTATCCAATTACTGTTTTCCAACTAATACTTTTGTTTGTCGAAATAAAAAACAATTTTTCGTTGATACCATTAAATTAGGTTTTGAAAAATATCTGATCATATCATTCAAATCAATAGCCAAGTATCGAATTTCAGCATTCCTATTATCAACAGGATTTTGAAATAATAGAAAAAAAAATCCTCGACAGAGTAGGCAGCGAAGAGCTGTGATATATGTGGTCGTAATTGAATAAAAACAAAGTGTAGCACAATACTTTTTAAATCGAAAAACATCCAGATCAGTAGTACCAAACATAAAATTTGAATTCAAATATTCTACTATTCAACCACTCACTACTTTTGCTACCATCAAAAGCTTTTGCACTTACTTTCACCAGTTCCTGTTGGGTTTTGTCCTCTTCCTCCCAAGTATTGTGAATACTTGAATATTCGAGTATTTGAATTCAACTTTCAAGCTTCACATATATGAGAACTTTTACCAATGCACATTGTATCTTTGAATACTGACAATTGAGGTAGTCAACTTTTACTGAAATTTTCTTATATATTTTGTATAAGATAGCAGTAAGATCCAGGAGCTTCGAACAATTTTATGCAAGAAAAACAAGAAAAAAATAAATAAACCGACAAGACGCTGGTATATCGGTAACTGATCCGTCTATCAGTAGACTCGTTGGTAATCGGTGCCGATCCTATCTCTGATGTACATCTTTTTCTATACGAGTCTCAAAAGTGATTTTTTTTTAATGTATTAAATAAATACGAAGAATTTTTGCTTGAAAAATGTTCGATATAAAAAAGATTCGAATATATTGTTTTAGAGAAATAAAAATGATTGAAACTGAAAACTTTGAGGTCTTCGAAATGAATGCAGTCCTTTATTAAGCTAATTTGCTGCATTCCGACGTAAAGTCCATTGAAAAGATTTGTTAAAAAAGAACAGTATGTCTTGTCTTTATCCTTTTTTTTCATTTAAAATGATTTATATTTCGCAGTACGATTTTCTACAATATATTATGCATTTTGATTTTTAAACTAATCCAACAGTGGCCTATCTATTTCCAAATGCGACAGCAATTATACTAACGATTACTAAAAAATGATCTGTGAGAATAGTTGAATATCTAAATGCAATTGTTAATCTATCGAATTTTCTAACATTGGATTTGATTTTCTGATGCGAACGTACATGCACTACAAGTTTAAATGTCGAAACGAATATTCCATTGAAACGAACGCTGGATCTTCTTCCACTTCGTGTAACTTACAGTAAATCTGACAGAACAAAGATGATAGCTTTGAATGCTATCTGTTTGAATTTACCTTGTCACATCAAATGTCTTAATGTTGATATTATGCACCTGACAGACGCAAAACGAGTATTGATATATGGCTCTGGCAAATGAAAAAGAATGTTGCATACCAAGCAAAGTCAAGCCTATTGAGACGTTATGACAGCTGTGACCGAACTGATTCAGTATACTTGTGGCTTTATAAGACTACGAACGAGCAGTCGACTATATCATTCAGCCACAAACGTATCAAGCGAATCCATCATCAACATTACTCATGATTGTTTAGGTTTTTTCCCATTTCCATTAGTTTAATTTCAAATATTTATTGACATATCAAACGATTTATTAAACAATAGTGTAAAAATCCTGGACGGATCTGACAAAGATCTTTATACCAATGTGACAGGATCCTCGAAGAAATTTGTTTTAAATCCTATCAGGAATTTAACATTTCGTGGCTACACAGTTCTTCCAAGATTCAACGGCTTCCTGGATCAATTCTGACCTAAAAGCAATGGTAAACTTGTTAGCATCCTTGATAGTCTTATTTTGAATTCTGATAAAATCCTTGAAAATAATACTGACATACTTCTTTCAGAATTTTGCCTTTTCCTCAGGAAAAAACAGCGAATCCTTGCTAGACCCTGATTATATCTGTCAAGAATCTTGCGCTGAAATACCAAAGATTCTTCTTAGGGACACTATTATTGCGATTTCAACCTTGCTTAAGAGTCTCATCAGGTAAATTTGAAATTAGATATTCTGTTCTGAATAATAGTTATCCTAAATTCAAAAGAAAGATATAAGAGTCAATTAAATAAATAGACTCTCTATAGCAATCTAATTTCAAGATACTATATATTCATAAGTATTGAAGAAAGTCTTATAAATAGGGGCATACAAGGTTCAGTTCTAGTTTCGAACCGTTCAATGATTCAAAAAATTCAGTTCGCTCAAAAAGAACTATTCTATCAGCTCTTCTTACAGTTCTATGAACCGAATCTTTTTTGAGAACTGTATCTAACCAACAGTTCTTTTTTCAAGAACTATGTCCAAGGAGTAGTTTGTTCTCGAAAAATAAATGTCTGAAATAGATCAGTTCCCAAGATCGGAACTGATATGAAATTGTTCAGGACCTATTCGCGAATATAGTTTGGCTTCTTACGCATTCACAAGCATGTACACGTATCTATAATATTTACGTCTGCATACGTTTCTTAGACTCTCTCGTTTGGTTGGGTAATGATACCATTCAAAAAAAGACATTGATTTTCACTTAATAGGTTTTAGTTTTTAAAAATTCCAAGTCACGAGAGCGTTTTTAAAAATTAGATAGTGTATTTTATTGACTGTTCATAAAGATTTAAAATTCTTACCAAGCCTTTTCAGGGTATGCATTAATTTTTCAAAAAATTCGGTTTACTTTTCGTTTGCAATTTGATAGAGTACGAATATACAAACGAAAAAATATGCGTATAACTTAATAAAAAAGTTCAAAACAAATTCAAAAAGGTACAAATTCTTTCTCAGAACTTTGAGATACTGTTAAACCAGAAAATTCTTTTTGAGGACATGAGCGAGTCTCCAAAGGAACGATTTTTGTAAAGGAAATTTTTAGGATTTTCTCTCATGTTGTTAGAGAGATATTCACTAATTACTTCTTAATTAATTAGTATCTAAAAGAGCAAAAATTTTTACATACCTATGCTAAAAGAACTGATTCAGAAAAAACATTCTTATAGACAATTAAAATCAAATGAAAGCGGTCTATGTACTGTTTTGACTATATATAGTTAATACTTTTCTTCTTTTATTTTTGTGTGAAACTAGTTTTGAAATTTTTAATAAAAAAATGAGTTCGAGATAACTGCTCGTATTCTCAATCTTATCTTTAATGTTTTTTCAATCGATTCATTCTCAATGCTTTTGTTTTAATGACTTAGTGTTATTTTGAATTAAAATGAAGACAGGTAAGAAAGAATGTCACACATGTATTATTTACTCTTTTATAAACTTCAAATAAACAATTGATATCAAGAACAAAAAAGAAAATAATAAAATAGTTATTTGTGTTAGATGTGTTGTTTTACTCAATACGTTAATGAATCATCTTTTTCGAAACATCATCAAAGTTATTCTTCCTCAGTCAAATATTACATAGTTATGTTTAAGTTCCACTCATAATACGCCCAGTAAAAATAAAAATAAAAAAAATACTTTAAAATGATGAAACAGACGAAAAAATTGATGGTTTACATTTTCATTAATTAACCTATGAAATCCGATTCGATATTTTTAAAATCCTGTGCATTCATATTCATAAAAATGTACTTGTTAGCATTTTCATTATATGCTGCCAGTTGTTTTTCTTTTCCTTGTTTATGTTGAAGCGAATAATTATTCAAGTTCGTTTCTTTCTGTCTTATGCATCTTGCGCAGTAGTAACGAAATAACGAAACGAAATTTCGGTTCGCCGTTGATTACACACTTGAAGAAAAGGAAGTATCTGCACGCACTGTTCGTAGACGCTGTGCCAGCTGCTAAGAGAAATCAGACAACAATAATTAAGAGAAGCGAGCATAGCGATAGTATAGAAAAGAAAAACCTTCTATTCTGATTGTGATGAATGACACATAATGTGTAACGTACCATCTTAGAAAAATAGAAAAGAAAATGTTTATTCCCTAAAGGGTCAATGTAATGAGGCAAAATCGACAAACAAAGAACATATGACGTCTCATTTTTTTTCCTTTCGTCTCGACTGCGTGAACTGTGCAAGAATTTTAAAAAACCCAGACAGAAAGAAATTGACGATAGGTTGTGTAAGACAACCTTATAAAAATGTAATGATTCGCTTTACTCTTCTTACATTCCCCTATTTTTTATCATTCATATAATCACATTTATTCACGTTTAAAAATGTGTACAGCTAGTGAAGACGAACCAACTCTTTCAGAGCCGTGGTTGATCCAGTTTTGGGAAGATGACACTCACGGATCGTATGATGCAGTGAACAATGTAGCCGAACAAGCCGAGAATTTGACATTAAATGAACAAAATATATCAGCAGGATCAAAAGATTCTCGATCATGGTTCGAACATGAAAAATTAACAGGTGAGATACTTAATCAAGCAGCAAATAGAGTAGCAGCAGAAACATTCACGAATATTTGCGTTTCCCATCCAACACAAAATCATAAGCCATCAAAAGATGGATCAAATATTCGACCTGATTTCATCGTCGCATGGAGTTATAATGGTGTGCGAAAGAATACAGTAGTTGTCGATGCAAAAGATCATCATGGACAAGTTCCACGAACAGAATATGATAAGATCCGTCGCGACATGAATGATACAAAAGTAATTTATTTATTATTTGTAGCTCAATGCTTGTTTTACTGTTTATAGGCAACGCGAGGCATCCTTGTACTAGGAGAAAATGCTACTATAAGTGAAAAATTGCGTGCTGATATTAAAAAAGATAACAGAGTTGATATTGTTCAAATGCAAAAGGATCAAAATAATGTTGTTCAAGATTTGGCACAACATATTGGTAAAATTATCAATAAAGATTTCATTCCCGATGACAAACAATGGGAAACATATAGATCCTATGTCACTAATACTGTAAATCCAAAAGAACGTAGACCAAATCCACACGGAGAAAATACCAAATATACGTGTAATAGTACTTATTATCAATTTAATCATCCTCGAAAACAGGATGGTACAATCGATGAACGATACGAAGCAAATCGAGATAGAAATAAAGATGGCGATCCAGATATGCGTATCGTACATAATAAAAGTAAACAAGCTCAAGATCAACATTTAAATGAAGATGGATCAGAAGATATGCGCAATAAGGAACATCGTGAAGAACTAGTAGATGAAAATGACCATCGTTTGAATGTTGATGGATCTCGAGATATGCGCTGTAAAGAAAATAATGTCGATATGCCAACAAATATATCATCTGACAATAACAATGATCAAATAGCTGAGAATGATGATATGCGTCGAATGGAAAATCGGCAAAGCATGATTGATGATAAAGGTCATCCATTAAATGTTGATGGCTCTCCAGATATGCGTTTCAAGGAAAATCAAGAAGGTAGACCAAACTTAAAAATTTAACCAATATATTCAAAGTTTAACGTTTTTTATTTTATTTTTAGAAGTTAATGCTTCACCTACAGAGGAACTTGATTCCAGTACAAATCAAACAGTACACGGAGAGATTAACGACATTGACACAATTATTCCAACAAAAGATGATGGAACAGCCGATATGCGGTATACAGCAAGTAAAAATGCTGTTGCTTCGGGTACCATTGATCCTGGCGAAAAATTAACAGAACAGAATAGTACAATATCTACTGGGGACATAGAAGGATTTACAGGTCAATCAATATCTCATTCTAAACGTTAACAAATCATATCTTAATTTTGTAGAAGGACCTACGTTAACTGATATTCCACCTAAATCTGATGGTACTGCTGACATGCGTTATACTGCTAGTCAAGATGCTGTTGCGTCTGGAGAGATCAGTTGTGATCAAGTACTTAGTGGTGGTGATGAGTGCTCAATAGGTGGAATGATCGACTCTTCATCAGGTAATCAAAACTTGGATCATTCATTAATCTACCTATTTTCTCTTTATTATCTTCTTTCAGGATTGATAGATAATGTTGGAAGTGGTGATGGTCCTCTTAAAGCAGATGGAACACCGGATATGCGTTTCAGTGCTAATCAATAATAATGAAATTCAATTTCATTAAAGATCAACAACCAAGAAATTTCTTTTATTTTCCACCCATATTATGTCTTCAAAGCAGTGAAGAATTTCTAAAATTATTCCTTTTAATAAAAATCTGTATACCATAAACACAACTTTTTCAATTTATCATTTTGCCATTATCAAATGCGAAAAATATTTTTTTAAACAATTGATCATCTAAAGAGATAGGAAGTAGAATTTTTCGATTAATGTATATTCTACAATGAAGAAGTAGTTGACTTGAAATATCGAAACCTTAGATTTAAGTATAAGAAATCAGAGAAGTGAATCTAAAAATCAATTAAATTTCACACAACGGTTCGATAGTCATGATGGTATATAATGTAAGATGACCATAAGAATTTCCAGCATTTTTCAGTGCTAACAACACACTTTTGCCATAGCATAAAAACGATCCTTGATTCAAGACTAGAAAACTATTACAACAGTGATACGCAAATATTGAAGATACGCAGATTACATTGCTGTAGGGATTTGATCGAGTGTGTCAACGAACAAAATACTTCTAATTCGAATGTTTCTTTAATAAAAATAAATGATTGTCTTGTCGTTCATCTTCACAGAAAACAAAAATGAACAAAAGGAACCTGAGTTATTTATTAGATTTTTAGAAAAACTATTCAACATAAAATGCTGCTGTTTTCGATGCGATTTCTGAAATGATGAAAATTGAAAATGAAAGTAAAGTAGATGTTTATTATACATTGATAGAATACTTCTCTCATAATGGAAATGTTTTTACTGTCCGTCAGAAAAACGGTACATACTCCAGTTAAATGAAAGCTCTCACCACCACACTAGCAAGTTTTAAATATTAGTTGTCATTGGCTTGTCTAGAGAAAGATATTTTTATTTTAAATTTGGGTATAAAAATGAATCGAGAAAGGTTTTTTTCTACTGTTATAAGGATCAAACATAGTGTTGTTCGGATCATTTATAGGGTTTGTAGGGCCTCTCTTTCATATAATCCAAACTACATCATGTTTTGTCCTCACGATAGTAGAGTATTTCCTGTAGCTTATGGAAGCAGCATTTTCTATCAACCACTAAAAGAATTCACTTCACTATTATAAGGACAAACCATGACGTTGTTCGAACCATATGAAAGAGGATCCCTACAAATTACCAAAATCGTCTCAAACAACGCTATATTTTGTTCTTATAATAATGGAGAAAACCTTTATTGATTCATTTTTGTACCCAAATTTAAAATTTAAATATCTTCCTTTAGACAAGCCAATGGTAGTTAATATTTTAGTCCAGCTAGTTTGGCGGTGGGAGCTTTCACTTGACTGGAATATATGCCATTTTTCTCACGAACAGCACTACAAATATCACCATTGTCAGATACCGATATCTTTTATATTCGATTGCAACCATCAATTAAGGAATATAGATGCAAACATGTTTTCCACAGTAAATGGATAAAATGGTGAATATTCTGCTTATGGAAATAGAATCTTTGAAGACAGTATGTGTCATTAATAATGATAAAAACAAACATCCATAAACATCGTTTTTGATGGTTAATTTAGTCGATACTGATTTGATGATTTCTTCTATCAGTAATATCTGTTTTTCTTAAATGATGCCCATTTTCTTTTTGATCAATAAGTAGTATATTTCAATCAAGAACTTCAAATTCATTTACAGCATATTACAATAAGAAATGTCGATGGATACATTATTATGAAACCAAATAATGATAAAATCAGAGTTGAGTAGACTTATATTCTCATTAAACAATTGGATTAATGCATTTTCTATAATCGTTGATTTCTATTCTATACGAAATAACATTAAAAACAAATTATTACAGGCATTTTACAAAGATTTTGTCTTTATAATCAATTAACAAAATAACAAAAAAGAAGTATCTTCTTTTTACTGTTTTTTTCCATGATGATATAAGCGTACCGATCATTTTTATGACAATGTTCAATTATTTGAAAATACTACACCAATCGACGATCTTGTCCTACTCTTTCCAGATTCTTGTTTTTCTTGATGTTCGTGCATGGTTCTAGGCATTCTGAAAAAGTCTTTTGTAGGTTATTATTACTATTTTCCATGTCATTTTATCATAAAATTTAGGCACCATGGACAAAGAAATATAAAAAAACAAAATACTTTTAATTTCACATGTTATCAAAGCAACTTCAGTTTTTTACACAGAAAAAGTATAAAATTTTCATTATCAGAAAAAAAATACTTTTTTAAACTTCATCATCGTGTACACCATAGATTTGATGAGTTGTTGTTGAATTTCTTTTTGATAATTGATTTGGAGTTTGTTTTTTGATATCACGTTTCATTAACTTTAATGAGTTTTTTATTGCTTGACTATCTGTAAAAGTAGTTACCGGATGAAGTCCATGAACGTATGTCAAGTAATCCAAAAAAAAAAGAATAACCTAAATGTTTTTATTTAGAGCTAACTCGTTTAAAATAAGTTATTTAGAATTTGATCAACTAGTGAAAGCTGTAAAGTTAATTGAGCACGGAGATGTTGAACTTTTTTCTTAGCACGCCATCGCCGCTGTTTATCTGTATGTGATGATAACCCTAAAAATATAGTGTGAATCAAAAAGATATAAAGTACATATAGATATTACCTATATTATCAAACGCATTATCAAACAATCAATTTTTTGAACGAATCAAGATTTCCTTCGTTCAATAAAGAAAATACTTTTGTGGATAATGAAAGAAAATCTAAAAAAAATAAAATAGAAAGATATAGATTGGTAAAATATCAAAATGTGTTCATTAAGTGTCATTTTTCGAAAAACAATGGAAAAAAAACCCTCCTATTCCATTGTTTTCTCGATATCGAATGGAAACTTTTTCTATACATCGAATTGAAATAATGAGTTGCTAGATGTTGTTCGAATGAAATGAACGCTTTAGAAAAATTACATATCCAAAGTGAATTGTACTATCGATCGAATCATTAATGAATAAATAACTTTCAGACATTGCCTTTATATATTGAATCATACGAAAACGATATCATGTGCGGTTCATCTTGGAAAGCTGAGAAGAATCTTTTTCTTTTCTCTCACAAGAATTTTGTCTGAACAGTAAGAAATTTAAAATATCTTGTATTTCTTTTCAGTTTCTGTTTATTTAGAATTTTCAGCCAAGATTCTTTTCAAAGGAAAACAAAGATTCTTCTTTGAACGTTAATGTATCTTGAATATCTTATGATTCTTGCCAGATTCTTTTATTTCTGATTAGTTAGACGCGATTCTTGTCATCTTGAGATTCAGACAAGATTGTTTTTACTTATCTGTCGAAAAGAATCTTGCCTGAATACAGAAATCTTGTCTGAAAGTGAAGGAAACCAAGAATCTGGAAAGAATAGGGCAAGATCGTCGATTGATGAAGAGAAAAGATAAGAAATTAAAACTTGTTTTCGTTATTAGATAAAAAGTGGACAAATAAATTGTATTCAACATATAATTGATTTGATAATACGTGGTGGATATTTATCGATAAGAATCAATCGGGATTAATTTAGTATTCTGTTCACATTTTTTTATGCTTTATTTTAACTACAATGTTGTCATTTGTCCACCCTCTGAATCGATCTCAGCTTGGACAGCAATTAAAACGTCTTGACATAATTTATCAAATTGATCATTTGAAGCTTTTCTTGGCTCATATTCATACTGAAACTTTAATCAAAACGCATGAATTCGTGCCGGTCATACGCCTGTTTCACTAACGCCAGGAAAATTAAATTTTTATCCTTTTTTTGGCAGGTATGTGACAACATAGTTATTACAATTTTTATTTATATTTGAAGTCAAATTAGACGGCAACTCTTTTATGTTATAGAACCTTTGAAGTTTTTGTCTATGAAATTAATGACAAGAAAATAAATTATTAGTGAAGCGAAGTGGAATTTCAAACATAAAAAAAAATTGCTTTTACGTCATAATTATTTGTTTTTTTCCGCATTAAAACTCTGTTGGAATTTTTGTTTTTACTTTATCAAATTTTTGATGAGAATAAGCCTTGTTGATTAATTATTAGA
>JAJEKB010020696.1:226383-254383 GCA_022393335.1 Macrotrachela quadricornifera
TTTGTTTCACAATAATCCGATTGTAATCGACCATTTTTCACTGGGTAGTCTCATAATTTCGTTAAAATTGTGAGACTGTTATTTTTTATGGATCATCTGTTAATTTTATTTATTCTTATTTTAGATATGCGTTTCTCGTTTACAATACTGTTCAAGACGCAGCCAATGCTGTCAAACAAGCTGATCAATATCGAATTCATGGTCATCCATTGACTGTTTCCTTTTATTGCAATTCAAAATAATTTTAAACAATTAAAAATCGACTTTTTCTTTATCATCTATACATAGTTGAGCAAAAAACTATTGAACAACTTATATCTTTGTTTTTTTTTGTTGAGAATTGTAAATATAATAATCGAGACAAGTAATGGATTTTGATGGCCTATTAGATTTTGTGTAAGATATAGTATGTATCAGAATTTTACCAATAGAAACTAATGAAAAACCATTAGAAAATTATAAATTGTACATTTTAAGTTGACAAACATTTTGTTTAAACGGTTCTTTTTTTGAAGAACACAAAATTCTGAGCTAAATGCACGATCTTATAACTTTTGAAGAAAAGATCGTAGAAGACACATCAATCACTTATTTAACTGACAATTTTGCATTGTTCAAGACAACAGTATCGAAAAAGTAGTCTAAATAAAGTGTTTTATAACTTAAAAAGTACATTTTTTTTAGTTTGTTAATAGATTTTTACTGATGAAATTCTGATATAGATCGTCGTATCTGATACAGAATCTTATGCGCTATGAAAAATCATTACTTGTCTCTATTATTATGTTAATAATTTCCAGAAGAAAAACAAAGATATAGATTGTCCAATACTTTTTTTTGATCAACTGTACATATTCGTGGGAATTGAAATATATATTTGTCATATATTTGCATGTCAACTCATATTTTAGAAAAAAAGATTATCTTAATTGTAATATATATCTTATTTGATTGATAGTTTACAAGAATATTCTGTGGCACAATCAATATTGGATTTATATGTTTGATATCTTCAGTACAGAATACACGATTTACTGTTCTATAGCCGGTACCCGCGCAAGCGGGAGGTGTACACCCCCTCAATAATTGAAAATTTTTCGTTTTTTTTTCAGCGAGAGGAGCAGATTTGGAACAAATTTTGTGTTTCTTCAATAGATTTTTCTCGAAATACTCTTTTACACCTCCCAAAAATTGTTTACATCCTCTCAAAACCCGCTACCCCCCCCTAATCTTAGATCCTTCGCACGGGCACTGTGGATTATGCCATATTATTATTTTATTCAATAAAATCATGATGTTATACTAGATAAGACCTTATTCAACGAGTTGTACATTGTATATTATTTATTTTTCTACTAAAAAAACAAATAATAATTCTATAATTAACAGTAATTATTGTGAACAAATAAAAAATGCGTTTGACTTGCTGGTATCAATTCAGTTTATGTTAATTGATATTTTCTTCATTATATTATACGAAGAAAATTACTTTAAAATTTAACTGTACAGTGTGTCTTAAAAGTCACTTTTCAAAAGTTTTTTTTTTAATACTAAACTGCAAGTGTAACAATCATCCTGATCAAAATCGTAACTGTCGTAAAGTGACTATTAGAAATTATGTAATACTGAAAAATTTTCGAAATAAAATTCAGAGAAGAAAAGTAGCAATGACACTTATTGAGTTGAGAAAATGGATCTTTAATTGACTATAGAATAGATAGATTAGAGTTTCTCATGGTGAAACAAATTTACAACTATTCTCTATTTTGATAGGCGTATATGAAGAAAGTTCACTAACTCCTATTTTATCAGCCATATTTTCGCGGACAATCTAGTTTCAATTGAGTATGTCTTAAATTTAAAATGTATAGGCGCTCATATTAGTACAAAATTAGATTCCGAAAAATGAATAGAGAGAATAGATTACAAATAGTGAGGCAGTCTTACTGTTGCCTAAAAAAATATTTCATAGAATTTCTTGAAATGAGATTAAAATATGAAGAAAACTATTTTTAGTCTTCTTTCTTTCTCAATTCATCTGACTTTTTTTTTAATTTTCTTCACTTTACTGAAAAACAAAAGGAAAAGATTGAACAACTCTAAAGTTGGTCTATTCTCTTTATAGCTACAACGATCTGGCTAGACTTGTTTTAAGACGTGGCTTTTTCTTACGGAATTATCTGTACAAATATTAATCAAGATTTCAAAAACATTTCTATACAGCTTCAGAAACAAACACTTACAGACAAACGTTAACATTTGTCTTCATTGAAAACATATTATAAAGATATAAATTTTTAAGAAAAACAGTCGTTTTCCTAACAGACTTGCGGAATGTATAAAACACATGTATCTCGATATGATCTCATTCATTAATATACACAAAGAACAAGGAACAGAAGCGATACTTTAAAAGATCGAGTTCAGTTCTGGAATTTTTTATCTTGAAATACTTTTCCTTAAGATCATCATAAACATTTGCGTACTTAAGCAAAAGAAAAGTTTTCGAATTGAACAAAATTTATTTTGTTTCTTCTTTCGCATTTTTTTTATACGTATCTCTTACAAACTTTCCATTAATAATAGGTGAAAAATATGGTTATGTCGATAAACAGCTACTAATTGTTAAGTGATAATAAGAATATAATAGTCCATTGAAAGTATTTTCTCTTTCAAAATCATTTTGATAGTGTACTAATCATTTGTTAACCTCTTATGAAACAATAAATTGAATATTAGAAAAAAAAAGAACTAGTAATGACACTGCATTGAACTTATAAGTGCATTACGAAGCTTCGAGTTCGGACAAATAAGAGTATCAGTACTGGCAATATATTTTGATTACATTTTAAAATAGAACTTTGCTAAATCTATTGGTTTGATTTTATTCGATTATTATTTACTTTGTTGACAAAAAAACCAAGGTAAAGCTTTCGATTACATTAATCGTTTTCAATACAAAAATAAAATAGGTAAAAGAAAAACATTATAATGTCTCACTGATGTTTGCACCCCGAGGCAACATTACATATTTTCAATAAGAAAGAAGAAAAAAAAAATTTCTATACATCTCTCTCGATTTTTTCATTCAATTCACTTTTGAAGGTGAGAGTGAGACTGACGATCGGTGTTTTTTCTTCACTCTCATCTATCGTTACTCAGCACATTTTTGATCTTGCCTTTCATGGTGCTTGCGCACGAAAGCGATGTGTTATCAGTGTCTATTTAGGAATATACTGTAACTTCAACTCTCATTATAATAAAATGTATATAGTCGATAGAATCCTTAGTTGAATTCATTTTTCTTTAGATTTTACTATTAAGCAAAACATGTCGTTGAAAAAACGAAGTGAAAGCACCAATATTCTATCAACATTCCCAAAATATCAAAAGATTATTTCATTAGAAGGTATGTATGAAATTGTGACCGAAGTATGTTTTTCGTTTGACGCTACAATAAGCACTGCGACTCTTATCATCGGTTGCAGCTGATGTGACAAATCACTTTATTTCAATGATTCTATACTGGACTACCCCTTTCACTGTTTATCTTCAATCAGACTTGTGCAGTTTGAAATGATATAAAAAATCGAATGAAATTATTTAATGTAACTTTTAGCTCTGAACAAGATAGGATGAGCACTATACGAAACTGAGAAAAATTTCATTCTCTGATGCTCTACTAGTTTTCAGGAAGCAATGATTTATTATTTCGTTGCCTATTTTTATATGTATGTGAAAAATTCGATATTTCATGAATAAAGGCGTGAGGAAATGAATCCTTTTTAGATTTTTCATATCTTGTCAAAATCTGCTTATGACCAAAAGATGGGTTCTAAATTGAAGAATGTTTGTATCATCTGTATTAGTTGCTTATACCATTTAGAAACACTTAACCGAGTATATTTTGTAGGATGTTAGTAATAATAATGACATTGTATTTTGGAAAGTATAAAAAAGTCAATTGAATCATCCAAAAGTCTATGAATGATACAAAAAAATCAAAATATTCTTAAATAAGATTTTTTTATCCGAGTCAATCTTTCTCTGTCTCATAAAAAATGTTCATCTTCTTAAAGAAAGCTCGTATAAAACTAAACATTTAATGTTCTGCCACTGCCATCTGATCTATGCTTTCTCTTTTTTCTATAGTCTCGACATATAGCATCTTACCTAACGAGATAATAATGACAGTATTCGAGTACCTTAAACCAGTCGATATTCTTTGGTCATTTTCTAATCTCAATCGTCAATTAACTTCTTTGATTCACAAATACAAACAAAATGTGAATTTATGTTATCTTACTGATAAAGATATCCAACAAGTTTTGCCACTGATTCGCAAAGACATTATTTCATTGAAAGTTGATCGATTTATTTTTGTTGATGACGAAAATAGTGATCTATTTAAACAATTTCCTTCGCTACAACAACTATCGATTTCAAAAATAAATCTATCCTTTTCTCAACAACTCCTTCCATTTGCGCAATCATTTAAACGTTTAACAAAATTAGAATTAAAATGTCGTCATGACATAATGATTTATCCCGGTACAAAATTAATTCATGATGAATTTATTCGTCATATTTTTCAACAAGATTGTTCAGTAAAAGAATTTTCCATTGTTCCCATTTCTCAGTTATCTAATAATAGAATTGCATTATTTTCATCGTGTACTTTAACAAAATTAGAAGTTCATTTGACAGCTGGTCGTGATCTATTTATTTTGTTTAATTATCTTCCACAAATACAAATTTTGAAATGTCGAATGAGCTATTTTATCACAAAACAAGATGTGAGAGCACTGACCATAGACGTACCCTATCTAAAAGAATTTAGTTTAGAAAATACACATTATACTACAGAATTTACAGTGATCGCTTCATTTCTCAAACAATGTCCATCATTAGAAAGGTTATCATTGTATATAAATTTGTATCGTGAATCACAATATATAGATGGGAATCGTCTACATCAAGAACTTCTACAATACTTAGTTCATCTCAAATTATTCCAGTTTAATTTAATTATTGACCATTATAGTGATGATCCATTGTATAATATAACTAATGTTATTTCAACATTCCAGACTAATTTTTGGGTGAAAGAACATGATTGGAAAGTAAGCATTTGTCTTATCTGAGTGTCTATATACTTTCCATCTGAAACACTTGCATTACACATAATGACATAAAATATTCAGGTTAAACACATTTGATCAAATCTCGGATAATTCAGTGTCATATATAACACAGGAAATTGTCTAAAATTGTGTTGAATGTTTAACAATTTCCAGTAATATGAGAATGGATTCAATCTTTAGACTGATTAATCTGAGTAACGTTCAAATGTTATTCATATTTTGCTGTATCAAAAGAACCATCTAATGTTTGTACACAGCAGTACAAAAATTCTATTACTAGACGAGCTAACATAACCGCTGCTTCGAATCAATCAGCAGTAATAAGACGGGCCAGTATCTATTAATTTTATTTTATCTTATCACACTTGAACAGTTATAACTAACTAGAAAGAGCTGAAAAGACTCGTTCTTTTTGATCCAATCACTAAAAAATTCAAGGTTCTCAAAAATTAGGCAGTATTAATAAACTGATATAGAGTTGTGAAGGTTGATTTTGTTCAAACTTATCTCATTTTGTTCAACTTTCTTGAGATGTTTAGGAAACTTTAGAAGTAAAATACAAAAAATCTGAGTGTTAAGATTGTGAGAGTTTCTCTAGACTCGATTATACGTTACTAAAACCTTGATATTTGGAGAACTCTAGACTGATATACACTTAGCGAAATCAGAGTTCGAAACTCTCAAACATATAAAAATCTGAAGAAGAAAACTATGGATCTTCCCAAAAGATTTTTGACTTAGTTTAAGAATAACTTAACTTGCATAAGATTTAAGAGATCCCTAACTTGTTAATTTCTGATCTATAAGCATGTAATTTGTGTTTCTCACCTTGCCACACTCTCCCAGCAGCAAACCTATTAGAAGCAAGTCAAAAACTGCTGAACTGCAACATTTATTATTACCTTTGCGCATGATATTCTTTAATATGAATAAGTACAGAAAAAAATCTTTTTGCATAACTTCCAAAAACGTCATCTTCGAAATTATTTTCTATCGAACTGTCAAAGAATATGTTACACGTGTGAAGTCCGCAAGAAACACTATTATCTCTGTAAAAAACAATGAAGTTAGACGGAAAACACTGTTTTTCTAAAAAAAAAGTTGCAAAGAACTCTTATTTAGTGATTCAGGCTTGTTAACCGAGAATATTCACCGGAAAAGTCAAACATGATTACTAAGATAGAGAATTTCAAGGGCTATCATTTACCGATAATTCTTCAGTGCTTGTAGAATACACGATGATCTATATATTTGACCATAGAATAGTTTGAAGTGTTTTTTCTTCACATAGTTAGTCTTTTCAATCGTTCAACCGCATACAAAATTTAACTGTAGAGACAAAAACCATGAAAATATATTCGAGCTGTTGTTTTAAGATATAAAACTAATATTTTTTATTTGTGTCTACGTTGCGATGAACTACTCTCTGGCAAAAGATATGAGTTTTCGAAGAGTCAGCTAGTCGAGTTCGATTAACCCACTGTACATGATCGTTATTTGTCTGTGTGTTGCAGACTCTACTAGAGTTTCGATGGAATGAACCAAAATAATAGAGAACCGAAATTCTTTCATTGTATTTGTTATTGTCTCGTCCTATCTTTTCGTACTCACTTGAATTATAGTTCACTTCTTTGTATTATCCATTTATGTGTAAATCCTTTTCTATTTTTCACCCTTAGGTCAAATTTCCTTACGTCCACTTTATCAACACTACCAATCTTATTTTTGTTTTGTACATTTCTATTTTTAGGTTGGTGGAAGGATCTACCAAGGTGATCATCCTAAATATTCTTGTCTTTTCTCATTACCATTTGCTTTTGCACATTTTCAACCAGCACTTATGAGTTCAAATTATAGCGATTTAAAAACAACGGTACCGTTGTCATCGAATTTATTTTATAAGGTTCGATCTCTCGACATCAATATAGACCAAACTGAGAAGACTTTATCTATATTGAAATTTGTTGAAACATATTTTAAGAGAATAACATGTTTATCATTGTGCAATCTTATAGACAATCATCGTTTAACGTTGCCTTCAATTGAACTAGGTATGCAATGGTGCCAAATCTCGTATTGATATATTTGTCTTAAACCATCTGGCGATCGAATATGACCAAAGGAGAAACGGCGTACTCCGATTTTATGACTAGGTAAAAGATCAAAGATTGAAGGTTAAGAATTCTAGAGCATTTCATGTCTATGCAGTGGACTCCCCATACTCCTAGAGTACGTCGTTTCACCTTTAGATGTGACTGGCACTCATGCAGCTATACTCATCCATTAAAATTCCTTCTGGTAGATGTATTGTTTTTGGACATAATGACTTTTTTTTCAACGTTTATATCGACATATGTGGATTGTCTGAAATTTAGATACGAGAGTATGAGTCTACAATTTGCTTTTTTTTATTAAGAAAAACACTCCACTAATTATAGTCGAAAGAGTCATTAATTTCTACAGATTAATTATAAAGGCAATCCACATCTTTACGAAGAAACGTTGAATAAAAACTAATTATTGTTCAAAAATATTTTTTCGAATAATTTATTCCAGAGATTTAACGTATTGCGTGCATCTGAAAGAATAGGGTAATGAAATAAATTGATAGATTTTAATACATCCATACAAATTACGAAAGTACTTGACGAACTGGCACTTGTATACAAATGCAAGATTCGGTGTTGTTGCATATCTATACTAAACGACGATAATTCTTATTTGTAGCTGATCTATGTTTACCAACTGTTAAAATATTAAAATTTAACGATCAATATTATGATTGGGTACATTATGAAGATTTGAAAAAATTATTTTCCATATTTCCAAATCTCACTGAATTATTAATTAATCGTTATGATCTTGATAATGCAGCAAGTTATCTATATGAGCATGATGGTGATAAAGATCTTTTACAATTGAAAAATTTACAAACGTTTACCGTAGAAACTGACGACACATATCAAGGATCACCAGAATTGAGTGAAATAGCCAATGATTTTAAAAAGCGTTTTCACGAACGTTTATCAAAAATAGTTTTGCGTTGGATTACGCCTAATGGCGAAGAAGAAGATAATGATGAGGATGATGAAGAAGACCAAATGTGACATTGAATATATTTTCGTATTATAGATTTTTGAAGCGTACCTTTTCGAAAATGTTTAATCATAAAGAATAAGAATGACGGTATGCATGGAACGCGAAGGAACGAAATTCCTTCTTATCCACACAAATTCTCACCTTCAAAATTCTTTTCTCATTAAAAGTCAAAAGAACAATGAAATTCCATAACGACAATATTCATAAATTATTTCTCAATAATGTTCTCAATACAAAAATAACAACCTGATATATATATCGATAAATTTTTAAAAAAATTATAGATTATTCTTGATTCGTCTCAAATCAGTCAGTTAAGTGATTCATTTCAAAAGTATTTGTCTTAATTAGTTCCTCTCATAAATAGATTATTTCAAGGAGAGAAAGAGCAGACTTTAAGAGTTCCCAATATCATAAACTTCATAATTTTCAATACACTTCTAAAGATTTCTACTGTTTTTGTATGACTTTAGAAGACTTGATGAACCAATAAATGTTAGAAATTTCTGTAACTTACAAAAACTAATATCATTTAAATAAAGATAGCAATTAATTTCTATATTCTTTAAATTTTTTTTTGAATACATTAATCATTAGAATATTTTAAAATAATTCAGCTATTTTTAAAAATACGATTCTACATATTGTAGACACTTGAATATTTACAACTGTCCATTTTTTTTTAGAACATTTCCATGTAAACATGAAACGCGTTGAGATGCGGTTAGAAAAAATATCGAAACGCGTCTGGACGCAATTTTCCTACATAACGTGTTTAAACGCAATCAGAAAAAATATGAGCCGCGTCTCAACACGTTTCTAGAAAAAGCTGAACGCATTTAAACGCATTTCAAATATTTTTTCAGGTACGTTAGAATGCACTCATGCTTTCAAGCGCGTTTGTATGCGTTTAGTTCTTATTAATCGGATGCGATTTTACGCAAAAATTGCTGCTCTAGAATAATTAACTACGTGATCGAAATCATCCGTTTACATATATTTTATTCATCTAAACTTCATTAAACTTCTTAATAAAGAATGTCAGGATAATTTTAAAATAGACAAAAATTCAATCACACATACAGCAAAGAATCCATATTTTTCTAAAGTTTCTATATATAATAATAAAAGAATATTGTAACAATTTTCAGCTATCCATAACTCTTTTACCAAATTATACTAAATATTACCAATTAAGTAATATTGAGAACTTTTCATCATATAATTCAACTAAAAGATTATATGAATAATTATTTATTCATTAAATTCTTCGATAAAATTATTTATCATGTGACCGAAAAAATGAAAAAAAAAATAATAATATTAGTCGCATGTAGTAGACAATAAAAAAAGATATTATTTTATTAAAAAATAATAAAATTATTTAAAAAGATAAATGAAAAATCATATTATGTGTTAAATATCTTAACTTCGAAAAAAGTACATCTTATGAAAATGACGTATTTAATCGATGAAATTCGCATTCAAATATATTTTATTTTAAATAAGAAAAGATTTCAAGCTAGTATAGCTCAGTGATGTGTATGAACGACTTCTGATCACTCGTTCATCTGTTCAAATCTGATTGTCATCGCTTAAGGTAAAATTCAATCCATCTACCAGGATAGACTAAAATAATCGAAAAATGTTGATGATGGTGACTCAGTTCGAATTTGAGATGGATTCGAATATATTTTTCAAAATTTTTGGATTTTTTATGAAACGCGTTCAGATGCTTCGAATGTTTCACTGGAGAAGCTTTTGTTGCTAAAAATGCGTTTGAACGCAAGTCGAACTATAAATGCGTTCAGATGCGTTTCTAAAAGAATCGCGTCTAAACCCTTCGTTTGTTTCACTGGGGACGCGTTTAAACGCGTTCACTCTTAGCGTTCCACACGCAAATGAAACGCGTTTCAGACGCGTTTTGAGGCAAAAAATATTTACATGGGTTCCCTACGAATGAGGGAAATATGAGGAGTGTGGCATGTCGTGAGAAACAATATTTTTACCATTAACATTATAGGTTTTCGTTATTTTAATTCTTTCACGGCGATTTGATTTTCCGAATAAAATAGCATCAACATATTCATTTTCATGTGTGTTCACGCTCGATAAATGCGCTCATGGATACTTTTAGTATATCCAACTATTTGTTTTTCTTTCCGTTGTTTATATCATTGTATAGTAGGATTTTTATCACATAGAACTAATTAGTTATTCGAGTCAGTCTTTTTCTATGTTACACATTTTGTAAAGTAAGCACAAAATAGAGATTGAAGTTTTAATTATTTCTTTTACATTCTTTCCATAGTACTACCTTTCACTATTACTTTTCATTCGCATGAAAGATAAGGATATGAGTCAATAAGGGAACAATAAGGTATACATTTATTTTATCAGTTATCAGCATATTATGTATGCATCAGATGGTCCAAAAAGTGGTATCAAAATGGGTAGAGACACTTTCCCTAATAACAACGGAAAGCTGTTTTTCACCTAAATCAAGGTGACCAGCCGATTTTTTTCTCTAATAACGACGGCAAGCTAATTTTTTTCCCTAATAGAGACGCGTCTGAGAAACTATATATATTATACTTCAATAAAACTTTTTGTACTATTTTTATAAATGTGCATCGCTATTAGAGATAAAAATTGAATACAGTCTAGAATATCCTTTTAAAAATGGCCCCGGACGAAATTTTCTCGTATTTTCCTTCTCAAAAAGCATGCCCTCCAGATTTTTGTTATTGAAAAGTTGTCCCTAAGAAAAATATTCATCTATAAAAGAATGTCCTTCACTTTCTTTTAAAGATGTTAAAACAAAATTAGTCTATTATCTAGATGGTGGTGCAGTCTACATATATCGTATTAGAAATTTATATTAATAACATAAAGGTTATCCATACTTTTACGGATGCAACCTCGTTCAAAGCGATCTCAATCTAAAATTGCTAAACAATGAATCCAAGAATTATATAATCAGTTTAATATCCAAAAATCACACCACAAGATTTATTACACGAAATTTTCCTTTTATTGCAAATGAAAAATAAAAATAAATCGATTCGTTACAATAAATAAAATTTATTTTATCAACATTATTCTGAACTGCTTTTGAAATTTTACTGAAAGGATATTTTTACTAGGGACATTTTTCTGAGGGACGTTTTAGACTGTTACCTAAAAATTAGCTTGCCGTCGTTATTAGAAAAAAGAATTGGCTGATCATCGTGATTATGATGAAAAACAGCTTCCCGTTGTTATTTGGGAAAATAATTGGCTGGTCGTTGTTACTAAGGATATGTTTTTTTGGTCGATCTTCGTTGTCTTCACTGAAAGCCATATATCTTATGATAAGAACATTGAATCTTCGTGAACCTTTGGATACAAGTAGAACTTGATATGCTCTACAAAATTACTAGCGAGACCTCTCCTTGTTTTCCTAGTAGAAAATATGAAAAAACCGTTTTTCCGAAAAAGATACATTTGTGCTTGAATTTCCTTAGAACGTCGTTATTTGGGAAAAAATTTGGCTTGCCGTCGTAATTAAGGAAACTGCACTTAATAAAGACGGATGGAGTCCTCGATCGTAGACCGATGATATCTCCACCGCAGCACGATGTAGGAAGGCCGTGATCATACCATTTGAAAGAGGAAACTCCAAGGATTATCCAAATATAAAAATATTTTCAGTTGAGTGTAAAACAGCTGTGAACGGAGTCAAACAAGAGATGTAAATTATTTCCCGTCGTTATAAGAGAAAGTGTCTCTAGGATTCGCGTTGATATTTCGAATGTCAATAGTGAATGCTTTTTGGATTAACAAAGAAAATTCTGACATAATCCGTATGACAATGGTACGGTTTCGTGAAAGTTTTATGCGATCCTTACTTCTTGGTGTTCCATTCAAAAATCTGAAATCTGGTCCGTAAGAATATTCAACACGCTGCATGAAGCGCAAACTTGGCAATCATAAGTTCGAAAAGATAGAAGGATGTGACCGAGATGTTCCAAGACACTGTGCTGACTACTACGCGAAAATTAGACAACAACAATCAAAGGAATCAAGCAATACGAAAGCAGAATAAGTAAAAATATTCTGTTCAGATTGTGACAAATTTTTATTATCTCGGTTGTTTCAACAACCCAGGTGATTGAATCGGGATACCGTTTCCGGACCGTATACGGCTGTTTCCGAGCCGTATTTCGCTGGAATCCTGGTCGCTGGTTTCCGTATCGTATATACACCGTACACAATACCATATCCGAACCGCTTACGGCCGTATATATGCCGTATTCTCATTAAGGTACGGCCGTAAAACGGCGGCCAGGATTCCGGCAAAATACGATCCATATACGTGCCGTACGCTTTCACCAGGGAGGAAGCATCATACTATGCAATAAATAGTTGAAAGTGTAAGGTAGTCGAACTATTAACCAGTTGTATTATCAGATAAGAGAATTATTTTCGATTATATCACAAATGTAAAATTGAATTTTATTGTGCAAATGAACAGATATTTGTAGGTGTTGAAAAAAATTTACAAGAAAGGACTAGAAGAACCCACATGACGTCATGGAATGATGACCTGATGAACGAACATACATGACGTTATGAGAGTGAGAGAACCAAAGAAGATATAGGTGGAATATACATATATATAGTGATGTCACAACAATCATATAAAGAAAGAAAGAAAAAGAGATGGTGCATATATGATGTTTCCACTTAAGAAAAGAATAGCAAGACAGACTAGATAATAGATTACGTGTAAACTTCTCATCGAAAAATAAAGGAAAACAGTGTTTTATATTCACTGTCTTATGAAAATGTGACGGGTTCTACCGATGGGATCCATCGCCGTGAAAGGGTTAATGATATCCTCCTTCCCGACTGAAAACTTTCATATTTTTCATTTTTAGTTTTTTGTAGTTAGTACATAGAATTAAATGGTTTACTATCTAGGAAACAGTTTCAGAACCGAAAACGAATTTATTTGTGTACAAAATATTTGAAAAAAAAGAAAAACTCAGTTTTCTCTAAGTTTTCTGAAAACTAAATTTTTTAACGGAAATTAGAAATTTTCTCTTCTTTTCTCTATTCACACTTTAATCGATCGAGCTCAAATTTTTTTGTAAATACTTTGAACGAATTAGAATGTGTCTTTTTTTTTCTCAAAAATATTCTTCCAGTGAAATTTTAGTAGATACTACACAATTAGCACTAGAAAGGAAATTCGAATTCATTATTATAAAATGAGAATGAAACTGCAATCAACTCCTATAAAATAAAGAAGATACAATGTTAAGATTACGATGTTGAATTCGAATAAAGCCATCTGATGAGATCTTTAAGCAAGATTGAAACTAATCATGGTTGCTTGTTATAATTCTGATTCTAATATGCTTATGCGATCATCATAAAGATTCGCATAATTTTGAGAATTGAACTTCACAAAAGTTTCATTTCTATGCTGTTTGATCATCAATTGATCAACGTGTTTACAAAGACTATTATATGTGTTTTAAAGGCTCAACAAAACACTATTAACCGTTGTCTTATTCGTTGGTCATAATATAGTACACGTTTTGTCACAACAATCATTGATAGAGAGGAAGAAAAAAGAAAACGTGATTAACGCACATGCTTTTATCGTTCTTTCTCAGAAAGTCAATATCTTTGTACATAGCATACTTGAATAGCAGTCTCAATTTTCATGGTAAATATTCCATAAAAAAAAATGGAGAATGGCGCATTTTATTAGCTGACATCACTGTTTTTTTTTCAACTTTCATAAAAAAACAACACAAAGTGAATATACAAGCATAGAAACGCAGAATCGGCAAGCGTTTTAATGATGTTTGCGACACATTGATGTAAGCGAGTCTCCTACACATTATTATGTGGCCTAACAGAGCTTGAAAGGAACCACATTTTCATGATTGTGTTCAGTCCTGAGCAGTTCAGATACTGTTCGACCTGAACCCGAAGGAAATTTTTTGTATAAAGGATGTGTTCCACTAGACTTTAGATGATCACTAAGGATTCACTTAGGCGCAATACGTCTTTCCGCATCCATACTTTCGCATACGGCATTACCATACTGACACTGACGCAAGATACGAATGTTTTCTTTTAAGTCACACCCGTCCATAAACGAAAGCGTATCTGGTTGGTTCCGAACTCGAATAACACTCAATTCAGGTAGAATTACGATATATAAACTTCCTGCTTGTCAAGCACAAGTTCTGGCTTAGGTATGAAAAAAGTTAATGAGGCGACTCCGAATTTCAATAATGGTCGAAAACCATTCAGCAAACTACGTCTAAGCTCACAAGTTTTTGAGTCAATGGCAGAGGTGCAGAATTTTCCTTCTGTGCATCCGCCGGACGGGGAAATTTTTTGAAAGTTGGCTTAAGAGAAGCGAAAAACATTTCCCCCGGGTGGGGAAATTTTTGATTTTGTGGAAAATTCTGCAGCTCTGGTGAATGGTCTCTGGTCTATATTTCACACTAAGAGTGCACCAGTTCCAGTTTGAAACTACAGGACTGGGCCCAGTCTGGTTGAATTACCCAGTCCAATAACATGACCTAGTAAAACTGAGTCCTGACAATCTATAATTTGAAGACATTTTGCACATTCTCCCTGGCTATGCTCTGAATTACAGTTTTATTGTTATTTTATCACAATGCATTTCAACGAAACCATCTCATAAGATCTATAAGAAAAGTCAAAAACGATCACAGCAGCTTATTCTGACTGTACTCTAACACTCTCAAGATAAATGGTCGTTTTCTATCATGTTAATACTGTCCATGTTACAATCGACTTTCCTTCACTCGTAGATGATTGTGAAAAATCATAAAACATAAGTATTTGTACCCTTCTATGTGGCAATATACAATCGACGCTGAAACGGCAAAAAAGGAACTGTTGTTAAACGTGTATTTTAAATCAAGGATGTATCCATTAGTAGATAGTTTCTACAGCATAATCCACTGAGAATCTTTCATACTTGCCCTTATGTTATCCTGCCATCTAGTACAGAGTTCTTTTCTTATTCATCTTTCTTAAGAGATTCTTGAATAGATAGAAATATTATATTTACAACATTATCTTAATTAATACTCGATTAGAAAAAAAAATTTTGTTGAGAAATTAATATGACAGTTATTGAAAAATGTTATCAGTGATATATCATATGAGTCTATTTATATAAGCTAGACATAATCTATTTTATGTCTGGAAAGTAATGACGATGCTGATGTCATATTTGCTGCCAATTTTCTGATCTTTTCGTTTTTTGTTAAAGGTTTCCGTTTACCACAACAATGCCACCGAATAATGCAATATAATACTAAAACTGAAACAAGAATGATTGAAATGAGTACTAGGGAAAGTATCCAATTCTGTTGAATACTATTTAAGAATCTAGATGGTAGACCAATGAGATCACTACCATCTTTAAGAACTGTATTCACTGTTTTTAATCCATCTGACTTCACATCCGAACCAGATCCATCTGTCCAAATATACATATTATTATTATCTCCTTTTGCTTTAAAAGATGGTTTGATAATCTTTTCATTGGTTCCTACATTCAATTTCACCAGCTGACGTCGTACTCGTTTGTGTTGTTCAAACATTGTATTCAGCATTCTTATTTTTTTGTCCCAAAATCTTCGATTTGTCCACGTATATATCCTTTTGTTGTTAACAAATAATGTTATCTATTACTAACAGATGATTTCAATATCAATGTAGATTTTTCTACCGTCAATACTTTTATACTACATGCTTACTCTTATGAAACTATTTCATTTGGAAGAATAAATATAGAATTTTCCGTTTGTCATGAAGTTTGATTTTGATTCGTTCGTTGACATACAAACGAATGGAAGAGAAAAATACCCCGAAACATTTATTAACCACGATTTTATTCTGAGTTAAAATAAAAGAACAGAAATGAAAAAAAGTCACACAAAGATTATGTCAGTAGATAATAAACAAAAAAAAAGTACAAACGAATATTTTATGTTTTCGGCGAAATTCACTAGACCAATGACTGGGAATATTCATCGATAGAAATATTTTCTGATTGACAATCTGTTTTTTTCTGTACCAAGAGCATAGTTAAATAATCAGTCTGAGAAGCGATTTTATCAATTTTTTTATTCATATATTCAATATCATCTTTAATAATATTCATCATATTATAAGATTGTCTGCTACGATTTCTCTCAGATAAAAGAGCAAACATAACAATAATTACCAAAAACAACATCACAAATATACAACTTAAACAAAAAACGATCATTATTGTACGATTCTCTCTATTAATTTGGTTTATTATTTCATGAAAAATCGCAGACAAATTGATCTGTACACCATTGATGAATGTAGAATAATTATTATTACCCTTGACATGAATCGATAAATTAAACTTTTTCGACGAACATGTACCCATTGTGAGAAGTTTTGTAGACTAACTTCAGATCGTTAAATCCTTGAAAATAAAAAGAAAGAAAATTATTCGTCAAGGTCAACTATTATCTTCTGGAAAATTCTATAGAAATTGAAAATAAACAATACCTTTGATTCGTATGCAATCATTCTTGATAAAGATGACAAATGTCAATATTGAGTCATATAACTAGGGAATTTTTTGTGAGATTATGCAAGATAAGTAACAATCATTGTTTATCACACTTGATTCACCACTAAATAAATGTATTTTCTTACGCCATTTAATTCTTTTATGCTGAGACAATCAATAATAAACAGTACATTGAAGGTTTTTTACTTGGAAATCATTCATGATATTTAAGAGAATAAATAATCATTAGTGATTTCTAGTGGATCCAAAAGACTATTATTATATAAAGAAAAAATACTTGTATAATGTATTTATTCGTTCAGAATAATAATATGCTCGACAGCGATTCATACATTTTTATTCACTTGTTTCTTGTTCTTTTTACTATTATTTGATAATTTTCTTTCGTTCTACTATTGACTTGTATATATTTGAATTTTTTCTGTTTTTTTTTCAGACAAACGTATTGCTTTCTTTCTTTATGTATTATTTTAAAAATATCACCGATCTATATGAAGATGATAATTTAGTAGAAATAAATAAAAATATTATCCAAACCGATAATCTAGGATTAACTATCCGATCATCATTGATTTATTTTATCAAATACTTGAATATACATAATCATTGTCATTATGTGAAAGATTTATGAATGCGATAGACTAATAATGATATTTATTACTGTTCAAACATGATAGAAGTGTGATAGCAACGTGTTATTTAGAAGTGGAAATTTTACTTTGGAAAATTGCCTTATCATTCAATAATTTTATATACTTGTTTTTTGTAAATACTTGACGAAATTTAATAATCAAAGATTCATTGGGAATAATCTTTGAGAGTATCATAAAATAGTCTTCAGATAGTAATTCTGTAACTGATATATTTATTCATGAGATCAATATTTATTCATTGACAACAAAAAAAGGCAACTCAGATTATTTCAAATCGTTTTGTTTTAATCTTGACGTAATTGGAGCTAGGAAGAAATTGTTTTGTTCTAATCGGAATTAAGACGAAGATTAAAATAAAGTTTGATCATATATAAGAAAGGACGAAGGAAAAATCACAAGGAAGAAACCAACAGAATAGAATAAGGAAAAATCCATCTGATATGAACGTGGGTAAAAAAAGAAAAAGACATCAGCTGCATAACGTAGTTCGAACGCAGATAGTCACAGTATGATTCTAATGAGTTAGGCTACAATATCATATGATTTCAAATTGCGTGTGAGAGAAGTACAAGCTTTTCAAGGTTTGAGATTACTTATTACAAAATAATGGTGAATTTGAGGCTTTTTTTTCATAGAAACGTATCGATAGAACACAGAGACACAAAATGTTTCTCTTTAAATCAAATTTTAATAAAAAATTAGACATTTTCACTAACACTACGATTACCTTGGATTAGAAAGATTTTCAAACAATTTTTGATGAATATTTCTTTATGTTGAAGAAATATTTTACAGATGAAGTTTTCCAAAATGATACAAAGTTTTGAACCAAGTCTAACACTTTATGATTATCTACTCTTTGAAATTTATTTGTTTCATAAATTTCAAATAAGATAATTTTAATATATGACAGATTTTTTTGCATGATGTGATCTCTATCAAACATGTCTTATTATAGATAAACAAATGTTTTCCTCTTGCTTATTTCACACTTTACATTACTACGATCTGTCTACATATGTATACAGTTATGAATGATACAAAGTTACGTAGGATGATGACAATAAACTCGTTATTATATTTTGTAAAGAATAAGTTTATTTTTTAAAATCAAAGTACAGATTATTACAACAGATCAACAATGTTTAGTTTATATTTATTGATAGTCATTTCTGTCGATAAAGATTTTTATAATATCATCGCGGCAACGGCAGATTCTCAACCGCGATGGACATATCTGTCTAGTTGTTGCCTTCTAGCTCTTGTCCTTATAGGACAATTTTGTCTGCCAAAATGTAAAGAAAACAGTTTTGACAGACTCTTCAAACCCTCCTTGTGAAATAGAGATCCATTGTAAGGTATATAAATAGAAACTGTTAGCATGTGATATATAACTGACAAAATATAAGAGAAAAAGAGATATACATATATATTGATGTTTTTCTTGTTTTTTTTTTCGAAAGTTCGATAAAATTATTGTTTTATTTGTGGAGAATTATTGTGGAAACAGAGGTGCAGCTAGGAAAAGTTAAGAAAATTTGAGAAGATATAATACCTGAGATGCAGAATCTGCCACTAAAATAAAAAATTTCTCTACACGAGAGGAAAAATTTTTTTTGATGAGTAGTAGCGAAAACTTTGAAAAAAATAGAAATTTTCTTCATGCTACTGTACACGCATGCGGGTAGCTTCTATATCTCTGTTTCCTATACTCAATGATTTCCTAAAACTTTTATTGCAATCAATATTTTTTCAAAAATTTCCAGGCACATATGGAAAATATATTGTATTTTTTTGCTAAAATCTATCAAAAATAATTCATAAATAGATGTAATCAACGCATTCTTTTATGATAAATTCGAATATATAATTTTATAATTCGAAAAAACTGAAAAACTCTCTCAAAATTGAGAAAATATTAAAAAATTCATTCATATATTTATTTTTACTAAGCTCGACTTGCTCTATTCAAACATATATAAAATAAAAAATAAAAAAAAATTGCATTATATTTTAGTTACTGCCATAATAGTTAAATATTCATAGAATATATTTTTTTTTTATAAAATATGATGTTAGTATGAATCATATATGTATTCGCTGTGTCTTCTTATCTTTGGACTTCTACTCTTATTTCTTTTGTATATTAAATAATTTTTGTTAGAAGATTGTGCACGAACGAATAATAATAAACAAAAAACAACTGATGTCATTTTTTTTGAAAAACGCAAATAGATGCATAGAATTGAAATTGAGATAAGTGAATATTTACTACAAAGGTATCTGTGAGTATCAGTATATTGAATGCAAAAAACAAAGTAGAAATATATTTGACCTTTAGCACATTTTGCGGACAAAGTTTATATAAATACGTTATACTGACAAAAAGAAAATAGTCATTCGAACCTATCGAAAGGATTAGATCATGGCACCATCACATAGCAATTTACAAGTATATGTAATAAGCAGTTTTGCTGCTCTTGGTGGCTTCCTTTTTGGTTATGATATAGGTGTAATATCAGGCGTTCTCACCATGCCTGATTTTCTTCGAGAATTTGGTGGTGAAGAAAGTGTATTGAGTGGTTCATTGTCGAGTGCCATATCAGGATCAATTGTTGGCCTTCTTGTAGTTGGTTGCTTCATTGGTGCACTCATAGCAGGTCAAGCCGGTGATCGTCTCTCACGAAAATACTCAATTGTTCTTTTTTCGATCATTTTCAGTATTGGTGGTGTTATACAAGCATGTTCATTTACTTTACCCATGTTACTTGTAGCTCGTTTTGTAGCCGGTAGGATAATTCTATATGTTTTTGGTTTGATATACTGAAATAATATTATTATAGGTTTGGGTGTTGGTGCTTTATCAATGCTCGTACCTGTCTATCAATCGGAAATATCAACAAAAGAAATTCGAGGACGACTCGTATCACTTCAACAATGGGCTATTACCATTGGTATTGCTGTTAGTTTTTGGATTAATTATGGTAAATATTTGATAATATCTAGCATAGTTTTTTTTTTAAAATATTTCTGTTTAGGTACGGAGATTCATTTGTCACATAGTAGTGCATCATGGCGCATTCCATTAGGATTACAAATTGTTCCAGCATTCATTCTTGGTATTGGTATTCTTTTCTTTCCATTTTCACCTCGTTGGTTAATGGCCCAAGGTCGTGATAATGATGCAAAGGCTGTTCTAACTAAGATACGTGCAGCATCGATGTCTACCGTAGTTGCTGAGTATAATGAAATAAGTCATGAGATTGCTCTTGAACGTGAACATTCGGTTCAATCCTATTTTGAACTATTTCGTGTTCCATTACGTCGTCGTCTATTACTCGGTCTTGGTATTCAAATTTTACAGCAACTTACTGGAATTAATTCTATCATGTACTATGCTCCTGAAATATTCAAACAAGCTGGTTTATCTGGTCAACGAGCTTCTCTACTTGCAACTGGAATCAATGGATGTGTGAATATTATTGCTACAATTCCTGCTATTTTATTTATTGATAAATTGGGTCGACGACTTGTACTCATTCTTGGTGCTATAATTATGGCTGCATCAATGCTGGTCATAGGTACTACTATGGGTGTCTATGGATATAAATTTGTTAATGAAACTACAGGAGCCGTTGAATATATCATACCGAATAAGATGGCATCCTATGCAATCATTGTTTTAGTCTACGTATTTGTTGCCGGCTTTGCATTCAGTTGGGGTCCTACTGCTTGGATATATTGCACAGAAATTTTTCCATTAAATATGCGCGCTAAAGGTACATCATTAACGACAGCTGCTAATTGGGCAGCTAATTGTGCTGTCTCATTTTTGGTACCTTTTCTTCTTGAACATGTAACCTATAGAACATATCTTATGTTTGGCATTTTTTGCGTTATAATGATGATATTGGTATTTCTCTTTTATCCTGAAACAAAAGGCAAAAGTTTAGAAGATATGGATCTGGTATTCGGTCATTCAGTATTAGCTTTTAGATCGTCCAGACAGATGCTACAGCTCAAGAATGATAGTGATACAGTGGAACTTGGAAAACAGACTGATGCTGATTTATCAGATATTGGACTTGAACCGCGCTCGAGCATTTCCATGTCAATGTCGTCGAAAAATACTTAAGCCTTTAGTCTATTGCAAGAAATTAAAAATGTCCAGCAGATTATACGCTATACTTTTTTTATCATTCGTCAAACTGTCGACGAAACTTTTGTTTTTTATTTATGTGTTGTTTGTATTTTATCAAATAGACTGTGTGAATCAAAATTCTAGTATTACTTTTTGTTTTTAGTCATATGTTGAAACTACATAGCATTTAATTGATTTGCTTGTATGCCTATATAGTAAAGATTGAGTACTATATACATACATATATATCCATCTGTTTGATACGAAATTCATTCTTCACAATATTTCCTTTTGACTTCACACCGTATTTAAGTGACATCTATCATAGTTATTTTATAAGTCTTTTCTCCAATGGTAATATTATGCATTTATTGTTTATTTCTCTTAAAATAGGAAAAAAATAATTTCGAAAAAATCATGTATATTTATGAAGAATTATTAAGTCCTTTAACGTCATTGTCAAACTTTCCTTTTTTAAACTAAGAACCAATTGTTCAGCAGATAAAACAAAATTATTGAGCACCTTAAAAGTGTATAACTATTGATCTTGAGCTAAGCAGATTTATTTTATCGAAATACCTCTCTATTGAATTTATGGTTATCTTTTTAGATTATATTTTACATGAATTAATATTTTTTAATCCAACTTTTCAAAACACCATTTAATACTTTCCATTTGCATGAGTGAGAAAGAACAACAAATTGATATAATGAGAAGTTTGTTAAACAACGAAATGACACCGTCAGACACTGGTAAGTTATTCTAACTATAGATAATCCTGTATGAGCACTCATATCCATTTATTTAAAATATGGGAAAAAATCTACCGCTTTTTTTTGAGTGACTTGCGTGCATCTGTACAAAATCTGCATAAGATAGATAAAATTTACAAAGATTTTTCCTGATATTTCAATTCGAAATGTGAAACTTATTCAACAAAACAACGCGAAGATGTTCTAATGAAAAGTCGAAAGAAATTGCGTCTTTTTACGATCGTGAGTTTACAGTAACTTGACTTAGGTTAACACAAATCGGGAAAAAAAATTCATGAGGATTAAACAAAACTATAGAAAAATGTAAGATAACAAAGTTTTTGTAATTTAGTACAAGTATTTCAGGCGTTTGAGCTAGAAAGATTGTGCTTCATTGTGCAATATCCGTAAAAGACATCGGAAAAAAGTGGGAAGCATGAAATCGGGAAAGAGAAAGGCAATAGAAAGGATCTTAACTTTACCAGAAGTTGCTTATGGAAGCTGTCTCACAAGCGTTCATCTCCATATTACATTAACACAAGAAAAAATTTGTATAAAATCGTGCAGCATATAATTTTGTTGTTCCAACCAAAACATTTTTGAGCAACTCTAGAGAAAGTACTGAGTTCAGGATACTCATATACTGAGAAAACCTCAGCAGAGTACCCGATATGGGTACATAAAAAATGTTCAGTAATTATACTGATATAAGTATTTCATTGGGTACCCATTGCAGTATGTTGATTGAACAAGTATTTACCTGAGTACTCATATCTGTAATTTAACTAGGAAAAGCTCTATAAAGTGCTCTAGGTTTGAGTTCGGTCAGATCTCAAAATTTGACTTGATTAAATTTTCAGAATTAGAAAAAATATCTTAAATTACATTGACAGAAACAAAAATGAAAAAAAGTCAAAGGTTAAGTTCGATTGTTGACATACTCTGTCACCTGATAATCTATTTGTTCACTTGATGATTGCAGTGATATTTATAGGTGATCGATTCGAGTCATTTTTAGAGTAGAATCAACCGACTCAAAGCTCATTTTTACTGTTTTGAATCGATTCTGTAAGATGATCCATTGATTTACATGTAAATTTTCGATAATTTCTATTTATTTAATTCACTATCATGATTTTGTACTGATTGGATTATGTTTACAAGATACAAAATCATAAAACTGTTCAACTCATTTATAATTCCTTTTATTTTTAGTTTCTTCAATAACAAATCTGAGCAATGACGATAAAACAATATTTGAAATTTTTCCAAATGAATTAATTTGTATAATATGTTCATATCTTTCAACAGTTGACATTTTATTTTCATTGAATAATCTTAATTATCGTTTAAATGCAATTATTAAAGAATATTGTTTAGTTCTAAATTTATCAAAAATTAATTGGAAAACACTTCAATATCTTTGTACACAATCATTCATTAATGAACAAATTCAAACTTTAGTTTTAAGTGATAAACAAATTCAATGTGAAACGGATGTTTTATATTCATATATTAGAAATTTTAGTAATTTGAAACGAATAATATTGTATGAGATTAATGTTAGTGTATTAAAAAATTTTTCTAATGAATTAAAATATCTTCAATTATTAAATGAATTATGTATTTATGAAATTTTTGGTAATATCAATGAAGATGATGCAACAATTATTATTTCAAATATTTTCAAAAAAAATTCATTGAAAATAATCGAATTAAAAATGGATGAGAATTATTTTAATTTTGAAAAAATTTCTCAACAAGAAAATCTATTGCCATTGAAAAATTTAAAGAAATGTTTTATCAATTTACAAACAAGTGTTGATTTATTTAAATTAATTGAATTTATACCAAATATTGAATATTTATATATTGGTATAAATACAAATAATCCATTTCCAGAAGATAAATTCAATACACTTCAAACATTATTAACAAAATTACGTCAATTTCAATTAAAATTTTATGGTTCTCATGTTAGTTATTCAAATGTAAAAGAACTTTTAATCAATTTACCAAAGAGTATTGAACATTTATCATTATGGATCAATACAAATGATAACGCATTCTATGATGGACAACAATTTAAACAATTATTTAATGATTATTTTATCAATCTAAAACAATTTGATTATGTTGGATTTTGTTATGATTCGAATCAAATTATCACTCCAAATGAAATTCTTCAAACATTTAATAATAATTATTGGTTAAATGAAAAAAAATGGTATACAGCTTGTTTTAAGAGTGATAATAATATATTTGTTATTTGGACTCCTGCTTGTCATTTTATTGATAATATGGAAACTCAACCTTTTCTACGAACGAAAATGTTCACAACAGCACCATCAGTTAAAATATTATATAAAAACGCTAAATATTGGTCTATTGCCAATGAGACATCTATTGAAGATTCGATTTATTTTATGCAACAGTGTTCAAATATTCGACAATTAACTTTGAAAAATATTTCCAGTGAGTATAGAATTCGATTAAATTTAACTAAATCAAAAGTTTTTTTTTTCTACAATCTCGAACTAAAAGTAACAAAAAAAAGGTATTTATCAATGAATAATACCAGTATTTCTCTATGGTTTTATTAATCCTTGCAGTACCGGCTTCTTTTAACCGTTATTTTGATAACCTGTATTTTTTTTAAATAATCCTTTTACTTTTGAATCAATATTTTGATACAATCTGATAGAAAAAAAAATGAAAACGATGTTCTTTATTTAGAACAAGTAATACAAAAGACACGTTTGACAGAATGCTCACTACAACCAAACGAAGAACAATTACAACATTGAGTTGATGTTTTCTTGTCCAGGGAACGTTTACAAATCGAGCACCTTTTTCGTTTTGGTTAAGTAGAATCTTCATTTGCTTCTGACGGATTTTTGTTCGACACGGGATAACCCACAATGGCTAAAGCATTTAGAATGTGTTCAAAAAATTCGAGTTCTTTGAACGAAAATTCAACAGATGTGATATCAGAGCCAATCCTAATTCCTCCAAAAATAATCGACGTTTATGTTTGTTATTCTGATTCCATTGAGGATTTTTTTGCCTTCCAGACAATCAGATCGTTTATGGCAGCATTGTCCATCATCCCGTAAAAAATACAAAGTGGTCATCGCTTTGTACCTCGTTTTATCTGAAAAAAAAATACAATAGAGAAATACAGAAATATTTTTTACCGTATATTTATGACACATTTGATCAACAGTGTCGACAGCTTCCTTTGTTTTGTTGTAATCCAATATAATGATCAATTTTCTAGTTTTATTGTTCACTTGATTGTCGTGATGTTTTGACGAGAGCAATAAAACAGTTTTATTCTGTTTGGGAACAAATGAAACTAAGGTTAAACCATCTTAGAAATCAAAGAACGAAGAACCAACTTCGCGATTTTTGTTGGATTGGAACTCGATAGGTATTTCTGCTTTGTTTTTTCACATTGTTCCTATAAGAGTCAGATTATTTGTTTGACGCTCATGGGCTAATGGAACACTTGTAAAGAAATTATCCATTGTTACGTTTCTGTTCGAACCGTAAAATGGTTTTAGCAGTTCTAGAACTACTTTGGCACCTATCTGTGTTTGTCTTTGCGCATTCGGTTGTCGCCCAACGTAAGGAAATGCATTGAATACATAATATGAGTCTGCATCAGCGCAAAGCCAAAATTTCAATCCGTATTTGTCAGATTTTTTTGGCATAAATTGACGGAAGGAGCATTTTCCTCTAAATTCTAATAACTGTTCATCAATGGTAACATTAGATCCGAGTTAATCCATGGAGACTCAACCACTTTTTGGAAAAATGTTTTTTATCAACCTTTTTCTGCTAGTTAGGCCGGTATGCAGTAGAAAATAAGTTTGGCCGAAAAAAACTCCAGAGTCGTATTTGATATAACAGAAATCCAAAGTGATTTGTTGGAACACCTATACGCAGACTCGATTACTATGGTTGTTCGAATGTTTCGAACTGGTATTTTAGGTATAGATAGGCAGCTACTTGACAAGCAAAACCTCCAAAGGATTTCTATTTTGGATGAGTTCTCACTGAAATAGCCCGTTTTTAAGTAAAGTGATGTGTATAGATTTTATATAAAAAATATAGTTTCTTGTTGATTGTGTAAAAATTGTTTTTCTTAAAAATATGCTATTTCAGTAGGAATTCATCCAAAATAGAAATCTTTTGGAGGTTTTGCTTGCCTAGTAGCTGCCTATCTTTACCTAAAATATCAGCTCGAAACATTCGAACAACCATAGTAATCGAGTCTGCCTATAGGTGTTCCGACAAATCACTTTGGATCTATGTTATATCAAATACGACCTTAGAGTTTTTTCGGCCAAACGTATTTTCTACTGCATACCGGCCTAACTAGCAGAAAAAAGTTGGTAAAAAAACATTTTTCCAAAAAGTGGTTGGGTCTCCATGGTTTTACCCATACATATCATTTTTTCCGTTCTGTATAGCCATTCTCTTTCTATTATATATAGTTCGCCGGAATATTATCGGTAAACTGCGATTTATCGCTAAAAGTGATCTAGTATTCGTGACATGGGTAACTACCCAGGTGATTGAATCCGACTGCCGTTTCCGTGCCGTACCCTTTCACCAGGGCAGTCCCTATTCTCTAAAAAAGTTTATGAAAGGAAGTGTTTTCTTCATTTGAATAAAGAGACTTTTTTTGGTATAGAAATGTGTCTTGATTAAGCTGTCATAAGAATAAGATCTGTTGATAACTTGTTTCGATATGAAGACTAGAACTAAGATTACTTCGAGTTAATCAACAGTCAACAATACAAGTTAACTCATATTTATATATTGAATGCAAACATAGATTTAACTTATTACATGTCTGATATATCCATTTTCAGATTTGTAGCTGAAAGTTTTAAACAATAAAGAATAATTTCGTTTCTTTTGTTTTACTTTGAATATTTTTTTCTTATCTTTTTGTAGACACTTCGTCAGCATTATCTACATCTGGAGTAAAACCATTAGAAGTTCCAAATTTATTGAAACTTCGTTCGTTAATTGTATCTAGTAGAATTGATAATTTTGATTTTATTTATCGTATTTTATTGAAATCACCTCATTTGAATGAATTACACATTAAAGATACTAGTGAACTTATGAAATTTTATGACAGTCATCCTGAACATCCATTATGGGTTCTATTTAATTCACAGATAGCACATTTGTCAATTAGGAAAATGAATATAAACAATGATAACTTATTGGATAGACTGAAAATACTTCTAAATTTCTTTTCAAATTTGAAATATTTTCATTTTGATTTAAATGGAAATCCATCTGATTTGGTACTTTCAAACTCAATTCTTAAAGAAATTCTCAATTCGATTTTAACGAGTAATTTACAAAGACAATTAATTTCACTCTCAATTAACTGTAATTTTAATATTGAATTTTCAATTGAACTCTGTAGAGAAACAATCGGAACATTGAGTAATCTAAAAGAAGATCAATATTATTTACAGCTTAATTCACAAAATATCGTTATTTGGATGTAAACTCAGAGAATGAGAGCATCTCTCAAAAATGATTTTTTTTCTACTTTTTTTTT
>JAJEKB010020696.1:269383-285806 GCA_022393335.1 Macrotrachela quadricornifera
TAAATAAACGATATAAATCATCTTCACTAACATTTTCTGGTATTTTTTTGACCACAACTGTTCGTTCATCACAAAGTCGATATCCAATAGGAAGATTGGGAGAATTACCTGCATATTTCACATAACATTCAGGACCAAGAAGAAGGTAATCGATAGGTCGCTGAAAATTGCGCTTGGCTTCCTTTACTGTTCTATATTGAACGAAAGCATATCTAAAAAGAAGTTAGAAGCTATTGTTTGTATTTTCCAAGAAGGCACATTATACTTAAGACGTGATAATGTTTGACATTGCTTTAAGGTCACTTTAATACATCCAGGAAAATGATGGTATAGATCACTTTTATTTACATTATACCGTAATCCAGATACAAGGAGTGTTTTGTAACGATTAACAACTTCATTTATTTCTCTTTTTTTAACATTAGTTTTAGCGTAGATATTTGTTGTTATTGTATCTTTTGAAGTGGGTGATTCCTGCATCTAAATAAAGTTAAATATGGATTATTTGACTAACAGATCTTATTGGGAAACGATTTATTATAGTTTAATTGTTTTTGCCAAAAAAATTCCCAAAAATTAAAGTTCAATTGAAAATCATATTCAAATGAAATATTAGCGAACATTCTTTTATAGATCCACAAGAAGTAAAATACATCCTATTTTGGTTTTCTATACAATAGTATACTTGAGTATATATTGATACTAACTAATACTCATTCAGAAGAAGCTACGGTTTTCATCATTTGAAAGAAGAAATGGAAATATATCGAACTATACATTATAAGATCAATTGACATAGTTTTATCAAAGACTTAAAACGACCGTTTTGGAAAACAATATATTTCGTCAGGTGTTTAAAGCGATTACTCTATAATTTCATGTGCATTTTAATCGCTAACAGAAGATCTACAAATTATATTTAAGGGTACCTCCTTCCTCTTTTTTAACTATTTCTATGTCTCGAAAATGGTAAAGTCGATCGGGCTGAAATTTTTACCACAGATAGAGGACCTAAATTGATGAGACACGTGTTCGCAGAAAAAATTTTCAAAAGGAGTCTTCGTTTTTTTGGAGAACCCATGGTTTTCTATGGGATCTCATATTGCCATTGGTTTACCCCATTCGACTTTGTTTGTTTGAGCTGAAAGTTTCTTGTGAATACATACGAATGTATCTCAGAGGTATTATTGAGCTTTTTCGAAAAATCCCATTTTCTTTTTTTATAGCGAAAATATTTAGACGTTTTCTAGAAAACCAGTGTTCTGTCCTTTGTGAATACTATAACTTCAGATGAAAACGGCCAGTTGTGCCTCTGAGGGATAGTCCCAATTGTATGTGGTAAAAATTTCAGGTCGATCGGACAAAGTTAGAAGGGGATTCATGGTGATACAATCAAGCACCTTGGTCGAAAAACTCAAAATAATTTTCGGAAGCCGAAAGTTTGTTTTTTAGAGGTTATATGCGCTATCTATTATGAGGACTGGTTTTTACCTCTTATTATTGCGAAAAATTTTACTACTTTTAGATGTACTTAACCTCTCGTAAAAATCAAATAAAATATCGACGGCAGATTCGATTGAGCTCATTCAAGCGTAGATCGAAAGAATAAAATCCACGCTACCTTAAGAGGACGTAAACGAAATTTTTTTTTTTCTTTTTTTATCAAAAAAGAGAGGAAGGTACCCTTAAGACCGAGATGTGTACATTCATCCTTTCAGAAATTTAAATATCCTAGTGAAAATTCTCAGCTGATTTTTCTATTATAAAATCACTTTTTGCCTTTTTTCCATATATAATAGGCGCTCAATTTTTGAACATTTTTTAAAAAAATTGCTTAAGAAAACTTTCAAAAACCCACTAGAAAAAGCCTGTATTATATAATTCGATGCGTCTTCATCTCCTCTTTCCAATGGTGAAAACCGCAGTTCCCTATCTAACTCCGATTAAAAGCTATTTAAAAAATACCGACTCGTCTTTTTTTCTAAATCGACATTGGAAGCGTAAATTCTTTAGTACTCTTACAAGAGAATCGTTCCAACTAATTCACACCGATTTTGCTCATATGTAGGAATCATCAGGTAGAGAAAATGCCTAAAAAATATGTGTCCATATTGCGATTTAACTGAGATATTCAAGTTTTAATCGAATTTCTTTGTCGTATCCTGATTATCTAGCAATATCGTATCTTACCATTTTTAGCTGAGACTTAATCCATATAAAGCCCTCAATTAGACTAGCTTTTTAAAAAAAAATCAGAAATCATAGACATAATATCATTGAGTTATGAATTTTCCAAAATATTCCTATTTTTGACAATATTTTGAAAAGGCGGCTACATTTTGGAAAATTCAGATCTCAGTGCTGCTATATTCAAAACTTCTGAATTTATTTCACAAGCTAACCTAATTGAGGGCTTTGTGTGAATCGAGTTTCAGTTAAAATTTCCAAAATACGATATTGTTAGAATATCAGGGGAGGGCAGAGAAACTTGAATATTTCGGTCAAATTGCAACATAGGCACATATCTTCTGAGGCTTTTTCTTAGCATTATGTCTTCTACATATAGCCAAAATTGACGTGGATCAGTTGGAGTGATTCCCTCGTTAATCATTTTAGTTCATTTGGTATCTGCAATACCCTTACTCCTTTTATTATCTTTAGAGAAACAAAAGTTCCTAAAATGACTAAATTAAACCAAGATAAGTTTTATTTCTCGTGAACCCTTTTTATAGTTTCCTAAACCTATGACCACTAGTATTCAAGTGCGATTGTAGGCAACAAAGTTTTTAAAAATAACAATTTTTTAATACCTTACAATGCGCATTTCTTAATTTTTCCCTCTGATTTACTTTATCGTTTCTATCACTATCGGGAAAACCGATGCAACTAATAAATCGATTTTAACTTTAGACTCTTTGCATAGGGTAGATCCGAGTGATATATGAAAGGCCCCAAAAAGAGAAGTGCTTATAGGTCTTCTATCTGAAGTTATAGGCATTCTACTGAAATTTTGATTTATGATATTGTATATAACAACAAATCGAATGGCAGTATTTCGAGCTGAGATCTTGTCCATAGAAAGGTCTGTTTGTGTGTACGATGTCCTGAAAATTTTAGCTCAAAAGAATGTTTCCCTCCTCACATATTAAAGTTCCGAAAATCGCTCATATCTCAAAGAAGACGCTAGAATTTTCTGTTTTCTTGAAGCTTTAATATCTTGAGAAACAAACATTGTTTTGAGTTGAAATTTTTGGTACATTCTATTCATACATAGACCTCTCTGTAAGCAAAATCTCCGCTCAAAATACCACCATTCGATTTGTTGTTATGTACAATGTCATAGATCAAAATTTCAGTAAAATACCTATAACTTTGGATAGAAGGCCTACTTATCAAGAACATGTTTAATCATAGACTCAATGCAGACTTATCGCCTCTTTCGGCTACTGAAAATTATAGATTTCTATATCATTTTTATTAAAAGTTATTCCTATAATATTTACGAGGGAACATATTTAAATGTTCCAGCAATTTAGACCCTATCTTTATGCAATAAGTAGATCTTGAGATAAAATATGAAAAACCTGAAAAGGGTTTATGCCCTCGTGCCTTTATTACCGAGAAATCGTATTTTAAAATAATTTTCTCTGCATGGCCTAAGACTGATAGCAACATCGTACTTTAGAATTTAGACCTTAAATTTTGGCCAGATTGAGACCTTATTTAGACCAGATTATGAACAAAGTTTCCGATTTCTCACAAATATTCTCTGTGAGATACGAATTTTCTATAAAGCATAAACATTTAAGTAGTTCCATATCCGCAAGAAATATGTTTAAAAAATCTGAAACTTTATTCATATAGAAAAATTTTTAAAAAAATGCAATATATCGAAAATAAACGCACGAGAGCATGAATTCTTTTCAGATTTTTATACCTTATTAAAGTCTACTTATTACCAAAAGATGCGGTCTAAATTCTTTGAACATCTAAATATGTTCCTTTCTTCGTCTTCCTTTGTTGTGATGTGAACGATAGATATTAACGTAAATTCTAGTTAAAAAAGTTTGTTAGCGCAGCTCCTTTGGGACTAAAATGTGGAACTCATATATGTCATTTGACTTCAATAAATTAATATAAAATTCGTACAGTAACAAAATCTTTTGCAGAGTATAGCTGTTTTCTAAGATAATCTACGATCAGAACAAAAATATCTTTTTCTCTGTATTTGAAACAGAATTTTTTCTTTGTTGTGAGTGCCCTATTTTTAGTGTGTATTGTTGCTATCCGCTCGTTATTTTTCGTTTTCGGATTTTTTTATTTAATATCCTTATTTTCTTAATATGACATTCATTTTCCTTATTCTAACATTATTATCCTTTTAAATATATATTAATTCATAAATGCTAATGCCAATTATTTTTCACGGTTCTAATCTGAGAAAATTACAATTTTTACTCTAGATATAGTGAAAAAAGGGTTCATCAACTGTAAATACACGTATAAAAAGGTTTATCAGAATGTTTATGTGGTTGAAAAATATTTTATTTGTTGTAAAATGATAAACCCTTTGAAAGGCTGTATAAAATAAAAAACCCAATTAATTTCGATGCAAATTTTCGTTTATCAGAAGGTAACAGAAATTTACGTGGTGCTAAAAAAGGCTTTGTCTCCTGCCGCAGAAGCGTTTACAACGAAATGTTAGAATGAAGAGAAATTTAACAACCGATTAAGAAAATAGACTCACGAAAGAGATACATCTGACAGGTGATGAACAAAGAAAAGTTCGAAATAACAACTTCACATCATAGCGAAAGAAAATATTTCATGATTGAAGATACGCTATCGAATCACAGGAACTCATGTAACCACACTAAAAAAACACGTTAGCAAACTAAATTATACAACGAGTACTGAAAACTAGTGAGACGCGCAAAAAAGAACAAAACAACACGCAATATACAGTGACGCAACAAACAAACATCTCCAACGCATGGAATAAATCGAATAATTTATAAAGAACACTACGAATGAAAACCACAGAAAGAAGAAATGATAGCTGAAATTCTCAGGTGGATTGTGCCCACTAAATGGAGAAAGCCATCAATGTACAAATGACAAGAAAGAACTGCATACCAAAATATATTATTTCAATCGATATTACCGATAAAACTAAAAGCGCAATCGAACGAAAAAATGACCAAAATCGAAACATATATTACGAAACCAATATTGTTCATGAAACTCAAAAGTTAATAGATACAAAAAAAGACTCATGGAACTAAATCAAAATGTATATTATTAACTAAACCTTTCTCATAACATTTAGAAAGTAATACAGGGAATAAAAGACTCAAAAAAGGCATAGCGAACTATATATTATAATATAAACCCTGCTCAGGAAAAGAACGAATTAATCGATAGACAAAAGTAAGACAAATAGAACTAGATCTAAATAGATTTAAGAAAATGATCCTTGCTCGTGAAAGGCAAAAATGAACAGATTTAGAAAAAACATGCAGAGAATTAAATCGAAATATATATTATGATTTGAATCTCCCTCATGAAAATGAGAAACTAATCCATTGAAACGAAAAAGATGAAAGAAGAAGGACAACGTTTAGTATAGCCCCCCCCCCCCACTTGTTGTAGACTTTCCTCATCACTGGAGAAGCCTAAAATATCAAACTGCGAATAAATATTTGTTTCAAGATCTTGAGAATAAAGATGTATTTTGTGCGTATATCCATGTGGCTGGTGTCATCCTCTACCAATGTTTCCTATTCGTTGTGCCCTTCTCCATTGGTTCACTCTTCGTTGGCACAATAGGGGACAAATACACTTATTGCCCCCTCTTCTCATCTTTTGATCTAATTTGACTAATTAGCCTGGACAGTTCATTAAAAATACCCTCAAAGGTTTCCAAGTGTTCCAAGGCCAGTAGTTTAAGAGATAACTTGTATTTGTCCTACTTGATACAAGCATCACAAACCATCTCAATAGCTGAGGGTAAAGGCAAAATTTTGATACAATCATCAAAGGGCATCTACTCTGGAGATATTGATTGAATATGGATTAAGATTTTGCCTTCGTTCTCAGCTATTGAGATCGTTTGTGAGGCTTGCATCAAGCGGACAAATACAAGTTGTTTTTTTAATCTATTGGTGTGAGGACACTTGGAAACCTTTGAGGATATTTATAATGAACTCCTCAGAGGCTAATTAATCGAATTAGATCAATAGACGAGCGGAGGGGCTGGGGCGAGGATCTATAGGTGTATTTGTTCCGATAAACGAACTATGCCCCCGACAGTAAGAAACTTATGAATGGAAAAAAAAACGAAAAGATGGAAATTGAAATATAGTGTGATATGTCGGAACATTTTAGCGAAACTTAAGAAATCTCGATCCACCAAATAAAAGGGATAGGTAAATAACAATATGAAACTTTTGACGTTCGACTGGTAGCATTTAAAATGATTATACAAGACTCTTCAGTATTGATTCTCTGAATAATTCTAGATAAAACGAAAAGCTTCTCACATACTTTATATTATTCTTATTTGGCAAAGCTCTCTCAAAGGCGATAATAATTGATTTGGGTTTATTATTTCTTGATGTATTGACAATTATTTGTCAATCACATTTGTAACGCAATCTAATAAAGAATGAAGATTAAATAAAAAATAACAAATTGTTTTAAAGAACAAATAAAATAATCTATCCATTAAAATAGAAGAGTAAATCTTTCCAATAAAATGTAAAATAATCAAACTTTATACGTAGAATGATAGACCGTTTTATAACAAGCAGTAGAGTGATTAATCCCTAAACGTTGAGTAATAAACCTTTTCATGCAGAAAAATAGAAGGACTAACGCCTCCCCATTTAGCAATAAATTGTGCCAACCAAAATTTCGAGTAATCAACTCTATACATAGGATAATAACCCTTTTTAAACTAGAAAGTAAATCAATCCACATCTGCGAATGAAAAAGACGTTGGATCAAATCTCAAACAATAGGAAGAATGGTGATAACTTTGAAAGTGTATAAAAGTTGACTTTTATCGGTAAAATAACAAATCCTTATCAATGAAAAGGTATAAGATATAACATTTTACGTACAATAATAAATCTTTTGGATTAAGTAAGTGAATCAACTCGTATTCGTGGAGTAATAAATCTGTTCAGAAAAACGATAGAAGAATATATCCTTAGATATAAAATAATGGGCTATTTTTTGAAAAGGTAGTATATTCTTCTTATGAAAGGAGAATGTTATACCCAATTAATCAAGAAGTACTACAATAAAATCCAAAAGAGAATAATAAAATATTCTTATCCTGGACACGTACTATAATATATTGATATAATTTGAATAGCATAGTTTTATCATAAAATGCAAGAATAACAAACCATCATATACCCTTTGAGATTTGATAAATCCATAATTTGATAAACGTTTCGATTATTAAATCCTAAAAGGATATATAAGGGAAATTCTTAAGAGCAAGGGTAGATTATTATGCATATTTCTTTTTCTGTATAGGAGGAAAGAATCGATCGTCACGGACTGTATGCTTCGGGAGTGAGAATAGATGGTATTACTTACTAATTGTTTATTTTGATGTTCTTTAATAGCATTGATTGGTTCTTCGGTTTGAGTATATGCTGACAAAGTAATAGTTGGAGTATGAACTATTATATCCATGAGATCTTCGAATGAGGGAAGATCATCGTAGATATCCGCATTATTATTAAAATTTTGTGGTATTTGCATAAATGTAGCATTTTGATAGCAGGGCATTCCTTGCACTTGTGAAAGTTCATGGAAACACTCTTTCGAATTTTGCTCAGTCGATGTTGTTAAAGATATGTCTTTGTTAGCCGCACCATAGGGCTTGCTTTTTCTACAATCATGAACAGAATTCAGCAAAAAATATACTTCTTAACGTTGAGAAAATTTTGTGGATCAATATGAAACTTAGTAAAAGCATATTATTTAGAAAAGATAATATGCTGTTGGATTTCAGTATAGACACATACTGAGTTCTTTCTCCTTAGTATAACTGATTTATATTAGAACTAATTATTTCCTTTCATGAAATATATTCCAGAAAAAATTGGTAATGAACTTGTTTTTCAAAAAGTGACGCGCAATTGTATTGGTGGAAATCGGATGTCGAAAACTTTATTAACAAAATGTTCAAAAATGAAGTTTATTTTTTTATTGACTCCTGCTTTGCCTCAAAACAATCAGATCATCAAATATTACTAAGTTTTGTCGGTAGCGGTAGAACTTTGAGATTTCTACGGATTTCATGTGCCTTTTTGAACTCGATAACTTATTACAAAAGATTCTTTTGACAGTTGATCGATATGTTGAATACTTTACGCCGCATTTAATGTTCAATCTAAAGATATTTAAAGATGGATAGCATTCCGGGCTTTCTAGCTATTTATAGCGAATGAATGAATTAAAAGGCTATAAGAATAAAAACAGAGATGAGTAAATTAATGTAGGCGCGCAATAATTCATGTAATCATTTTCAACTAACCTTTGTAATTCAAATTGTTGCTGTGGACTCTTTTCATTTTGTTCATTTTGATGTTCATTTATAGAAGAATTGCTAACAGGTGAGATAATTGATGACGACAACAATTCATCACATCTTGATATAATGGGGTGTAGTCCGATAACAGGTTGAGCATTTATTGAAGCGACTTTTTCAACTAAAAGAGAATGTTCTTAATTTAAATGGAATTTAAGAAATATAAGTTTGAATCTATATTCTGTTTATCGATGATATATTAGATCGACATTTTTTTTTTATTATTCGTTCGTTCAATTATTCTAATTCTATATTGAATATATTATGAATATTTCGTTAGAGGTTATAGGGCATTCGAACACATGACAAAATATTCAACTTGTTCGACTCAGATTAAGAAATGTTGTTTTCTTAGCTTTTTATTTGATTATAGCCTGTTGTGTGGTTTATATCCCAGGAGATTCATGAGTGGTCGGATTCCCATCAGCCGAATTCTGACCCGGATTTCGTCAAAAACAGGATGAAATCCGACACGGATCCGACCGAAAACGATCGGATCTACAGGTCGGATTGAATCTCCTGGGAAGATGTTACATCATATTTTTGGAAAATTCGTAGTCTACAAAATAAGATTTTTTCAGCAAGACGTCTTTTGAGATCTCTGTTGATTTTTGACAGGAATCACGATATAATCATAGGAAACTAGCAAAACCTTTCGCTGTACGTACCTGTAACCGTTCACTCAATTCATTCTGATTAACGCATTCGACCCGATTCAGTTTTTTTAGAAAATTTTTTTTAAATGTTCATTTTCATAGACTGTTAACTTCTAATAAATGCACTTGATGACGTTTTCGTTATCTCCTACTGATTATCTATCGTTCTCTTCTTTATATAACTACATAATGAGTCATTTTTTTATTGATCAACTGAATAATCGCTCAAGTTACTTTTTCGTTCTTTATCATATCATATGAAGCAGGTGCAAAAAAAAAGAAAGTTTCTAGCTTTTTCTCTCTTATTGTTTTCCCTCTATCGTCTTGTATATAAATACGACCAAAATTTTGAAACAGTTCACATATCGTTTGAAGAAATTAATACAGAGGATAGTGCTAGCTCACTTAGTGAAGTGAGTTCTTTGGATAAGGATTTCGATAGAATGCACCTTGCATCTGCCGGTTCTGACAAAGAAGTTATTGATAACAAGAAAACTACACGGAAAACAAAGTAATCATTCTGCAGTTTCGTCAAAATCTTGTCCAGTCTTTACTGCTTGGCACGCCAACCGGAAAGTTAAAACCTACTCCAAGACAACAATCAACAAGTCATTCGAAGCACAAACTCGAAGAAAAAGAAGGATCTACGCGAAATGTTTGCATATGGTGCAGTGGTTGCTATACGAAGCGATGAACTCAACAGTCAAGAGAAGCCAGCCATGGGGTAGCAAACAAAGTAAAAACTTTCTGTTCCGACTGTAAGGAATATTTTTCATCCTTATATTTCGCCTGCTACTTTCGCAAAAGGCAAAAGAAAATGATTTTCTATACAGTTTCTCGTTAGACCATAGCGTAGCCTACTAGTTGGCTATATCGGATCGAATGTGTTAATAGTCTATAAAATATTATTCAAAAGTGTTTCTATGCCATCTGATCATCGAAAAAAGTCTTGAATTACACTTTTAAAACTTCTTCTGTATTTTTCTTACAATAAGTTTGCTTGGTTTTAGAGTTTCCACGCGCCCCTAAATGTCTTCAGTATTTTAAATGTTAGAGAAGGAGGTTGGTCTAAAAATTCAGAGAATAATCAGGTTAACAACTTAAAAGAGTCAGGTTTTTTGTTTTTTTTTATTTAACTCTTTGAAGACCAATTCTTCTAAGAGAGTCCCTCAGAGATGAACTTTATTATATTTCGCCCAATTTCAGTCAGACTTTGGGAGAATATTAGTCTAGGCTGGGATCGATTATGCGTGAAATATTTTCCCCAAAACTTCGATATATAAATGAGTTATAGCTGATTTATTGGTAAAAATTACTCTATAAACGAGCAAGTTCATCATCCTAATGATTAGCAGTTTAGAGGTCGGGGTGATTTTAGGTTTTAGAGTTTTCCTATGACTAGGTTGTGATAGAGCCTGACTTTTGAATTTTTCTTCTTTTGTTTTTCAAAAGCTCCGTTTATATCGAATAGTTATGATGAAAAACCTGTTCACGTAAACGGTATACTCTAATAATTTGGGTTTGAGAACAACGTCAAATAAGTTTTAGAAATCGATTTTTACGGAATACGCACAAATTTTACATTAATGTTTCGGACAGGCTGTAAGTAACTGATCTTTATCTTAAATATTAGTAGGCTCTTTGTGATTTATATTAAAAAGTTTCATTTAACACTGATAACAATAGAGAAAAAACCTTTACAAAACAATAAAAACTAGAAAAAGTTTTTCGAAAATAAATCACAATAGGTTACAAGTTTCGGACAACAGATGCATCAAAGCCTCTTCGTTTTGTGAAAATTCATATTTATTCTAAAAGAGAGGATTACAGTGTATTTTTCTACGGTAAAAATGCGACTTCGATTTTTCTCAGAGGAAGGGCATTAACCGAACAAACAGTTTTCAAGCTTTTCATTTTATTTTAACCTAAAATGACTACATAGAAATATTATGTTAATAAAAAGAAACAATTTTTCCTTATAAAGATTTCACCAACTGATGAGGGAAGAGTTCCAACTGTCAAATCGCTTTTAAGTCAAGACTATGTGCGCCATGTAGACCCAGATGAATTATGAATAGCCTGTAAAAAAGTTCAAGCCGCTAGTCTGTTGCTACGAAGATATGACGCTTTCACAGTATTCTTTAAAAATAAATGCTGTGGTACTCCTCAGAGATACTAGAAATACTGATGTTCAAATTTCGACTTGAAACTTTGGATAGAGATAGACTTCAATGAGAATAGTTTATTGTGGATGTTTTTGAGATTTTTTCATTTGTTTCTATTCTTAAATACGAGCATCAAATCTATCAGTTTATAGGGACAAGCTATTCATAACTGTATCCTAGGATAGGAAGGGCGAAAAAATCTGAAATAGTCACAGTAAACTATTCTCGTTGAAGTCTATATCTATCCAAAGTTTGAAGTCGAAATTCAAAAATCAGTTTTTCTAATGTCTCTGAGGGGGACGACGGCATTTATTTAAGAATAGTATAAAAGTGCAATATCTCCATAGCATTAGACCAGTGGCCTGAACTTTTTTCAGATTATGCATAATTCATCTGGGTCTACATAAAGGACATAGTCTTGGCTCAAAAGCGATTTGACAGTTGAGATCCTTCAATTATGAGACTGAAGTTCATTTATTGGAAGAAATTGAATAAAAGTTCAAGTATGATCTTGTGTACTAAATATTTTACTGTTAGCTAAGCGTTTTCTTCTTAATTGAAAAGCAGGTGTGACAATGTTTGCGCCATGGTCCTCAAAAGGTCTATGCTCAATATAGGTTATCTGTTTCATAAAATACACACTACTTTTCACCTGTTCTAAAACCTCAAGTATGGTATTAAGAAAAATAGGACTGTTAAATTGTACCGCAGAATCCAAGCTACATTTTAAAATAGCCCCCACTTTCTACCGCTTGAAATAGCTGAGATATTTTGCATGCACAACATTCATATTTTAATCATGAATGCCGAGGTAAACTCAATATTTAGAGCTGAAGTTTTTACTGTGAATTGTGCAATTCAACATACATCTTCTGTAGAAGCTTCAGCAATATTGGATGATAAAAAGCAAAAATAAATGTCAAGTTCAGAGTACCTTAAGTATTCTAAGGGGGGAACCGTCCGAAGTAATACATGAATTTTGACTCCATATTTTACCCATAAGTAGAACATCTATAGGCTAGCAAAAGCTGAAAATGGTATGGGCTTACTCGGAGATTTGGCTGAGGACTAACTTGTATCAAAAATTTCAGACTTTTTTCACCTTGCGCTGCTAAATTGTGCATTTTCTAAAATGCTTATATTTTATGTAGTAGTTGTAGAACAGTGCCCATATTCATATTTTCGCGACGCATAACACAAAAAGTCTGAAACTTTCTATACAAGCTAGTTTACTTGAGACCTCGACACAGATAAAGTTTTGGATCTAAATTCGAAAATATCATTTCGCCCCAAAATCACAGTTCTATAGGAAAATTTTAGTAAAACTTTCACATCGCAGTCAAATCACAGAATACCCCCCTACCATTTTCAGCTTTTCCTGGCCTGCCGATGTTTTATTTATAGGAAAAATATGGAGCCAAAGTCCGTGTACCACTTGGGACGGTTCCCTCATGAATGTTCTTATCATTTGAATATCTGAAAGAATATTAATTAATTAAGAACTAACAGCTGAGTCTTAAACCGAACAGATCGTCAGTAATTTTTAGTAATCAAACTTTCAACAATAGTCCTAAACTGAAGTTGTCATCCATTTTTATGCAACAATACGTCATTGATATAAAAAACGAATTATTTAAATTTCTTCCTAAAGGTTATCCATTAAAGATTTAAATTCGTTTAAAGAAATTCAATAGGCTTCTCACAAAGATTACTTAAGATAAAGAAATATAAACACAAAACAGATGCAGTTTTAAAACAATATTAATCGTCTTTGAATATTATTCAAACTATGTTTCATTTGTATTCGCAAGTCTTTTTAAAGTACGAGACCTACCCAGATTGATCATTCCGACCGTGGAAAACGGCGTCTTATACAGCCTGAAACTGCTAAGAAACTGCGTATTAAGACACTAATTTTCATCGTATTTCGCCGTAATCTGTCAGCACGTTTTACGGACCTTTTTTTTCGCTAGACAACAGCGATCGTTTTTCGTCCTGTTTTCACCGTTTTACGAGCTCACGTAAAACGGCCCCTAACGATATCGTTTTTTGCTGTTTTGCACCGTTTAAGGCCGTTTTCTTTCACATGGGTACTGACGTAGTTGATGCTACATGTACTCTATATGTAAAGATACTTAAGCTTTAGAACATATTCACGTGAAAAATGCTTTTCATTGAATTTATTAACAGACGTGACTGTTCTCATTTTCTGAGTGAAAAGCTACGATGTTAAAAAAATATCAAAATTTTCATGAGTATTCTTTCTTCAAAAGGTCGCAAGATTGAATATGTGTTGAGTGAACGATTGTTATATAAATAGATATGCTTAAGTGAATGTATCTGACTATTATATAAAATGATCGTTGAAATCTAAACACTTAAAATAGTAGTTTGCAGACTACTATATGAGTGACTAACCTTCAGTAAGTGATGCATTATTATCGTTACCAATACTAAGATATGTGTTAATATATTTCTGTATAAGGTCATGTTTAAATAAACTAACATCGATGGTTTTTGATAAAGGAAAATGATTAATATCGCATTGACATGTTGGATCACGATAATTTGCATAACCTTCTTCAATCCAACTGGGCAATGCAAAAGGGATCGATTCACTCCAACCTTCATCAGAAGTAAAACTTTGCGCTAAAGCACCCGCTGATAAAACCACAAATTCGTTGGGATGCTGGATAAGTCGATGATATCGAATATGATGTTTCTCAAGTACGAGAGGATCAATCAACAATTTTCCATGTTCAACACAAATTGAAGTGCTTTGTCTTTGTAAAATTTCGTTTAGTTTTTCCCTTTCGTACGTAGGAATAATATACCAATGACGATGACCACCCTGATGATGATACACTAACAAGGAGAGATGTTGTTGAACACTAGATAATGGGAAAATAGCACCTGGTCCATGAGCTCTTGATAGACAAGAAATGAATCGATTGGTTAACTTTGTGCCGCCTAATTTGAGTAGTGACTGTCTTGGTATACGATGGATTGAAAAATATTTTTGATTCCATCTTCCATAGAAGAAACTCTTTTTTGGTAAGATAGAAACACTTGATTGAAAGAATACATGATTCGAATCAGATAGAGAAAGCCAAAAGTTGTTTTCATCCGTTATCGGCAACCGTTGTTTGTCATATAAATTTACGTCTTCTTTTTTCTCAACGGAGTAAATATGATCATTGTCACTACCTTTCGTAATTTGTTGAGTACTCGTACATATAGGTGAAATCTGGCGTTTCTTCAAAGCTAATCTACAGTCGGCACTTAGTTGAATTTTAATAGCACCAAATTCTTTGAGAGTTCGTTCATGTACGAAAATGAAATTGATAAGATTTCTAAGCCCAGATGGATTTATTTGTAATGTTGGTGCATCCATCGAGATTGATGATATTTTTTGCACGTCAAACTATATATAAAGAGTAATGATTTAAAATTGAATACTGTTATTATTGATGAATGACAGAAATGGTTGACTACTCAAACAAAGAGAACACAATCTGACATATAAAGCTTACTTTAATTGTCAAATTTTCGTTTTTTATAAAAATCAAAATTCTATAAAGTCTGTTTTTGCTCTTGCGAAAATATCATTTTTTTCGTATTCCATCTTGCTAGCACTTAATATCCTTCATTAAAAAAGTAAAACATACCAAAAGACACAGCCCGAAAAGCTCTAGAATCTAGGAAGTGGAAATCTGCAGTATAATCCTACTTCGTCCTATCCTATACGGTAGAGTAGGATTGAGGGTAAAGAATAAAATTTAGGGTGCGATTAGTATTTTGTTTTGTATCTGTTTCCAATTTTTTTCTATTCTTTTCTCTGTAACTTGAATGATTTACTAATTGATTCTTTGAGATCTCTATGAATGAAGATTATCAAAGTCTAAAAAATATATGAAGCAGCCCAGTTCATCTGCGAAAGAAACAAAACAAGTATATTGACTATACATTCACAATGCATTTGGATATGTCTGTTTTTGAGTAGTTTGAGAACGATATCATCCAATGAAGTGCAGCTTTCGTCATTCAAAAACTATTACTAAGGAGATGTCAATAGGATCCATCGATTTTCCATACTACAGATTCTAATGAAATCCTGTCATCCAGTACTTACATAATTCCACATTATTCTATCGAATAGGCTGAGATGAATAATATGTATTCGAGTTGAGCGTTTAATACAGAGTTTTCTAGCCGTTTTAATGGGAGAACCTCACTTTTGTGGTTTCTCCTTTATTCCATGAAATTCTGGTCAGTTAGATAATTGAATAAAAATACTTCAAAAGTCAATATTAGAAAATTCTATAATACACAATTCGATGCATCTTCATCCTCTCTGTCCAATGATGAAAACTGCAATTCTTTATCTTATCCCTATTAAGAGTTATTCAAAAAAAAATTCATTAGTATTCATGTAACTGTGGCAGCTACAAATAAATCAGATCTTATCAACATTTTGTTATTATGATGTTAGTTGAAGTACAACCAAATAGTATAGAAAGATGGAGCATTCTTTTCTCTATCAGAATATATAGCAAAAAAATTTCTTAAAGCTTAATATATAGTATTATATTGGCACTCTCACTACTTTTCGATTGTCCTAAGTATATGTCGCTGGATGCCAAAAAGTTAACATTATTTGCAACAATTTGTTTGATTAAAATCGATTTTAGACAGTCGCGGATTTAAACTGATTTATAAATTATTTTTGTTTAAAGTTGTTTTCAAGTCCTATAGATTTAAATATGTTTAAGATATTGACCTGCTATAAGCGATTTCTAGGCCGTTCATCTGATTTCTATAAACTTTTCGACTTTTTTCTTATTTTAATTAATACAAATCTAATGAAATAGTATAATAAATATCTACGTAATTATATCAGATCGTACAATGGGATTCTCCAAGAATCTTATGATGCGATTTGCGTAAGATTTGCAGACACGACTTTGCGTATGATTTTTTTGTCATAACTC
>JAJEKB010020696.1:286206-305940 GCA_022393335.1 Macrotrachela quadricornifera
CTGCAAATCTTATATCAAGTCTTACTACAACATTTTCCTGAAACTACACGAAGTCCTATTTGAATGGTAATATCTTTGCCCCATTGGTTGAATTTTGTAAAGATTTTATAAAATATTATGAAATCTTGTAGTACGACCTGACACAAGATTATGGTAGACGGCGAGTTTTGTAAGATTTTCATAAGATTTCGTCTGCGAATAACATCACGTACTCTGTTTTTCAGCCGTCTAAGCAGCTCACTTTTCACAGAATCTGCAAACCACTCTCTAACAAGGAATAAATTCTATCCAGACTACATAGTGCATTGTAATCGGACAACCTACTGCTTGGAAGTGGATGGAATCGATTGGTTTCCGATAGCTGGACTCTATCGGATTCGATAATCAGCGTACGTTAGAGATTACACTGACCCATTAAAATCCGGTCAAATTTCAACAATCGAAATCTTACGGGATCCTAAACATTGGAATTCTTCAGATTAAGATAGATCCGACAGAATCGGATCGTTCATTTTTGACTTGAGATTCAGAACTGAAAAGTTTTTAGGCTTTTATAGTACCTTTCGATCCTTTCCCACAAGAACAAACATAAAATTGAGCAGAAGTAATTGGAAAATTCGGAGCTTTCCTGCACAAACCGACACGGAGGCCGTCATCTGAAAAACTGTATCGAACCTCTAACGATTTGCATTCCTAAATGAAACAAAAGCACTCGAAAGTTGTCCACTGTACATTCTTTTTGTTGGAAGATTTTCAAGAAAATCTGATACTATTTCTTTCATAAAATTACATTTTACTAAATTTCGGAGTCCGACTTTGGTCAGGACAAATCGATTTGACTCTAGTTAGTTTGGATCAGGTTGAGTTACAAAAATTTAGTCCATATCAGACACTATTATTTGGAAAAGATTCTGTATATAAATCAGAGCTGGTGGTTCATTCGATTTACTTGCAGATGTATTTTATGTTAGATTGAATTTGTACTTTGTTTACTCTGACTTTTCTGCAAGTAGACCTACTCTTAAACTTTAATATTGATAACTTTTAGTACAGCTATTTTTTTTTTGGAGCAATCGATAATGTTAAAGCACCGATACTGTATATTTCATAAATCAAGTAAATAAAAGAATTGATGGCTTGAACTGGCTACAGTACAGGGAAAAGTATTTTCAAAAATCAAAGAAAGTAGACCTTTACCACGTGGACACCTCCAGATAGTCGCACGATTGAAGCTGGTTTACATTGAATAAATATCGTAAACCCTTCTTAAGACATCAGGTTATATGATAAATAATCGATAAATGTCCAACTCTATCAAGTAGTATAACGCTCTTCATATTTCCATATGTTTGGTAAATCTTCTCATCTCAATGATATCATTTTCATTTACATTTCTAACAAAACCTTTTTTTTATCGTTATAAAAATACCCCGTTAATAATTCGGAACCATTGCATTTATCACCAACAATTCTCGTTATATTCTGTATTGTGCGATTCATTTCAGCTTATGAGTAAACTATCTGTCTACTAGTGACTAGTGTACTTTTATACTCTTCGTCACTTCTTTGGACATTAAAGTGTATCAAACATGTCAATCAATCCAGTTGACTTAACATTACATAGAATTTATAAATGAATAAAACAAAATCTATATGCTATCCGTAATACAGCAGCATAACTCATTCCACTTTTCAGTTCTCCTTATTAAAACTAAAGCGTTCGATTTTTGAAAAAACAGTTCCCCAAAACTGCCAATGTGAAATCTTCCTAACAAAATAAAAAATTTTCTTCTGTCACCAAAAATTGATTTTTCTAAAAACACAATTCCATTATTTCGTTTTTCGGAATTGAAAAGGATGATTGCTGAAGCTGTCTATAGCAAAGAGTACGTTATCTTGAACATGACAAAGCTGATCGATGACGTATCGAGTGATGAATATCTTTTCTATGACGTGGTTGTCAAGGAGCATATTATTATGATGTGACAAGGTTGAGCGCACATACGTCATACTATGCACAACTTTTTTTATACGACACCCCCATATTACGGTTTATATATTTTGTGTTCTGTTTCTGTATCCTTTTCTTACGCCTTTTTCCTTTTTTCCGTTTTTTTCTCTCTTTTTCATTCGCCTCTCTATCTCTCTCTCACTCTCGAGTTTGCTCATCATTTATTCGGAAGAATAAATAAAATTGCGTCGAGTCGAGAAACAATTATACTTAAATGCTGTGTTTATATGGCGTGGACGTAGCATACGTGTTAGTTTTTAGAACTGAGTGTTTTCATTTACTTTTTGGATTTATTCTTTAATAAAGTATTACGGCTTGTTGTTGTTCGAATGTCCTTTATCATCATCATCTGTCTCTCTTCTCATCAGCCTTTTTTTCGTCACACTATCGCTTTGAAATTACAGTCTGAACTCATCAATTCGACATTCGTTCACGTCGAGTTACATCCAATTCATAAGACTTGACAATAGTCTCCTTTAGTCTATTGCTACAACTGAACTTTTTCGTACAAATAATCTTGAAACAAATTTTCGGATAAAGTGTTGTATATACAAAATACAAGAAACGTCTTTGTTATTCATTTACCTGATTTGATAGAGATGAGTAACCTGGCCATAAATATATATAGTTTTTTTTTAATTCGATGATTCTTTGCCTGAGACAACAATAAAAGAACTCGAATAATTGAACATATAGTGTTCACATCTGTAAACTCGACTTTTTATACAGAAACTGTCAAATTTCAATTGAATTTATTTTACTCAGGTTATTGAAAATATCATATTCTAAAGAAACATAAAATACCGAGTACAAAAATGTTATTTAATTAGTTTTAGATTTAATCCGATTAAAACAATTCTACTCAATATTCATAGTTCTATCATCATGCTCGTATCTCATCACAATTAGTGAATCATGAGCTACAAAATTAAATGTTTACGTTTTTTAGATTCCATTTTATTCTTGAGAAAATTGAATGTTTTTGCTATTTGCCTGTAACATTAAGAAAAGGCACAAAAAACCACTCGTGACTTTTTACTGTTGTCTTTGTCATTCAGGTAAAAAACAAAATGAATTACATATTCAAAATCAACAGCAAGACCTGCATCGAACCATATATGCTGTAAGTATTATTTTTTCTTACGAAAAACAGACTCCTATGGACTAACAAAAGAACATCCCCAGGTGCCTCTCTTCGATTTCAATGATTTTTTATCCATAGATACTCTATGGTGTCCTAGCCAATACTCTAAAAGGGTTTGGATTCCTATGGAGATATGTCGAAATTACCAGATTTCCAATATGTCTATTTCCAAAAGATCCCTTTTAGGAGAACTCTAGGCACAAAAAAATCGTATGTTTGAACTTGGGTCTGAAACTTCGCGTATACAAAGATCTCAACTAGACTAGCTTGTGTAGAAAAACTTTGAAGTGTTGAACAAAGTATTGCCGAGAGACAGAGCTTTCAAAAAATGCATGTTATATACACTATCTATAAGGAAGAATTTAAAATTTGAAACTTCTGTATCTCGAAGAAACTTCGTTCAAAACTTTTAAATTTTTCTAAACAAGCTAGTCTAATTGAGATCCCTGTATTCGCGGAGTTTCAGACCAAAATTTAAAAATACGATTCTGGTAATTTCGCCATATACCAATAGGAACCCAAACCATTTTAGGGTTTTGACTAGAGTACTATGGAGTATCTGTGGGAAAAAAAATCATTGAAATCGAAGAGGAGCATCTCCGGATGTTTTCTCATAAGAGAAAAATTTTACGATAGATCTCCGAAGATGTAGACGTGCATCCTATGCTTCTGAGGTACAGAATCAGGGTTACCATCTCTTGACCTACAAGCATATTTCTACTAAAAGAATCATTATAAAATTCATCGACAATCGTAGACACGAAGATATAAACTTTTTGTGTCAATCTTTTTGCTATTCTAACAGCATTGGAATAATGCGCAATACTGTCAGAAATAATCACATTAGTTTAATGCCTTGACTTTGTGGAAGGATTAAAGACTATTTATTGTATTTATTGAAGATCTGTCAAAAATTTCTCGACATATTTTGTGACAATGCTTGGTGTAGATGATAATCAGAGTGAGAGAGAGCGCCTGTATTTGAAAAGCATAAAAGTTCTCATTCGTATCCATCATGCCAATCAATTCCAATATAGTCACAAAACATATTAATTCCTACGACCTATGCCCCATTTTCCATAATACTAATGAGGGAACTTCACCAACTGATTAAAAACTTTAAGGCTCATATTAGGGTAATAAGCAGAACTTACGAGAGAAGTTTCCCAATAATTTAAAAGCTTTCGGCTTCATCTTTTGGTCACAAGTAGGCCGTAGTGAGGCAAAGAAAATCACAAGAGCGTTCGCCTCCATAGTCTTCCTTGTCGAGATATGATTAAAGCTATACTGTCAAAATTGGGCTTTTTGTGGAACTCACATATAAAAATGTGAATGTAAGTTTTAAGATGAAGTTTTTCCATCGCCCTTCCACTTACTCCCGCGATTCTCCTCCATTACAAACAGCCCACATTACAGACGCTGCTCCATTATAGACAGTCACGATTCAGAAACTGGTTCTTATGTTTATTTGACTGGGGCCCAATTGTTTAAAGGTTGTGAGTTTCCCATTTTAGCCTCAAAGAGACTGCGCTGACAAGTTTTTTTATCAGCCATTAGAAAATTCTTTCTTTTATATGTAGCTTACGTTGAAGGTATTTGTAAAACAAAAATCCGAAACTGTTTTGTTTGCAGAATCAATTCCGGTTTGATCTTCTATCTGTGAATGAGAAAATTAATCTTATCTTTGTAATGCATGCACGGTTGAAGAATGATAAAGAAAGAGAAAGAAAATTTGAGTAGCTGCCCATATTCTTCGACCGCGTACATTGTATGTAGATACTACTAAACAGTGTTCGATGTATACGATAATCTGAATCCATGAAAGGTGCTTCCCAGACAGATGCTCCTGCGACACTTGCTCTCCAGACATTTGCTCCCCAAGGACAGTTGCTCCCCGGACGCTTACTCCCCAGTGAGAGTTGCTCTCCAATGAAATTTGCTCCGTGAACAGTTACTCTCGAAACACTTGCTCTTGTAATATTATCTTCCCTATAGCTTTTAGTTAAAAATATCAGCAATCAAAAACCAACTAGGAAAATGCTAAAACTATATAAAAACTTCCTCATTCTTATCATCCCTCACCATCACCTTCATCATCATACTCACCCTCGCGATTACCATCATCCTCATGCTCATCCTTCGTCACTCTCACTCTCATCCTCATCTGAATTCTCCGTCACTATTAACCCAAAAATATCACAAGAGCAAGTGTTTCGAGAGTAACTGTTCGTGGAGCAAATTTCATTGGGGAGCAACTCTCAATGGAGAGCAAGTGCCCGGAGAGCAACTGTCTTTGGGGAACAAATGTCTGGAAAGTAAGTGTCGCGGGAGCATCTGTCTGGGGAGCACCTTTCGGGATACCCAATAATCTAGTTTTCTGTTCATTTTAAATTAAAAGGTGGTGAACGCAGCTAATGTTATGTAGTGGGGATCAATTGGAATTCCTTCTGTTTCTTTGAAATATTTGGGTTGAACATTGAATACAGTTTAATGTGCGAACAATGTATTAGAAACAAAAGTGACATATTTTTTTACTACTATATGATATCTGATATATTTAAAATAAAGAATGTTAAGTTATTTTTGGAATAAATATTGATAGGTACAAGATATAGATCTGCGATTTTCACTGTTCAAAAGAGGAGTTGAATTTGCGTTAAAACTTATATTTCAGAATTTTTTGACTAAATTTTCCACAATTTGTTGAAGTTTTCTACAAATCGACCGTTTTTTTCGTATGCTTTGACCAAAAATATAATTGATTTGTAGGAAATCTGGTTGAAGACACCAAAAATTTTGTCAAAAAAATTCGGATTGTAAGTTTTAATGCACATTCATCCGCTCTTTCGAACGGTGAAAACCACAGATTTCTAGCTTGTATTTATCAAAGCTTATTTCAAAAATACTCACCGTTAAGTGACGTCGATGTGCATTGTACTAAAAAAACAATGCTACCCTTTCTTCTAATACATTTTTTTATGCTTCAAACTGTATTTGACGCTCAAGGAACATATACCAAAGGATATGGCGCGTTTTGGACCTTCTCTTAAAATATAGTAGATTAAAAATTAAAAGAACTATACCCTAGTTCACTTTCACCTTCGAAATCCTTCAAGAAGTCTCTTGAAAAATACGAAATCCCCTAAGATTCCCTATCGTGAGTCCTCGGAGAGTTCCTCGAAAATTTTCATAAATCTAGAATTTTCAGAGCGTCCCAATGGTGCCTTCTTGGAGAGACCCTGATAATATTCATCAGCTCCCCGGGGAGTCCCTAAATCCCCTCTTAACTCCTCAGGAACTCACGACAGGAATTCCCGCAGCGATTTTTCGAGAGAGTCTGAACTAGGGTAATAACAAAAACGAAAGAAAATAATAAGAGGATTTTCAATATAACTCTACTGTATCTTTTTTATCTAAACGTATTTTAAGAAACGATTTCTATCAACCTTTAGAAGATAAGCAAGTTCAAGAGCTCATTATTTATCTCTTTGAAACCATTGATACGTTTATATCAGCATCATCGTTCAAAAGTCACAATAAGTCTACATTCGATTGCAATGATCTATCTGGAAATTTATCAAAACATGAACTTGAAAAAAGTGATTATGATGAACAAGAAGAATCTGAAGTAGAACGTGATGAACAGGCAAAAGACAAAATTTCTCTTGATTACATGTAGAAGATGGTCAACTGTTATGATGAAGTGGATGAAGACAGAAGATGAAAACCTAGTTGGGAGAGTAAATCACTAATTTTGTCGTATTCATTATCAACAAGAGATTTCTCGCTTTCGTGATTATATTCGTGCGGATGGTTCAAAAACACAGCAGCTAAAAAAGTCACTCAGTTTGTGTCCAGTCTGTTCAAAAATGATTGGGAATAGTCTTTATGCATTCATGATACTGATCTCAAACAGCGATCTCTAGCAAAGGCTCAGGAATTGAAGATATCTGAATTTACTGCTTCTAAACATTAGTTTACTAATTTCAAATACCAGCACCGTATTATCTCTTGAAAAATCTCTAAAGTTGTCAGTAGAGACATTCGATCGGAAATTTTGATGAAAATTAATATATCAATTGAAGAGTTCGTAGATATGAAATGAACAGAAATGAAAAATTACGCTCCATTTGAAATTTTCAATACGGATCAAATCGGCTTAGTGAAGAAATTTTGAAGCAATCGAAATCTTACATTCAAACAAGAAGCAACGACAATAGGTTCAGTGAAATCATCAAAAAATCCAAGTTCTCATTCTTGCACTACCCAATCTATCATCAATATGGCAAGAAGAATCGTAAGATTCCTCTTTCTATGTTTTCAGAAGGAATATCTGTAATTTATACAATCACTACAACCACCTCATTTTTTCGAACAGCATAAAAGTGACCCTAACAACCGCCCACAATTTGTTAAGTTATGTTCACAACCACATACAGTCGCCCACTTTCAAAGACTCCCAGGAAAAGTAGACCGACAACACAAATAAGAAACTAATCCGCTTCAACATAACCACCCAGAATCTCTCTTACAGTCCTTCTAAACACCTGAACTTGTTACAAGGGTGAAGCGCCAGACTCCATTATCTCCAACTTGACTTCACAAAACCGGATTCGATCTCTAATATACGAATAAGAATATCTTCTCATTTATTTAAACCTAAAAAATACTAAAACATAATGAAAAATATCTGACGCTGGGTCAAAAAATTCCATAAAATCATACCACTTATTTTCAGATAGTTTTCACTAGACTTTATTGTTTTTTGTGTTTAAACAAATGAGAAGATATTTTTACAGATATATTAGAGATTGAATTATAATTGTTTCTTACTATTGCATTATTCCAGTTTGATTGATTCGGTTTTTTTCATGTTCTAATCCAACAAAAAGAGATGTTTTTAAGATAGATGTCGTTGTGAAACTAATTTATTTATATGCCAATCAATAGATTACATAGTTCTGTGGGTGGTTTTATAAGGACAATGTGGACCGTATCGAGTAGTTATTATAGATTTTGAGAGTGTTCGTGACTGTATATTAGTATATTTGACTCGATCTTACATGTTTAAAGATTGATTATTCGAATTAAAAGCTATCTATGGATAGTACATAGTCATATGAAAATGTAGCTAATGGAATTCTGTAGGTGGTTGTGCTGAGGAGGATCAGCTTTTATCTTTCATGACGGTCTATTTTTTTTCTAGGAGTCTTCCGAAGTGAGTGGTTGTTAAGGTCAGTTTTATGATATTTGAAAAATGGGGTAGTTGTTACGATGGCATAAATTACAGATGCCTCGATCTGGATCATTCCCATTTAAAACTTATAATAATCCTGATTTGTACAATTTTAAATTCAGATCTCTCATAAGATATTATAAAGTTGAGCGTGCGATACTAACCCCACGTGATGCACATCGCTGAGATTTTTGTAGATTTTGAGGAAAACTCTGCGCAACAAGTTCAAGATTTTCTAGTGTTCTGATCATTATAGATCTACCACTATATGGCACATCCTCAATAGAAACTATTTCATCGACCTCTTTTACTAGTTGATAAGTCATTTGTCCACTGGGTATTTTATTTGTTGTTCTGTCATGATTCTCGACATCTAAACAATTATGAACTGGAAGCAAGAGTCACACGCATTATATAAGACTTACTGGGAATACACAAAATAGACGTATACAGAAAGAGGTTGATGAGTATGAATAATAAAACAGAAGAAAAAAAATGTGCTATGCGTACAAACAAGATGTGTAGATTAAAATAGAAAGACGGAAGATATGCAACCAAACAGCATGTGATAATTACATTTTATTTTGATAAATTGATTCGTTTTCATCGTACATTTTTTTATTCGTATTATATAAAAGAATCAAATTTTCTCATTGATGTCAATAATTCAACTTAATAGTGTCTTTCTAACTTTATCCTTATAAATATAAATTGTGAAGATGCATCTGTTACTGGTGAAAATCATCCCTGTTGGTCGATCTGTAAGGGATATACTCAATTTTTTTATCAGTAAAGTAACTTCTGAGCCATTCTATATTTATTTAACTTACGTATTTATTGAGATTGATAAATAATTTTCTTCTTTACAAAAGTTGTATTTACTATGTGACACGTCTTTGTTTGAATTCAGATCAAATGATTATAAAAAAATATGATCAGAAAAAGAAAAATACATATTCAAACGTTTACACAAACACACATTCTTTTACATAAACTACCAATAAGAGAGCTAAATTACATATTAAAATATTCTTCATATTCATTTTTTATCTGTATTATATGAAGGTAATATATTCATATTGGCCGTTTTGTTTGAATAAATATTAGTGACATCACCTATACGTATTAAAACGTGTGTGTACAACCATATCTTACCTGTATTTGTTTTTTCTTGTTCTTCAGTCAAAACAAGTCTTCACATGAAGGATTTTTCTCTTAAGTAGTATCAATTTGAACTGTAATAAACAAATAACACTCATCATTTTGCTCAATTGACCATCGACAGAATAAGACAGACGTATTTTCTATTGATACTGATATCAATAAAATCGATTTATTAATTTTTATCTTTAATTAGCGACACAAGTTTCGCTGAAATTGTAAGTGTAAAAAATGGTTTTGTCTGTGTGTAAAATAATTTAAAGTAGATCTCATACTCTTCAACTAAAATTGTAAAGACAAATTATCTATATTCAAGTCAATTTTAATTAATAAAAGTTTTTGACGCTATGAATCGTACAGTATTATGAGATGTTAATATATACTAACGCAATGATTATAAGAATATCTGAACTGAAATTGTTATTTAAAACTATCTGGTAAACCTTTTGCAAACTCGTAGATAATCAAAGATAGTAAAAGATGTTAGCGGACAAATATATTTTATTTTGTTTTATATAGAAAATAGAAATTGCTTCTCAATAATAAAGCACAAAAAACTTCATTCTAGAAAAATGCGTTTTCAAAATTGATATTTTCGCTCAATAGTTCAGTATGGTATGATAAATACGAAAACATGGATCAACGTAAGGTCCAACGTCACAAATTGAACATTCGTGTCTCAATTTATGTCATGTCCTATTAGTTTTCTTTTCTGTATGACTAAAAACGAAACATTATCTTGCTGGAAGCTGTTTGTTGTCACTTGAAGGAATCAAAGATAAAAACTACTGTTCAACTAACCGTACTGGTGTAGGTTCACTTGATGGTCTCTCTATTTCGACTAGGTGTGTCGGCAGATTATCCTGTAAATTTTGTTCCACTAGAAAACGAGCAAGGGCTATACGAAAATGAAATTGTGTCATTATGTCATGACTTGTTTCCTGAGTTTGTATTTTATATAAATAACATGAATTCAATATAAGTAAATCAAGTAAAATCATTAATATTTTCTCAATCTTTGTCGCGGTATACAGTACAGAGCTATCAATCGATCGGTCCTATCAACTTCATCCATATTATCATTATATTCATGAACGTATGTTGGTTTCTCAACTTGAGTTTGTCTCTTCTGAACGATTGTAATTAGCTTCGCAAAAGAGATACTTTTGGATCGATTCCGTTTTTGAACCAAATCGAACTGATCACTTTCTTTCGCAACTTTTCCAACCGACTTCAGTTTCGGTTTAATTCGGTTTGGTTCAAAGAAAATGCAAACCAATCGCATTGACCAACTTCTTTTAATATTTACTTTAGCTTTTTTATAAGTTTGCATCGGTTTGATTTAGCATTTCTCAAAATTTCTTCGATTTTACTTAGGGCATACCAAAAGTAGTGAGGGAAGTACTTTTTTCCTTAGGCAGAGGTCTAAAAAAATTTCTTTTTTTACCAATCGATAGAGCATGTTTCGCTCTATCTTTCTATGCTATTTGATCACTATTCAGTTGATCTTATAATAATAAAATTTCGATAAGAATTATTTTCATTGAAAATCAGCTGGTAGCATTAGATCATAATCAGTGTGGCACTTTCGCATTCTACTTTATTATCACTTAATCTGTTGTATTAGAAAAACAGAATATATCGGAAGATGCAGCGTGAAAAGCTCTACAATTTATAAAGGATCGATTATTCTATAGTTGCACTTTTTATTTTCAAAACGAACAAAACTCTGAACGACCAAATTTCGATATTGCGGAAACGAGATTGTTTTTTAGTAAAAAATGCATTCGGTTTCCCCTATCTCATCTTTTTTATTACCTAAGATGTTTTATTTAAAGAAACAAAATATACTGCAAGATACAGCGTGAAAAGCTCTACAATTTAGAGAGAACAATTATAAAAAGATAAGATAAAAAAAAACCGAATTCGTCATTTACTAAAAATGTCAATCTTGTTTTGCAACGTCAAAATTGATCGCTCAGAATTTTGTCCATTCTGCAAACATAAAGTGCAACTATAGAATAAGCGATCCTTTATAAATTGTAGAGCTTTTCACGCTGCATCTTCTGATATATTCTGTTTTTCTAATACAACGCGTTAAGTGATGATAAAATGAAATACAAAAGTGTGCCATCTTTATAATGCCATGTCCGTTATGATCTAAATGCTACCAGCTAATTTTCAATGAAAATAGTTCTTATCGAAATTTTATTATTATAAGATCAACTGAATAGTGATCAAATAGTATAGAAAGATAGAGCGAAACACGCTCTATCGATTGGTAAAAAAAGAAATTTTTTTAGACTTCTGCCTAAGGAAAAAAAGTACTTTCCTCACTACTTTTGGTATGCCCTAAGTATTTCAAGTCGCGACTTGTGACATTTTTCCTTGGTGAAAAAAAAAATCGGAAAACTGGTATAAATAATCGGTATATAATTAAAAAAGAAGTATTTAAATTCGTTCCATAATATGGAGGTGTCCACCTGACAGAGGTCTTACTACATAAAAGTATACATAAGAATATTTTCGTTCTCATAAAGACCGTTCGATAGCCATTGGAACAATTAGACAGTAATGCAAATCATGAAAAATCTATGACAATTTGAAATAGCTGTAGAATATCTAGATTGCTGTGATAAATTTAAATATTCATGTGAATGATTAAATAGCTATGGCAATTTGAAATAGCTGTAAGGCAACTAGATTGCTATGATACATTTAAATAGCCATGTGAATGATTAAATAGCTATGGCAATTTGAAATAGCTGTAAGCCATTTAGATTGCTGTGATAAATTTAAATAGTTATGTGAATGATTAAATAGCTACGCAAATGTTTAAATAGGTATGGCAAGTTAAATAGCTACAAGATGTTTAGATAGCTGTAATGGAATAAAATAGCTATGACAATAATAAATAGTCAGGCTATCGAAATGATTCAACAAGATTATTTTCTGATGCATTTATTACTAATTACGTATAAAAAGGAAATTGCATCTCTTTTGAGAATGAGCCGTTCTAACGGCATCTATTTTTCTCTTTATGAGGTATAGGAACAGTTCAGACAAGGAATAATAATTATTCATTACGATACAATGTCCTAAATCCTGATAATCTTTCACCAATGTCATCACTATTCGACTTGATAACGATAAGTCACTACATTTTTCACTGTAGTTTGTATCGTGACCAATGTAAATAATAAAATCAAGAATATAATCATTTTTATCACATAACATGAAGAATTGAAAACCAAATCGTGCTCTTTTTAACAGAATGTATTGTTTTCACGATAGGGGGCCTCTGTACATTGTGCAAGCTTCTGCCAACATCTAGAAATCTTCCTGATGTGTAAAGTCTTTTGAATGAAGGACATAAAGCTCCAATAACTGGCCAAATCTTTTTCAATTTGTTGTCGGAACCTTGTTCGGTCTCAAAATGTAACATTTTGAGTAATATTTGAAATCGATCAGCATTCATAATTTTATTGAAAATCAGTGTAATTAAAAATTCATCGATTGGAAAATATATCCAAAGTTCCATTTCCCTTGCTATTCCTTTTAATACCAGTAAAGTAATAAAAACATTAAATTCGTAAATATTTATTGAAACCCATTTATTTATACGTGAATATTGCTGGCGAGGATTGGAATTTTCATATACAATTGTTTGTATTAGATCTCTATGAAAAATATAATTCCAAAATTCGATAGGAGTTTGAGTAACTTCCACTTGAACTTCGGCAATGGCGACAAACGAAAATGGATCTCTGTTGATTGTTGGAGTAACTGCCCGTTTAGTTAGATCAGTTTTATCATCAGTGTCAGACGGAGATGCATTGGACGTTGATAAACTGTTGTCAGTATCACTGTAAGAATCGTGGCTTGATATTATTTTGATTTTGTCAAAAAAACTTTATCGAGCAATAAAGAATACGAGCAATTGAAAATATATCTTAGATTCGATAAAACGTCGTTACATATATGATGTTTATTCCAAAACTAACCATGCAGGCGCACACTTTTACACATACGTAGAGGATATATATCTGAGATAATGGAATATATCAATGATGAATGCGATAAAGTTAGAATATACATTAGTGATATCATGAAAGAAAGGAAGGAAAACGTATTCAGAAAACTAATTTTGATCTTATTTGATCTTTTCTCTTCCTAATATGCAATTACAAGGGTGAGAAACATAATCAATGAGAAGCATCAGAATCAATAGAGTGAACTTCAATAGGAGCAGGATGTTAGCATCAACTCACAGCATACAAAAAAACAGATTTAAGGAATTGTAGCCTTCATTTTTTTCATAGAAGTTGCTCTGACGGATATATAAGTTGTTAACAATCAAATGGTTAATGAAAAGTAGGATTGAATTTACTATTTCCATGATAATGCAAGACCCCATATTGTAATGTCGATTCGCAAAAATTATTGAAGCTTCGGTAGATTATCATTCCTCATCCACCTTATTCTCCTGACCTGGTTCCAACGGACTAACATTTGTTCCTTTCTCTCTCTTACCACTTGATTGAGAAAAGTTTCGACGACGAGAGCGACATCAAAACGGAACTCATCAACTTCTTTGATCAAAAGTTTCAAGATTTCTATGAACACAGGATTCTATCCTTGTCGGAGCATTGGCGACAAGCCATAGATAGAAGTGATGTATATATAATTAAACGGTAGTTTTACTGATGAAGTTGAAAAATCGCAAAAACCTTGTTGATAATCTGATATTTCAACTGAGGATGAGACATCAAAAGAAGATCAATATTCAATAACATTACAAGATATCGCAAACGAGTTATAATTCTTTGAAAAATTTAGCTTTGCTGTTTTACTTCCAACTACTGTCAAAAATCATAATAACATTTATACATACCTACGCATTTACTAAATTAGCAGTTTGTGACAAAACAACTGTAAGCTCTCATGATGAATATTAAAAATCCTACGAATTTTTTTTAGCCGTGGCTAGTGTTATATATCAGGTTAGAATAGTTTAATCTTTTTATCAAATTCGTATTTTATTATTTGTCATTATTTTGATGATGCATCTCTTTCTTGGTTTATACATATATGTAAATATATAGGTGAAACTCACTCGTCAAACTCATGATGCTTGGTTAACAACAGCAGAATTCCTGTAATACTTCGAAATAATATAACATTCGACTGTTTTGTGCAGGTTTTAGACATAGTAAAAAGCCTCATTTAGCTAGCTATTTCTTACTCATTTTATTTATATTTCTGATTTAGAATTATGTAGTAAAAGACCCATCAAAAGATAGAACATATGGACATGCAGATCGCTGTACTTTATGTCAATTAACTTGTTTTGAAATTGGCAACAGCTTTTGTTATGGTTCTCTACATGGTTTGTATTCTAGAGTGTTTGTAAATAAGATATTTTTCTTAATTAGTAGAGAATAAAGAGTTTTGTCAGGAAGAAGAACTTTTTCTTTTTATTGTATGCAATGAGAATCTTTAAATAAGAAGTTATCTTTATACCTTATGATATCATTTATCATAAGACAATTAAAGTAAACTATATTTGATTCAAAATTTTTAGTTACGCATGATGATGTATTTGAATTTGAGAAGAAAGATAACAATGCAATGTATATATTGTATTTTAATGCAAGTGGATAGGAAGACTTAATGATGATAATCATTAACAAGAACACCATCCTTTTGACAGCATTGTATTATATTGATGTTAATAATAAGATTCTTACAGAACTCGTTTATAATTGTATTATGTGGATCAATATTTCTTTGTTAGAGTTATATTGAGTCTTATATATGCAATACAATCGATTTTTAAGTGGCAGCTAATCATGACACGAAATTTTCTTTTCTTTTTTCTTTTTGCCCCAAAGAGAAAATTAATCCTTTTATGGTTGGCCGCGGTTAAAGTAGATTATTGAATTCGGGAACAATTCTCTTGTCTGGAGAAACTACTGCATAGTATCCATTATTCAATGACTAAGAGATTGCCATGTGCTTTGCGGTATTATACAATGCAATTATTAGCTTATGCTTCTATTTTCTCAAAAATACAAATATTAAAGACTAATTGATTGAATCCAATGAAAAGTCTGTTAGATATATTTCTGAATCAATTTCTTTTGTCATAGGAAGTTCGTATATCAATTATTTTCTTGTTATAACATTTGATTATCTTCTTTGATATTTTAAAGACGTCTAATTGTATTTAGATTGTACACACATTTTCACATGTTCATCAAAAATTGGTCAAATCTGGTCCTATTCATAGTTATAATGCCTTAAATTTTGAAAGCACAGTTGGTACGTATAGTTTAATGGTTCCACATGTATATTTCTTTCTATGTAAGCGAGAATTCTAAGATATATGTCAGTTTATTCATTCAACTATCGAATAATAGTTATGCATAACAATTTATTACGTCAGAAATGATATAAATTAATAAATCTTTTAAGCGCAGTAGGATGAGATAGTTATTTAATTTCACGTGTATATGTTTAATCTTCTACATGATAATATAGAAGTTACAAACTGAATAATCCATAATGATATCGTGAGTCTCTAAAGATTATTTTTTGAATAATAAATACATTTTAAAATATTTTATTTCACTAAATAACCATTATCTTAAAGATACCATCAACGAACTTATATATCATATAGAAGTATTTATTCATTTGAGACTCATTTCATATTTGGTTATTCTTAAAAACACTTTTTTTTTGTTAATTGCATTATAGACATGTAGATAATTTTAACTGAACATTGGTGTTATTGATTAGGAGCATTTGTAAAATCTGTACATGGTCCATCGTTGATTTAGAAAGAATTGATCAACAATTTCGAGCTCATATGTTATGCTACTACTATTTTTAAAAATCCTTCTTCCCACCCAAAAAATTCCGTTATTGTTAAATTAAATACTTTCATCTAAGAAACATGATTTACCTACATGTATTGGTCTAGACATTGACATTTGTCTGGCTCGTAAAATATCCTTGGTATTTCTGACATGTTAGTAGATACCTTGAAAATATATATGGAAAAGACCAATACATGCATTATTCATTGTGCTTTTACGAAAATTTCGTCGTCACAATTCACCGTTCAACCCATAAACAAGTAGATAATTTGGCTATTATATATTGTGATTATTTAAATGATCTTCATATTAGAATAATTTTAGGTATAATACAATTGATAGTTACAAGAATGTCATATTCATCGTTGATCAAGCACATGTTATTGATTCTGACTCCTTTTTCTCGATGCAATCAAATATGTCAATGACTTGCTTGTTTATGCCAAGCATTCAAATCCATCTAGCATTGTTCCAATTAATTACAATTTCGTCGGGAAAAAGAATGCTTATAAGAAATATTCACAAATGAAATCATTTTCTAAATTTCGTATATTTCGCAATATAGTAGAGTCAACTTAAATTTTGTTTTAATACTTGCTACAATGTACTATTTGTAACAACTAAAGGTTATCTCTGTTAGTTTACAATGTTATGCATATATTCCTCGGTTATACCTTAGTTTACTAACATTTGTGATTAATCATTATAAATAAAACTAGAATTATGGAAGATATGACTTAAATAAAAATATATTGTACCGCAAGTCCGTCAGAAACAAGCCATAATTTCTAGAATAACAAATAATTTCAAATTTTTATCCATATCATTGCTAGCAGCTCTCATACTCTGACATATTCAAGTATGGAAACTATCTAATATTTTAATAGTATATCCTTTTCTTGTGTGCATCAAACAATTACTTACTATTCTTCCTGAGAATCAACTTGCCACTTTTACAAACCAATTCATTACATAAATCTTGATATAAAACACTCTCCATAGCGATGCTGCTCAAATTTGATGAGTCTAAAGGAGAAGATTTTTTCTTTCATACTTAACCCTCGACTAAATTCATTCTATTTATTTTGAAAATCATTGTCAGATAACTAATGAATTAGTGTGATGCTATAGTTACGTCAATCTGAACATACCTTTCACATTTTATGATTTCCACAAGCAAGACTATCAATTTCAATTTCGAAAAATATCAAGCATCCACATTTTCTTCACCATAGATAACAATTTTGACTTTAATAGACCATTAATAAAGTACTGACATTAGTTGCTTGGACTACAGTTGACATACTTCTTTCCAAAAATATCCTAGGCTTCGTCGAAAGTTGAACGCAAGAGAAGATTATGTTAACCATATAAATGAATGATGCATTCATTGTCAGAATCTCTACAAGGCGTCATTTACTACTAGTGAATACCCTCATCCTATTTTCTTCTCAAACTAATCGTTTAACTGTGTTACGATTGAACCAAATTAGTTCCCAATTCGTAAGAATCAGTAGATTTTTAATAGAATCACTCCCAATCAGGAATCATAAAATGCAAACGGACAGAGAAGCAAAAAACTAAAGCAAAGAAAAAAAATACAAGCACAATTTATTATAGAAATCACGTATGATGATAGAAATTTGGTTTTGCATTTTGTGTACCAAACCTTTCAAATATGTCCCTTTATTTCCAAAGGAAGCACATTGTCAGATTCCGTAGATCATGCAAACCGTTGTAAGTTTCCCAAAACATCTGTTTTGTTTTAAAAGTCAATCTTTCAAATAAGGGGCTAGTCATTCGTCGGCGCCCATCCAGGATGTCACTCACGACTAGCCGCTCCTTTGTGCATTCGTACTTCTTCATTCTTTGTAGCTTTCTCTATACGATATATCTCATTTATCATTACGGTTCTCCATTTTTTTTGTACGATCGATATAGATACTCTAGTTGCACAACATTATTTACATAATACATTATTTACATAATACATTATTAGATTTCTGAGCACTTAATTATCCAGTCTGCAACTAATATAATTGATGGAGAAGTCGGCATCGGAAATTCATTAGTTGAAATTTAGGCATGAAAAAGTGTAATTCGAAGAGAGCATAAGCTCGCACTCTTCTGATTCATTGCATTTTCAGCCTGATAAAATCTCACATGCCCCAAACCTAACATTGAAAATCTATGATTGAGTGAATTTTTCACCTCCAACACTTTTATGTATTGAAAGCGTAACATCAAAAACCCTTAGTAGGTTTGTCTTTTCACTTAAAAAACTCTAATTGGTGTAGAAAACGAGTTCGAAAACATCTGATTCTATGAAACCTGCAGCCCAAAAAAGTGCTTGGTTTGAAGTGCGACATCGAAAAACTTTACTTGGATCGTTTTCCAGGTTGCGAAAATTGGTTTTGTAATCTTATACTTACTTAACCTGCACGCTATGACCTGGCACAGACAAAGCTACACACGAAATCCTATTAGTATTTCTCGTATAACCGCACTTCGGTTGAAAGAAAAAATTTATTTGAAAAAATTCAAAAACTAATAGCACCATTCCATTCCTCGATTCCGAAAACCGTCGGTCAAACTTTACCGGAAGTGCATATGAATCTTTTAGAAGATGTTTTTTTGACCCTGACATAAACAAACACACACAAACTATTTCTTTTGTATGACCCTCCTTTCAATCGAGGGAACTTCATTTGTTTATGATTTTAAATCTGACTTGTTATTATTTCTTAACTTAGGACATATATATGGTACATCGTACTCTTACTCTAAAAATCAATTATCTGCTCTGCTTTCCTCTGCTTATGAGGTCATTATTAAAAAAAAACAGCAAAAGTAAATTATTCGATACATAAATAGATAATTTACTCGTGAATAAAAATTAGCTAATGATTAGATATCGTCATGCTCACATCTCATTTTTTCACCTCCACAAAAACCTACTTATTCCCTCGACTGTAGAGAGGGTGGTATGAAAAAAAATAGTTTGTACGTATGTGTGTTTGTGGGTTTGTGTCAAGGTCGAAAGAACATTGAGGTCAAAAGAACATTGAGGTCAAAAGAACATTGAGGTCAAAAGAACATTGAGGTCAAAAAAACATTCACATTGAATAATTCCAGCAGCACGTTGAGTCTTTCCCTATATACTCTGAAAAAACTCAGAAGTCCTCAGGTCCCATAATCCACCGGTATGGATAGACACCATTCCTCATTGCGTTGGTATCACAATTGATCAACAATGGATGTTAGGAATTGGTGAGGTTTGGTATTTTTCATTGAAAAA
>JAJEKB010020696.1:306912-355211 GCA_022393335.1 Macrotrachela quadricornifera
CTTTCGGTGCTCAAGTGCTATATTATGGGAGTACCCTTGGGTCCTCACGTCATATACTATAGAGATACCCATGGATCATCAAGTGCTATACCATGGGGATACTTTTGGGTGCCCAAGTGCTATACTTTGAGCGTATCCATGAGTGCTCAAGTGCTATACCATAGGGGTACCCTTGGGTGCTCAAGTGCTATACTATGGGGGTATTCATGGGTCATCAAGCGCTATACCATACGGGTACCCTCGGATCCTCATATGCTATTCTATACGGGTATCCATAGGTCATCAAGCGCTATACCATGGGGGTACTCATGGGTCATTAAGTGCTATGGCATAGGGGTACCCTTGGGTGCTCAAGTGCTATATTATAGGGGTACGTTTGGGTTCTTACCTGCTATGCTACGGGGGCACCCTTGGATCTTCAGCTGCTATACTATGGAAAAGGCAAGAGTCTTCAAGTGCTCTACTATGGTAGTACCTTAGGGTCCGTAATTATTATAGTAGGAGAGTACGCGAGAGTCGTCAAGTGCTATACTACGATGGCACCCTAGGACCCTCAACTAGTAAATTAGAGAGTACCCTTGGATCCTTAAGTGCTTTATTCCGATACGCTGTTGGGTTGTGAAAGATTTTAAGTGACGGAAAGGTAGTTCTTCTGATTGATGGTTATAAAGCGGGAGGGGAGAAATGATTCAAAATGTTCGGAGAATAGAAAAATGTAGTAATTTAACGAACAATAAGAATAGAAGGAACAATATTGTACCTTTTTGATTATGCTTCAGATTCAAATTGTATTCCGTTTTTTGAGTCTCACTTTTCGTTTTTAATGACCTGTACTGTTCCATACTTCTGCCTTCGTTTTCTTTTGATGCATCTTCTGTTGATTCATCGTGTCTACTGACCTCCATATACCACTATCTCAAGAAAAGTCCTTTTTTATTTTTTTACAAAAAGAAAAAAATAAAGAGATGGGAAAAGAAAGAGAGTAAGAGAAGGTTATAGAGAGGGTGAAGGACAAAAGTGTGGAAGAAAGATGCACTATAAGATAACATAACGAAAGGTAAGTGAACTCGTAATACGCAATATGAGAGAAAGAAGACGGCATATTATTGAAATGGTCAAAAGAAGCATCATACAAAAGGATGTCCGATATTGCTCTTAGGACACATTTTGCTCTAATTAAGACCCAATCCGAGGGCCTGCATAGCGTAATGTGTATGAAAACAGATGGATGAAAAAAAGACATTGTGAATAGTTTAGGGATAAAGCGAAGGAAGGAAGAAAGAAAGAAAAAAGAAAAAAAAACTGGATACACAAAAGTGTCTAAAAATAAATAGAAGAAAGACAAAATTGCACGAATATACGCGTGAAAGTGTTAATGTAAAATATATATATATGTTTAACTGGTAAAAAGAATGTTTAAGTGAATGCTGCACAATAACAGATGTTTTACTTATCAGCATGAGACTGAGTTGACTGAATTCTTGCTACATCTACTGCACAAGATGGCATAGTGATGGTGAAATTTGTCGCTGCGGAGTTATTTTTTTTCGATCGTAAATAATATATTAAGATACCAATTATAATTAAACTGATACATGCTATAATAATTCCTGTGAAAGAAATAGGATGATTAATCCATTCTTTATATCCTATAATTGTTGATGGCTTTGGAGTATTCAATATGAAGTCTATTACAGCTTGAACATCAGAGGGGATATGTGGCAGTTTTGCCCAATGAGTACTATCTCCGATCATTGAATGTAAATCGATTAAATTTTGCTCAATTGGATATAGTGTTGAATTTTGTGTTAAAGATATTGTTGATCCTAGTTTTATAGGTAAACCTGGTAAATAAAAACGATCGCAAACTAAAGAGTTAGTGTCGATAGTTGTAATAAGAGCGGTTGGTGGTAAAGTAATTTCATCATTGTCGGTAATCTTATGTTGTTCCATATCAGAAGTTTTAACTAAATGGCATTTAGTGGTTGAGTTTGTCGATACGGCCCAGTGCTGTCCAATACGATAAATAAATACTGAATCAGTATATGCTTCTACTCGACATGACGCTAAAGGGGAATCAGTAAGAATTTGATAAAGACAGGTGTCTTGTAAATCTTTTCTAATTGCTGGGCTTTCCCGACAGGTTGACATATATTCGAAATTACAAGCACTTGCTTCATCTTTCGACCACCGAATAAATTGTAAAGTTGTTGGATCAATACCGATAAATGCTGGCATTTGTGCCAGTCTAACTCGATTTGACCCATGTTTGAAGGGTATAGGAATAAGTTCATATATCGAATAGGTTGGTTGGTTTTCATCCGCAGCTGCAAAAAATGAAGTAAAAACTAGTTTTCCAATTATATGTTCACTTTTAGTTGTTTGTGTCTGTTTTGCTGGAATAAAATCGATTCTTTGTTGTACAAGTAATTTGGTAATTAATGCAATGATGGGTATCGAGTCACTTGATTCATCAAACGTAATGTTTGTTGCTTCAACAATAAGTTCCACTACTCGAGGTAGGTCTTTGTGATGAATAAAGTCTAGATTGAGGTTGTTTTTTACTATATTTTCAATCGATGTGTGTATAAAATGTGCTTCGATAGCATGAATGAGTGAAGCTAGTCTCTCATTTAGAAAAATTGTCATTGAATGAATGGTTCGCATTTTATCTTCTGTTCTGCGCAATACATCTGAATGTTCATTAACAAGTTGAATTGTTTGGTTTAATGCAAATTCAGTATGGTTTAATTCGTGTGCTAATTTAAGTTCACCTTCGTTTAAATGAAGAATTTGAGCCCGGTTGTTCTCTATAATTTGATTTCTCGAATGTAAAGAATTGGTGAGAGATTTCAATTCACTTCTTAAACTTATAGTTTGATATGTATTAATCCCTGAAAGAACGAGTGATGCTGAACCAATAGCTATAGAAATGATATCTTTAATAAACCGTTTGCGATGTTTCTTTTTAAACGCATCTGTTGTATTCAATTTATCTTTACGTGAACGATTCATTTTTCGAAATTGTGTAAGACTTGTTTTGGCAAATTGACTTCTGCATCCAGGAATCTTTTGCATAGCCGACATCGGAATCAAATAACACATATCTTCCACCATAGGAAATGTAACTGTAAATGTAACAATTTTGTTCGAAGGACGATATTCCGAAAAATAATGTAACACTAATCCAGATGCCGTATGTACGATATCGGATTTTGGTATTTCTAATAAATCCTTCTTACTTACTGTGTTTAATGTTAAAATAGTTGTTAATAATAAAATTATTAAAACTGTTTTATTGTTTGAAGCCATTATTCCTTTAATGTATTCTAAATGTTCTTTTTCTGTTGCTTATATAAGTCCCTTTTTTTTGTTTGCTCGTGATCAGTTTACTTTTAGTACCTTATCGACCTGTCTCAAGGATTTCGGTCTCTTCTATAATGTCGTCCTTGCTTGTGACTCTTCTCCTTCTAGACTTAGTTTTATCTTTGACCGTTGTTTGTATCAATATTCTTCTCATTAATGTTGTCCTTGTGTCCATAGACATCTTTTACTTAATATCTTGTCCTTCGTGTTTTACATTATTCTTGTCAACCTTCATTGTGAAAATGTTAATATTATCCTTGACTTTCAATATTGTTCCTGTTCCACTTCAAAACAATTGCCCTAGTAGATTCAAAGTATATGTCGTTCAAATGTTAACCATTATTTCAAATTTCGTATGATGCTTAACGTATATATACATGTACGCGATCATTCTTTTTAAGCTTCAGAGTTTCGTACTTCGTAATAACCTTTATATATATACACATATACACATGCATATAATCATCATTTTCAAGTTGGAGTATTTATCCTTTAAATTTTGGTCTTTATTTTATTCCATTTTTATTATGCAAAGCTATAATCAAGAATATCGTGGTAGCAGAAAAAAGAAAAAGAAGAAAAAAGCAAACTAAAATAACAAGAAAAAATAAATATGTTTAGGAGCAAATACACCCACAAAAAGGAAAGTGCCACACAAACATTTGTTTCGTAAACGTTGGTCTTTGTCTTGTATTTTTTCAGTTATTGATCTCTAGAACTTTTGAAGTACGCAGTTTGTTGTCCTCCATCTATTGGTAGATTGTGTAGTTGTATAAGATCATTTCCAATGATACATAACCGAGATAACAGAGGAGCAACATAAACTGTGTGACAACAAGTCGAGTTTGAAATAGTAACAGGTAATGAAAGAGCGTATAGGATTTTCAGCCGAGATCTATCCGCCAATCGAACAGATAGAGAAGGTGAGGAAAATTGAGCTTGTTGACGAAGATAAGAAGGTAGTTTTGAAAATAGTCTTTTGTTAATGAGTGTTAATGATGATCCTGAATCAATGAGTAAAGGAATTGTTATTCCAGCTATTTTTCCTGAAATGATAAGAGGATTGTGGTTGGTAAAATTAACTGGATAAATGTGAGGTATCGTTTTGACGGGTTGTTTTATAAATGAGCGTTGCAATCCCGTCTTTTCAACGCTCTGTGTTACTTTTTTGAATGATAATTTTTTGGTGTTGATGGAGGAAAAGAATCTGCACTATTATTGGGACAATCGCTGAAAAAATGTCCACGAATTCCGCAACTGCGACATTGAATAGAATTTGATTTTTTCAACGAATGATTATCCGTAGTAAATTGAAAATTAATGTTCGCGTGTTGTAACGAGTTATGATTGTTCCATTGCTTTTTTGTGTCATATTTGTTTCGTTGATGGAAGGCATTTTCTTCATCTGGCCAATATTCTAAATCTGAAGATTGAATTGATTTAGAATGATTTGTATGATTATCATTGTAATGTTTATGTGCATCAAAAGTATTCTTTTTAAATGAAATTTGTTTAAAACACTCTGCTAAACATTGTTCTTGGTTACGACGATATAATATTTCTTCAACTTTTTGCGCTTCCAATATAATATCATCCAGGGAAGCACCAGGAATTACACCGATCATCGTAAGCAAATCGCTTCGCATTTTGCATAATAAATGTTTTATGAAATCGACTTCTGTTTCTTTTGGTTTTTGTTCAGACCAAATAGCGCGCAAGCGGATCAAAAATTCATTGATAGTCTCATTTTCCAATTGTTTACATTCGTACCATACTTGTTCTTGAAGAGCAGTTCGTATAGGGGGATTGAATTGAGAGAGGAATAAATCGACAAATTCTGCCCATATTTGTGGACGTCGATGATAAGCTCTTAATTGACAATACCAATCTAATGCAGTACCTCGTAAAAATTGAGAAATGCCAAAGAGTAAAGTAGGTTGATCCCACCCATATACTGCTTCAGCATGTTCCTGAATACGGATTAGGAATTGATTTGGGCTCTCTGAGCATTTACCAGAAAAAGTTGGTATTGTCGTCGGCGAAGGTATTATAATTGGAAGCGACTTTGATGTCTTCACGTCATTTGCTTGAAGAGGAGGCATCGTTTTATTAGTGTTATTTGAGTGGCCATCTATATTTAATACTGGTTGAGTTGATATTAAATAACTGTTTGTTGACTTTGGAGACTGTTGGATATTTTTTGACTCTGATTGTTCTTCCTTCGTTAGAGAATATAATGTTCGCATAATTTCATTACATTGTTCTTTGATTGTATCAATTTGTTGTTTTGCGTCGTCTAAGGTTGATGTCATTTTCATATGCATCTCAGTAGTTTGGCTCTGTATAGCCATAATTTGTGCTTCCATTTCTTCATGTTTTTGTGTAATAGTTTTGTGTATTTGATTATATTTCTCTTCTAATTTTGAAACTCGCTCTGTATTGTTTATGCACATATTATGAATGCGTTGAAGAGCCTCTTCTAGTGGAATTTTTGCAGTTGGATTCTTTTCAGATGACATGATTGTAACGGAAAGGCAGTTCTGATTGATGATAATAAGATGTGAGGAGAGAAATGATTCAAGATGTTAGGAGAATAGCAAAATGTAATAGTTTAATCAATAATAAGACTAAAATGAATAATATTGTATCTGTCTTTTTGGTTATGCTTCAGATTCAGATTGTACTCCGTTTCTGAGTCTCACTTGTAATATTACAAGCGTTCAATAAAAAATGTTCTATCCCAAACAATTTCACAAAAAGGATGAAGTAGTTTTTTTTCCAATGTTACGAGTTAAGCAAAGAGATTTGAATTGCTTATTTGTATAAAGTGTCTAGATCAACTCCTCCCGCATTGGTACTTGCGAAAAAAATACTTCTGCCCTCGACAGTCGAGGGCTAAGTGAGTCGAAACGACGAACGTTACTTGTTTACTATCATAAAACTAGATAATAATAATCGTCGCATATCTTCGTTAATAGATAAATTAAAGGATTATTAAGTTATAAATAAACACTTTTACTTATTTCTATATTGAGAGTATCTTTTCATACAATATCAAAAGTTGCCATTTCAATCTCAACTAGATTCTAATTTCATCTTCTAATTTTACAGTATATAGTATTTTGTTTAATACTTTACTCAGACAAGTTCTACAAAAGGCATTACTAAATTTTCTTCCTTTAGTTTTTTTTTACTTAAAAAGAAATAATTTATGAATATTGGAGATTATTTTCGTAATAATTTTCAATTTAATTTTTATTTTTTCTGTATGCAGATATTTAAATCACTTGATAAGGTCTCCAATAGAATCGAAATTATGATTGTGATAGCTATTTTTCATGCTCATACTCACCATGATTTCAAAGGATTTAATTATTTGCGCAGATTATTTTATACCATATGATCTATTCTTTGATCAAATTAAAATTCATGTTGTAGTATTCATTTTTATAATGATTTTTCACCCCCTCAGCTTTAGCATGATTGATCTTTATTATATGGGAAAAAAATATTAGTCACATTTTGTCACGTTTTATCTTTTTTTTTTGATTCACGCTTGAATGCAAATGGTTATAAAATGGGATGCTGCGTTTGCAAATTACAATACAGTTTCATATACACCTTAACACACACATCGACGATCAAACATTATCGGTTAGTAAGAGTATTGTTCGATAAAGAACAAAGAAAAATCAAAAGATATCTTTATCCGTTATTTTTTGGCTTACCATTTATAGTTATCGACAAAATAATAGTTACTGTTGTAAGAGTATAAAACAAAATCAGCCAGCCACCAAAATTTAATGCACAACAACTCTGAATAGTTCTCCCAAAATTAACATCATCGTTTCTTATCAAAAATAGAGAAGTCAAGAGGTCTACCATGAGATGAACTATGAAAATTTATAGAGAACGATCATATATATCCAATAAAATGTTATCCGTTTCAACCGAAAATAGCTCTTGTATAGTTAGTTATGGGTACCATTCTTAGCAGACATGTATCAGTCCGAAGTGGTGTAGTGTTCAATCGGAATTGGCAATTCACTCAGTTTGAATACAGTTGCCTTCGTATCCAGTGTGCCAACAACCACATACATTATCTGAGAACATGTGATGCCAAGATCATCCTTATATGATATCAACCCTTGACGATCTCACACTTACGTGTATATCACACTTGTATAGAATTAACCTTCATCAATATCGCCTGTATGAGATATCACATTTATATAACGCTAACCTTCATTGTTAACATACTCATTATATTTGTGAAGGTGAGCGTTATATATATGTAATACTGATGAAGGTTAACTTAATACAAATGAGATATCGCATAAGCATATATCGGTTAAGGTTGATTTTATATGAATGTGGTATTATGAAGGGCTGATATCATGTAAGGATGATCTTGGTATCACGTGCTCTCAGACGATGTGTGTGGTCCTTATTACATCTAGTCGGTTTGATAACCAGTCAAAGCTGAGCGTGTAGTCAGCCCGGATATCGAACCATATGAGTATTCGGTCTGACTGAAACCTAGTTGACTAGCATTTGGATATCTATAATTTTCAGATAGTGCCTGAAAATTTACTGATACAATGACCATCTAGGCCCTGTACAATTACAAGAATCAATCATCCTTGGTGTCTTAGATAGGAGTGGAACCACTAGTCAACAGTACCTAGAGGAGTATACGAGTTAATCTTCGATAGTCTATAAAAGAGAATGGAAACAATTATCCGATAACCTGAAAATGCGGCCCCGTATTATTCCTCGATGCTCACTAATACAGGACAGGATCCATTTTCAATGTTCCTTCAAAGTGAACTGAAATTGCTCTTAAATAAAGCCTAAAAGAAGATATGAAGCATACGTTGGTGGTCTATAAATGGAGATAGAAATCATTCATCCATGGTCTCTACAAGGCGATAGAGACCAGTCAATGGGAATCTTACAAAGAAGCCTAAACTATTCGTTGATAGATCCTGCAAAGGAAAAGGCGGTACTACCCATTTGCACTTTAAAGAAGAAAAGACACATGCTGTAATAATTTTCAAAGCACCTCCATCCTAAGAAGTCAGTTTTCCTCAAATTTTTCGATTTCGTGATTTATAGTACATTAGGTAAAGGAAAATATTCGCTATCGAACACTCTATAGTTTAGTCAATTTCTGATGACTTCTGAAGCATTATATTCTACACACTAATATTGTTTTATACGGGTAGCTCTTATTAATTTAATGATGAAAACGATATGACCGTACAAAATAAACAAATTTTTCATCATTTGACTTTATATACATTGACTAAGTTTGTTTTAAACAATAATTTGTGATAAACTATTCGGAAATTGTACCTATGCCTTTTTATCATGGAAAAGTCTTGAAATAGACTTCCAAAATCTCTTTTGCATTTATCATAATAAATTTTTCTGTTCTAACGTTTCTGTATTTTCCGAATTTCTCCACCAACTTAAACGTTAGAGAGCTACAGTTGGTCTCAAAATGAAGAGAATGATCAGCTTTACAACTTATCAGAGTCCAGTTTTTGGATTTTATATTTAATGCCTAATGACACTCACCTGTTTTGCAATATACACGCTCCCCTTACCCTGTTTGATAAGATATATTTTGAAAAAATACTGCAAAACAAAACATAATCAAACTGTATTAAGTTGCAGTGCTCGATCTTGACTATATTTTAAAACTAGACCAAGTTTTCTAGTATTTGAAATGGCAGAGAATTTTGGAAATATGGACATTCACTTTTGGTCACTTAATTTTGAGATAAAATTTCGTAGACTTCTTATCTCGAACTGAAGTTTTTTCTATAAGATGCGTAACCTAGATTGCATTTCCTCTCAAAGTTTCAGCAAGATTTGATGCTCCAAAGCGAAAATAAATTTAAGGTGTAAGGGAGGGGGGGGGCTTCAATGTAAACGGTATTCATTTCCAGCTAGTCTTTAGAAGCAGACAGAAATAATCGGTCGATCGTTTTTTAAAGGGGATGTAACTTGTTCTTCCATAAACCATAAAGAGAAACAGGGATTATTAAGGTAATAGCCGTGGCAAGAGATACTCTTCTGCAACTCCTTAAAGTGGACAGAAATCATTTTTTTATTGGTGCACAAAGGAATTTAGGAGCCACGCCTTCATAGTCCTGAAATAGGCCCGTTCGTCAATGTTTTCTATGGCAGAATACAAACCAATCTTAGAGATTCCCCAGAAGGAAAGAAGGCATTACCCCAAATAGTCTTTCGAGAGGAAATGGAACCATTGCGTAATAGTCTCTACAAACGGATAGGAAACATTTTTTTGCAGCCTCAAAAAGGTTGTAAGAACTATTCGTCCAAAGTACATAAAAATGGACAGAAATCATTCCTTGGGAATCGTTATAACAGAAAGGCATTACTGCTTGAAAATCCTTTGAAGGGGATAGGAACTGCGCTTCGATTGTCCTTAATTGAGAACAGATGCTAGATCTCGATAGTCTCTAGAAGTGAACAAGAATCATTTGTAGATTGTCCTTGAAAAAGAAACAGACATCATTGTTTAGTAATCACTAACAGGAGAAAGTTAAGACTTCTCGGTAGTTTCTAAATGGAGATAGAAATCTTCTCTCAATAGAATTGCTAATGGATTATCGGTGAATCTTTCTGACGAGATAGGTGTCTCAAATGATTTACCACTTTTGAATTCGGACTTTTTGCATAATGTAGACCTCAGTGAGATATAAAAAACTTCAAAAGAATGAGGGCTCATAAACCTTCCTTCTAGAATTATAGCCATTTTACTGGAATTTTAGCCTTTAGTACGGTATACACCAACAGATCGAATGATGGTTTTTCGACTTGAAATTCTGCCGAAAGATAGGTCTACATGTAACTAGGATGCTCTGCAATTTTCAGCTCAAAAGAATGTTTCTTTCACAAAATATTGATTTTTCAAAAGCCACTCATATTTGATGAAAGATGCGAGAATCCCATGTTCTTTTAAAATTCAATATCTTGTGAAAGAAACATTCTTTTGAGCTGAAAATTGCAGAGCATCCTAGCTACATGTAGGCCTATCTTTGGGCAAAATTTCAGGTCGAAAAACCATCATTCGATTTGTTGGTGTATACCGTACTATAGGCTAAAATTCCAGTGAAATGGCTATAATTCTAGAAGAAAGGACTATGAGCCCTTATTCTTTTGAAGTTTTTTATATCTCACCCAAGTCTACATTATGCAAAAAGTCCGAATTCAAAAGCGGTAAATCACTTGAGGTACCTCCCTCGTAAGTCCATTTTACATTACTTATACGTCTCCGTCCTTTCAAAAGAAAATAACACTATCTATGAACCAGGCATGCACGAGACACAGGGCAGAAGATCTACGGAGTGGAGCAGGGAGGGGCGGGTGAGCGATGAAGAATCTCTTGTAAACAGAGTTGTATTCAATTTTTTCGAAATCTCAACAAATCCGTCCCTCTCAACTTGTGTAAACACCAAGCGAGTGGTGTATTTGCTCAAGGAAGATGAAATCTCAGCAACTATCATGACTAAATCAATTTTGACATCATAAAAATACAAAATTACGAAAATTTATAAAGTCATATAATGCCATAACGGTGCGAAGCTTCTTTTTAAAAAATTCTCGGTGCTAGATGATCACAGGTTGGGTCGGGGGCGGGGCGGGGATGTAAGAAACTGTGCCCCATGTAGCTCTGCTATAAATTTCATTTCTAATATTCATATTCAATTTTATAGTTTTAGTTGTGCAACATAGTCAATTAAAACATGTTTGCAACTAGGAAGATTCCGAAGGTGACCAATGATCGGGCGCCGATAGATGCTGAAAAAGGGTAAGTCACAACTGTTTATTTATCGAAAACTTTTGAAAAAGATCAAAATCTTTGGGTATAATCACGTATCTATTGGCTTACCAGCAAGTTTTGTTAATTAGAAGAAAAAAATGTCTGCAAAGCAAAATCAGGGGAGAGGGCAAAAACGATCGTATAATGAAAATCGTCCGCAAAGTAGAATAGTGGTAAAGTGGTAAACTGTCCGAATTATAGAAACAAGTAAAACGTAATAAAAATAAGACGTTTATTTCAGATAGCTCGATTCCAAATAGAACATCATCTGTATCGAGCTAGTCTAACATAGGATAATACGTGCCGTTTGGATCATTTTGTTTGACTAAATCAAAACAAGATTAATCAATGACATACAGTTATGTTTAATTCAGGATATTTTTGTTCACAATTGCTTAGAAAAATCAGTGTGTAGGTTTTTTTCGAGAATAAACTAATCAACCGTATTTGATGAATTTTCTTTGAGAAATTAACAAGTCTATTTTATTAATTATTTTTAGAAATTGTTTAGTCCATCGTGAGTTCTTGATCTTTTTTCATAAATAGTATGATTTTTGTTTTAATGTTATATTCGTCTCGTCTAGTATATGGATCTTGCTTAGAGTAGCACCTGACGCAGTGAATGCTTTTTTTAGTCTACTGTAGGAGTAGTGCAAACCATCGCAGCTTGCTAGTGCGCTCTATATAATATAGTAATTTATTGTATTTTCTTCAGGAATATACAAAATTGACTCAGTTTATAAATTTTCCATGAGTAATAGGCTAGTCTAAAAGAGATCATAGATCTCACTTGAGGCAAAATCTACTGGTATGACCGATTTCTCTTTTACCATTCATTCATATCTGTTTATAGACTTTCATTCGCGAATATCGAGTGAGTTTGAGGTACATTTTTTTACCGTTAAAATTTTGTTTAATGTCGCAGCGTTTAAATGATATAATATTGACCAGAATATTCGTTTATCGTAAACAAAAAACGAATGATGTTCTTGTTGTTAAAACGTTGAATATAAATATGTTAAATTCATTTTAAGAAAAGTGCAATTTCACATTCGATAGCACCATTCATACGATAATCAATAGTTTTAATCAAAAGAAATCATTGTTTTACTTTATCTCATATGTTAGACAGGAAAAGAGCTTATTTTATCAGGAGAATGCGTTCATTATTTGTAATACATATTTCGTTATTTAATGTATTTCTTTAGAGGTTGGTTAGGAGCAGGTGCACAGTACGGGGCGGCATTAATTGGTGTCTTGGTAGCAGTTGCGTTCTTTATTTTGTCAGCGTTAATTGTGTTAGCTCTTATACCCGTATATACAAAAACTAGGAATATTGAAAATCTCAATACTTTAAGTATGTTTTAATATACTTTTCTTTGTATTTATTTTATATTGGTATATTATTTTTCAGATGGTGGTGCTGTTTTCAATATAACATACTCAACTGATATAACAGGTGAGACTAATACAGCTGTCACCAATTTGGATTCTCTGAGCACTCAAGTAAATTTTGTTGTATGTTTCTCTTTTCTGTATTTTATTCTTTTATGTGATTTTAGCTGATGAATCAACTGAATTTGAACGATATTACCGTCAATAGTGCTAGATTTATTTCACAAACGGTAACAGTGTATGTATATATATTAATCATTTCGGACAGGACTGGAACTGGGACTAAAATTTTTTTAGATTCAAACTAAGATCAAAATAATAAGTCTAGTAGTAGCTTGAAGCTGTATAAAAAGATAAAGATGATCGGTATAAGAGTGAGGAGATAATACTTCATATCAGAAAGATTTCCAGATAGATCAATTCAATAGTTAGTATTTTATGAGAATTCGATGGAATAATGTGAGATTATCTAGGAACTGAAGGATGGAATCACATCGGAATTCGTTCTATTGAGATTTGATAGGATCCAACAGGTATTGAATACCGTGATCTAATACAGTTTAAATGAACTCTCATAGAATATGTAACAATTGACATTTTACTTATGGAATTCGACATATTGTTGCCATCCAAAATCCTATTAGATTTTGTAGAATGATTTGATAATAGTTATGTATCATATAATCTTCACTTTTGTTTGGAATGAAAAATAAATAAGGGTTTTATATATGTTTTTAGCGGCAATACTAGTCAATGTCAAAGCTGGTTTCTCTTATCAATGTTTGTCAATTATCCACAAAGTTGCAGGAGCAGTCTCTTCAGTCAATCAGCCTGCAGGAATAATTTAGATAGTCAAGTGCAACAAATTACTGGATCAGCAGTGAAAAATTTATCTTTATCCGTCGAATTCGCCAATGGTCGAACCACTACAGCTAATGTGGCTTTTAGCAATTTTGGAGTTCCTGCAGGTAAATTATTCAATTGTTTATTTAAGATAAAATTATTGAATTAATATACTTTTTTGAACATATGTACATCAAAAAAATGAATTTAGATAAAATCGTATCTATAGCAACAATAATGACATTTATTAGTATTTCTCAATGAATCATAGAAAAATACATTTTAAGGAAAGATGAAAATATAAAATCTTGTTAGATTAATTTGAATATATCGAATGAATTTCTCACTATTTTACATATTTCACATCTTAGAAAAAAAACATTTTTTTATAGAAATATTTCTTATGAAAAACGTCGATATTTTTAATGTCTTAAATATTTGAACAATGTAAAAGTGAATAAAATTTGATAGAATGAGCTAGTTAGAAACTTCTCATAACGAAAACCGAATTGTAATATTTGCTTTGATAGCATTTATTTCCATTGTGACACTATTTTGAGATTGCAAGATCTGAAATTGTAGATGAAAAAGGTAAATGTGCGAACTGGTTTAACTAAAGAAATAATTTGTTTCAATCTCCCACTAATTACAATATTTTTTCGAGCTTGAAATATTGATCATAATCAGATATAAAGAATAGATAATAGTATTTACTTTTCGTAACATTATTTTTCTAATATAGCCGATGGATCACAAGTTTACTGTCTTCAATATCCGCAACCATGTGCAACCAATCGTTCAATTCTATGTCCGACTAATGAAGCTCAAATTCAAGCACTAATTCGAGAGGCATATCAAAATGGTTCAATAGTTATTCGTGTCGTTGGTTCAGCACATTCTTACGAGAGAATCATCCTTGATGCTAGTTCAATAAGCAGTAATCAAACATTAAAAATCGTTTCAATACAAAATTTTAAGGGTGTCGTTATTAACCGTGAGGCAGGAGTTGCAGTTGTCCAAGGTGGTACAATTTTAGGTCGTAATCCTGAACATCCAGAAAATGATGATCAATCTTTAACTAACATTTTAAAAAATGCTGGTTATGGGTTACCAGCTCTTCCTGGAATCACTCGACAAACAATGTCTGGATATTTTACTTCAGGTACAGGCAGTGGTTCTACAAGGTACAACCTCTTTGATTCACTTGCTGGAATGCGAGTGATTGATGGTACCGGTACAATACATGATATCGATAAAAATCATCCTTATTTTCCTGCAATCGGTGTATCACTTGGATTATTGGGTATTATTACTAGTGTGAATATTAGTTTGGATACACCTTACTATTATATAAAAGGTTCAGAAACAGTTTCACCTATCGAACCACCTTCATCAAATCTTTCTACTGGATGTCCTGTTGATATATTTGGAAATGGTTCTCAAGGTTTTCCAAGTCTTGGACAATACTTTAAAAATAATGTTGATTATGGACGATTATTTTGGTATACACAAAAAGGTTTTAATCGTGCAGCTTTATGGAGTGCTTCGAGACATAGTGAAACTCCACTTCCTACACTTACACCATACAAATTATTTCCTGCAGATAATATCACAGCAGCTAGTATAAGATATGCTGATATTCTTATTAAATATAACGTTTTGGCAGAAGATACACCTGAATTTTATAACACTTCATATCAAATTTTCAATGATTTATTTCCGATTGGACGACAAGACTTTTTCGATGCATATGAAGGAAGTTTACCAATGGATAACAGATTAAATTATCAAATATTAAAAATATCATTATTTGAAATATTTGTTCCTTATGAAAAAACGCAGGAAATAGCCAACGTTCTTCGAACCTATTATTATTCACATGGTGTTGCTGCAACTGGTAATACCGCTATGGAAATTTATCCAGCAACTAAAAGTACATTCTGGCTTAATCCAGCATATGATGGAGATTTTATTAAAATTGGTTGGTATTGGTTTCATGTTAATCCAATAGGAACTCCACCTGGTTTCTTTCGACAATTTGCAGATTTATTCGAACCATATAAATATCGTTGCCATTGGGGAAAATTATTATTTGATGATTTCAGTGGAGAACGGGTACGCTCAGTATTTCCTATGTTTGATCAATTTTTAAACGTAAGGAATCAATTGGATCCAAGGAAATTATTTGTTACACCTTATACGCGAAAAATATTTTCTCTTTAAAATAATATTACAAACATAAACTAACGATTTTATCAATTTTTATTTTTAAATCTACGATAATGGATAAATACTGATCAAAACAGTTTTAGTGAATATTAACATTTATTCGAACTTCATATATATACAATGCATTAGGCTTAGTATTTTTGCGTTCCTAGCTGTTTTTCTTTTTTAAGAATTCTAGACAATTCGAAATCTCTTTTTCAGTTTTTAGTAGTATTCAATTTGAAAATTTTATTGAAGCATGTGGAACAAATATTCAACTATTCTAATTTCTATCTCATTCATCTTTGTAACTCTTTCCTATTCTTTCAGATGTATCACTTCCTCATTTGTGCCCTCCGTATTTTCTCTTATCTCTCATAGTTGAATATTTCAATAGTTGAATATTCGAAACGACTTTTCGATTTATGATAAAGTAGTTCGATCGATATCAACGGTAGAATTATTTATCCTTTTTCGTTACATTGTGAATTTATTATTATTTTAAAAATCTCACTATCTGGCATTTTACGACACGTTAATGTGATACAAGGTGTATTATATATATCAACGAAAACAGCACAAATTTGTCAACAAAAAACGATAATTAGTTTTGTGAAATGCTAGAGAGAATTTGTTTTTTAAAATAATAATAACTTCATATCCTTAAGTACAACTATCGAGATTGAATTGCTACCTTTTTTTTCGATTTTTAATAAAAATTCTTTCGTTTTTCTTTACAAACAAACTAATAAAATGACCTTTTTTTTTGTTTAAACAAGTTTGTGTTTATCTAGATTCCTGATAATAAAAATGATGTTAGCAAAAAAAAGTTAGTAGTAACTCTTATTGATTATATGCTTGTCAACTGTAGTCATACATATTCGTGGATAATGTATCAGTAAGATGCAGAAATGTCCACTGCGCCAGCTTTTCTATGAAAGAAATTTTGCAAAACTCATGAATTTGCACATAATTTCAATGATAATATGTGCTGCACGATAAGGCTTGATGAATCTAATCGATTGTCACGAGCAACTCTTGTTTAAACCGGTCATAGATTTGAAAATCTAAAGATTTTTAAAAATCCTATCGCTGCGTCACCGACAGATTCTCAGTTGCGATGAACATTCCTGGTAAGATGATAAATCGAAAAATATTTTGATGTGCATTGATACAGTTTTCATAGTAATTAAACACTATGATCATGAATGATTAAAATATTTTTCGATCAAATACAGAAAGTTCTAGAATGTCGAAGACTTTGTAGTTCTTCTAGATTTGAGATAATTAAAATGATAAATAAATATAAATGAGTAAATTGAGAATGAAATATATGTTACATTCAAAATTAATTAAAATGCAGTTTTTTCGTTGATTTTTTATTAGTTTTTATTTTTATTCTTAATATAGTAGAATTTTTGGTTATACAAACTTGAATATTGTATTATATTTGTTTGAACTGAAGTGCACAAACTGACGTTCTGTATTTGGATTGATGTTTTTGGTTGTGTATAGATATTTCATCTTTCCTATTTAACATCTTTTTATGTATTTTGTTTTTGTACTGATGATGACCGTGCTACCATCTGAAAGGGTTGAAAATTCTACTATATTAAGAATAAAATTAGAACTAATCAAAAATCAACGAAAAAACTACATTTTAATTAATTTTCAATGTAACATAATTAAAATGACATTAGCAAGAAAAGTAAGGAGTAACTTCCTTTCCTTTTATATGTATTATCTGTGAATACAGATGATCTTAGATAAGGAATCAGAGATAAATAAATACCCGTAAAGAGAGATGTTTCGTTTTTATCTGTGGAATCAATTATTCGTTTTTACGATTTTCGAAAGTTGAAGAAGTCTTGCACTGCTATGTTGTACAAGGTCAAAAAAAATGTACTCGAAATTTTGAGTTTATGCATCTGTAAATGTTACCATAATATTCGTTTGAAATAAAGAGTTCGTGGTTTATGGGGATTTGAAGATGAACTTTGAGCTACGTTGAGTTGTCTGATAATAGTTAGAAGAATCAAAGTCATTGTATACAAATGAAACTTGCTAAACAAAAGTAGGTGAACTAGAAATTTCGAGCTCACTTTTTTTGGCCGTTGCACAACGATCATAGTCCTTGTACCATTTAGTTATTTAATACTTTCTAAATCAAATCTGCCGGTATCGACATTGCGTACTTTATAAAAATATGGTCTGAAGATGCTGGACATCCGTTCGATTATTGTCATATACTACTATGTCCTAAAATGAAACAAACATTTTCAGATTTTCAAGAATTTCTTTTGTTTGTCTAGAATGAGTTGATCAATGAAAACTATACATTTTGCACCATGGACAAGACCTGTGCGCTATCTGTAATACTTAGAAAAGTAGATTTGATGTTTAAATTAAATGAATATTTATTAGTAAGAATAGAAGCAGAATAATCATTAATTTATGACGAAAACTTTAAAAATAGCAAGTATATAACTGTACTAGTACTATTTGATGACTTGAGAACACATAGAAATAGTGCATAATCGATGTTGAATTCCGAATGGTACGAAATTACCTTTACGCCATTGAATAGCTAAAATAAATATGATAAGTTCATCTTAAATGGTTAATGATCTTGACTGTGTTACAGTTGTCCACATATCGATCATGATTAATCTTGGAATAGTCTTAGTAAAGCCTAAAGATGCTGAGGTAGAATAATGATCGAGAGGTTTCCAAGAGAACAACTCTGACAATTAGATTCGATCATTATTTTATTGGAATCTCTCGAAACAAACGAAATCCTATTGGATTCCGAGTTGCGATCCAACATCTGAATTCTTAATGTTGGGAATCTTTTCTTCTGTTTTCTAAGGACAAATAAAAAAGTTAGTGGAAATTAGTCAAGTTTCCACGTATAGCTAATCTAGAATGCTCTTTATTTCATCATGATTACCTTATGTTGTTTCAAGGAATATTGAAAAATAGCATAGAAATCATTAATGGTACCACACAAACATAACTTTTGTTTATTTAGCAAAGATTGAAACAATGCCTGTCGGTATTGAGCAAAATCTTCGGTATAGTATATCGATATTTTGTTATTTAGTGCAACAAGTACGAAGAATTAGAAAAATATTGAAACCTATTAACGTTAATATGAAATAAAATATATTCTGATTATGTTCAAACTATGTGATTAATTTTTTTTAAAAATTTTGTATCAGTTACGACATAGCTGCATCGTATTTTGATCACAGATGAAGATATAGTTATGTATTTTATCACGAAATTGATGAGAAAAAATTTTAGACTCGAAAGATAAAAGTGTGAAAGAAAATTGATGATTAAATCATAGGCATACCTATTGAAAATTAGATGAATATATATATATATATATATAGGTACAGAAAAACTTTTCCTTGATGTTGACAAGAAATATCTACTTTTTGTTTTATTTTTTTTTTTCATTTCATTTTGTCTATCTATACTAATCAACTTGATTTATTAGTTTTGATTTCAGATGTTTTAAATAATATTCCTATTGTCTATTATAAATATTAACACATTGAGCACTGTGTGAGTCGCTGGTAGCTGACGATATAGTCTAATGAGGGAAATGAGAAAAAAAAACTGGTCCTCCTCTCTCTCTTTGTTAAGTAAAGTTGCGACGATGAGTCCTATAATAATGCAGTCTTTGACATTGATTGAATTTTTTAATTCTGTAGAGAAATGTTTTTTTTGTTGAAATAATCAAGACAAAGGAATTTTTATTCTTTTTACTGCTATTGCAAATTCTTCTCTTGATTCTTGTTTTTCTGATTTTGTTTATTTTTTTAATATCAATGTCAGATACTAAATGTAATGGTCTTGTGACTATCATCATCACTTATTTTTTATCTTTCTACATGATCAATTTTATGCCATTTTTATTCTAGAACGCATAAATTTCACCGCGTCTAAGGTTTCTTTTTTGAAGAATTTTGCTTCATGATTTAGCACAATTATTTCTTCGTGTGATACTAACAAGAGAAAGTCTCAAAACATTGTTCCACTAAACAATATGTAAAAACCGATGTACATATTTTTATGATTGTTCTGTATGAATAAGTGTAGTAGAAAAAGAGATGTCTCGAATGAGATTCGGGAGGAGAGTAAACTCTTTCCTTCTTTCATTCACTCAATAATCAAAAATCTCCTTATTTTTGAGAGAAAGTTTTTTTAAATTTCTAAAATAAAATTCAGTCTTCCTATCAATGTATCGAATTTGTTTTATCTCTCGTTGTATGCTTTAGTAAATATCACTTTATTAAGTGATAATATTTCGTATATATCGACTCATTCGTTGTGTCATGGTTATGACGTCATCATAAACGTATTTCATGTATATCCTCTTTCGTTGTATTATCATGCTTGAATGCATTTTAATATATTCATGTGTATTTTCTTTTCGTTCTTCTTTTCTTTATACATCATGTTGCTCTCGCTTGTATATTCTATTGATTTTTATTTATTTTTTTGTCAATTATTAGTAAATTATTGTTTTTATTATCAATCTCCCATATACATATATATCAATCTGATTTCACTAAGGAAACTTTGGATATTCCACTAATAATGATTAGATATTGGTAAGCGGTTTGACTATTATTGTATATATCCATGTGACTTTATTTTTAACGATTATTTATCAAAACAACAGAAGGTATTTGTATACATAGTGAAAAAATACTTTTTTGTCTTCATCAAATTGTAAGAAGTTAATTATCGTGAAGGTTTTTGTACGAAAATTATGAAGGGTGTCCCAGAAGGGTGCCTCTATGAGGAAAAGATACAGTAAAAGACGCCCTACAAAATGGCCTTTGATTGACTTCGCTAGCGCATCTAGTAAGAAAGTTACAGGCTTTGAAATGTGCTTGAGAAAAAAGAAAAATTAATCGGGAACTCGGTGGACGTGGTGATGAATCCATTAAAAGCTTCATAACTTCATCAAAATGAAAGGTTTTTCGATCGAGTTTGTTTTTTTTTGATCAAAAATGATTGCTCTTTTCAATCTATCTGTAAGATCCAAACATCGACCATATTTTCGATTTCGTGCTGGATTTCCTGTCTTAAACATGGGTTGTCCAATTCCGGCCTATTTTGAAACTTAGTTCTCGAATAGTCCATGTGTCTTAATAAATTTTTCTACATATCACGAGAAAGAGTACATTTAGAAGTACTAAACACAAACTGAGTTCTCACTTTTGCTACGCTTTTTTTACGGAAATAGTGGGGAGTAGGAAGTTAGAATCGAAAGAAGTATCAAATTTACAAAATTTTCATTTTTTTCGCCTCGCATATAATTTGTTCAGTTTCCTTATTTCTTACTAGATGCGCTAGCGAGATCAATCAAAGGCCATTTTATAGGGCGTCTTTTACTGTATCTTTTTTTCATAGAGGCAAATTTTCAAACACGGGTTTTACAACAAAAAAATTTATTATATAAATCGTTTCAGAACTTCTGGGACACCCTTTAGATATACAAAAATATTTCATCAAAATATTCTTCTTTTGTTAAAGATGTTTCAAGCTCGGTACAACTTGGCAATAAGGTTGACTTTTATTTTAGAAATATTGAGTGAATGGAAGATGAAAGCACTCGAGACACCACTGTTTTGACTCTAATTCTCTGAAGACGAAGTCTCAGCCGATAAGTCTTTCATAGTTGGTACTGAGACCTAGATGTAGTAAGTTGATATAATTACAATTTAAATCGTTAGAACACACTTCGGAATCTACCCGTATTAGACGATGATGACGACATAATTATTCTTATTGCACTACAAGATGAGAAAGAAGATGAAGGAGGAAAGAAAATTGCATCTGATGAGAGAGCCTTCCAAGTGACACTCTTGGTTTGGGCTCATATTTTGCCTATAGATAAGACTCATTGTGGAAGTAAGATCCCTAAAACGGTATGTGCCCAAAGCCTGTTGTTGTTGAGATGTTGCGTTTTTAAGGTATTGGAACAACTCACTGTTGTGGTTCCGTTTTGGGACACCAGAAAAATTCATTTTCGAATTTCGGCTTGAAATTTTGCACAGAGAGAGGTCTCAATTCAAGTGGTTCATTTTGTTAAAGTTGCATCTTTCCTGAATGCTTCTAATGGCAAATAAGAACACGAAAACTTGCCTCTACAAGTGACAATAGGTTACCAAAGCCGTATCTTAGGATAGGAACAAGGAAAAGGTATGAAATTTTCACAATGAATCACTTGAATTGATACCTCTCTATATATAAAGTTTCAAATCGAAATCCAAAAATGAGTTTTTCTGATGCGCCAGAGGGGAATCACGGCAGTGAATTATCCAAATACCTTAAAAACGCAGCATCTCAACAACAACATACTTTGAGCACGCACCCTTTTATGAATCTTATCTATAGGCAAAATATAAGCCCAAACTGAGGGCGTCACTTGAGGAGATTCCCTCGTGAGTGAGACGGGGATAAGAAACAGACGAAGGAGCTAAGACATACTCGCTCTACTCTATTGTTCAACTTGTTTATTATCATATTTTTTTGTCCTCTTGAATTCGTTAGCACCAAGATTATCATTCGATATTTCAGATTTGGTTATTCTTTTCCTTTATCATTATGTTGAATCGAATTCGATCTTTTCTCGTGTGGCTTCAAGAACCTGAGCATGTCGCTCGTTTTCAACAATATTTTGGCATATTATCAACAACTAGCACGCATGATATTGTTCGTATGAACAGTATGGATGACAGTGATGTGGATGAAGATAATAATAATTCTAATGATATTCCTACTTCGTCTATAACTCGACAATTATCGAATGGTGGATATCTTGATCATCACAGGCGAAAAATAACTTGGGACACAAATGTATTGGATGAATGTATTGAAGAATTGAGACACAGAAACAATCAGGCAAAGATGACAGCAAAGGAAGAAAATATGGAACTTGATTATAAAATCACATCTTGGTTCTGGTTTTATTTCTTTCAATTTGGAGCTGCACTTGGCAATGAAATATTTTATATTGTCTTTTTTCCCGCTTGGTAAAGTTTTTCAAAGTTTTTTATTTCTCTTTAATTTACATCTCGTTCATAGGGTATGGAATGTTGATATAGCAATGGTTCAAAAACTTGCAATTCTTTGGGCATTCATTATGTATATTGGTCAAGCAACTAAAGATATTTTGGCCATTCCACGACCTCGATCACCACCAGTATTTAAATTAGAAAGACGGTAGAGAGAATGAAATTATATCAGTTTATCTTTTTTTGTCTCTTTACTTTATTCAGATACATCGAAGAATATGGTTTTCCTTCTACACATGCCATGTTCGCAACGGGTATTCCATTCTCATTCGCTCTTTTCTCACTTCAACAATACGATGTAAGAAAGTACATTGGGTAAAAAAGTGTAGATTTATAAACGAAAAGAAGATGAGCTATAAAATCGGTCACTTTCAAAAACGAAAAAGTTCACTTTTAAGAATAAAAAATTAACTTTTTCCTCGGTTAGGTACAATGTATGCAGGAAACCTATTATGTTAGTAATCAACCATAAAAATTCAAGGTTTCTTAAAATTTGTTTTGACTAGTGTATCTTGTAGAGCTCATTGTGCTGATCATTTTGGTAAAATAATAGTACTATAATCAAAATACTGAAAAATGATATCTATTGTTTATTGGTCACAAGAATTCTATGGTGTTCAGTATTTTGACGTAAGCACCGTCATTTATTGAGTACAAATAAAGATGAATTTCGAATCTTTAAAGACTTTGAATGACAATGAAGTGTCTTTTCGATAGTACCATCTAATGTCATTGATATACTGCTAGACTATCTACAAGAGAAATAAGAATGATGATGCGCCATTTAATAGTCAGTTGGTGTCATAGTTTTGTGTGGAAGAGTGAAAACGAAAAAGGTGAGCTAGAACATTGTACTTCAAATTTTTGTTAAGCCTGTTCGATGACAATGTCTCATAATGTTGTCATAAATCGAACAGAAAATTTTGTTTTTTATCGACATGATAGTGTGAGTTGAATACTTAACTATTGAATGAGTTTAACGTTTCTTGACAAATAATTATATCGTCACTATTTGACTAAAAATTGATCAGAGCGTCAAATACCATTAATTCATCTTAATAAAAATTTTTCATTCAGATAGAAGACATTGATTATTGGTTCAGCTGCGAAGGGTGTTTATCGATGACTAGTTTAGAAAAACGAAATATTACTGTTACATGAAAAAGAAGACTCGCACCTTCCGAGTTTTTTTTTCTATTTTTGCAAAATGGAATACAACTTTTAATCTTTCTTTTAATTCGTATCAATTGTACAATTATTCATCATAAGATATATCTTGAAAGTTGTTACGCAGTTTATCTTGCAATATTTCGGAATGAATTTCTCCGAAAGGATATCTTCTGCATAGATGAAACCTTTACTGTAGGATTGGATGAATGAATCCTATATTTTGAGATATATCACACCCAGAAGATTTTCATAGGGCTTTTAGTGATTGGGATTTCGACTCCCCTCGATGAGAAATTTTTTCAAATGGTGTCAAGAATTTATCCAAAAAATTTGGGCTTGACTAACGAATTGCGAGAAAAAATGAGGTTTAAATTCTGTATCTAATAGAATTAACCAAATGAATAAGGACAAGAATTATCGAATCCGTTACTAATTTTATATACATATTACAACTAATAAATCATACAAGATTAACCCTAGACTCATTTTAAAGCTCTTTCTTTTCTCTATCCGTTGCACGAATAAAATTCGTCTGCCCATTAAGTTAAAACCACAAGCATTACAAGTTATCGTAAAAAATTGTAACATTTGACTTTTTATCATTTAATGAAATTAAACATAGAGATATGATTTATGTAGTTTTGTAGAAGGACTGTTGCTCTCTAATATGATGCATAAAAAAATATCAATTGGCTAAGCAGAGATGTCCATCGCGGCTGAAAGTCTACCCTCATTTATTTTTTCATTTGCGACAAGAGTGACCGGAAATGTAACGCCTATAATTTCTGATGAATTAAAGTTTAAATTATAAAGTTTTGATCCGGGGTCTAATTTTTGAGGTGATCGAGTGATTCAATCTATTTGATAAATACTCATTTAAATAATTTTGCTGATTCAAAAATTTTAAATCGGATATAAACAATAAATTATTTGAAAACTAACTAAAATAAATGTTACAAATCCTGTTTTGTTTCTTTTTTTTCATTTTTATATCAAAACATATTCTACAATCCTTAACTGATACTAAGTAAACACAGAAAACAACTAGATACAACATTCTTCTTCTCTTTCTATCAATGCAATCGCTTCTGTATTTGAAAAAAAGAAATCTATGTGATGTTTATTATGTTTAGTTTAACATATGGATTGGATTTAGTTGTGCATCGATCATATGCATGTGGGTATGTCTCAGTCGAATCTATCTTGGCATGCACTCATTTCTTGTAAGTTCATTTATTATTATCATTATCATCCATTAAAATGTGTATATTTCACTCTTTCTGTTTCAAGGACATAACTGCCGGTTCTATCTATGCATTGTTACTTATGTGTATCATGTTTCCATATGTTGATAAAATTCATAATTTTCAACTTAATTTCTCCTATTCACCTCTTCTTAATTTTCTTATTGGAATTATTTTAGTCAAATGTTATCCAAGTTTAAAACAATGGTCAACAGCTCGTTCTGATACAACAATTATCGTGGGAAGTGCTTTTGGTCTTTGTTCGTCTACGAAAGCCATGAATCAAATTAGTCTTTTACAAAAACCACTTATACAACCATTTTATTCAATTATTACACATAATTTGTCTATCTTTTTTCTACGTACTATTTTAGGTATGATTATCCTTTATGCTACTCGACAAATTGTTCGAAATATTGTCTTACGAATTACAAGCGCTTTCTATGGACTCAATTGGCGAAATCGAGAAATGAAACGTTTAGCTAAAGTTGAAATGCCTTATTATTATTTGACTTATTTTGTCATTGGTTTCAATATCACATTTACATGTCCTTCGATATTTCGTCTAATCGGTATTAATCATGAATATAGCTATATTTAACTATAAACATATGTGTGTGTGAACAATGAAAAAATAATAAATTGTCGATGTACAATCGACCACTTGAAAAAAATGATTTTGTATAGGGTTGCCAGATCAAAAATTTATAAATCAGAAAGGCTAATTTGTTGAAATGGGCACTCATTATTTTATTAAACTATTACAAAATACTTTAGTTGTAATTTGTTCATTTATTTTCGAAGATATTTAACATTAAAAAGTAATAATATTAAGAATATGAAGTTCATCGAATATCACATAAAATGAATAAAAACAACAAATCGAAAAATACACTATATACATCAAGAGATATTTTTAAAAAATCTTATTCAATATGAGTAGCATACTATTAATATTTTTCATTTTTTCGAACCGGCTGCAATAAATGTTTTATCAGTTAAAATATGTTTATAGAACTGTTCACAAGAATAATTAGCATTCATTCTTATCTTAAGTTCAACACTAATTAGTTTTATGTCCATACGATTACAATAATCAGACCATACATGTTTCATGTGATTAATGATCAATTCAACGTACGAATTTGAACATGGTATAGAGAATATATATATAACAAATTATTTTGTATAAATTTGGTGCTGAATTTGGATCGTAATTTAAGAGAAATGACCATAATTGATCGGATCGAATAGAATTGTCATTATTGTGGTCTTCTGGAACTTGAGCAATGTTTTCATCATCAGCATCATCAAATGCAACACATGTCGAACTGATTTTTTGTTGATGAGCTAAAAGAATTTGTTTTATTCGAAATGTATGAATTAATTTGATCATTCAATTTGATACTTTTCTTGTTTAAATTGTCGTATAAATATTTAATACCACCAAATTCATTATGTAATTTATCAATGTCTAAATCATCGATATGCAGTATATTAACAACATCCAAATATCTCTCTCAAGTAAGATATTCAAATGATTTAGCATTAAAAAAGAAAAGTTTTTCATAAAACTTACTATCGCTGTCAAAATAAGATTTGATAGAAACAATGAGCGTATCGATAAATGTTTCAAATACTTTTGTTAATTCTTCATGTTTAGCTTCATCAATTCGTTTTAATTGATTCAGGATTATACATGTTTTATTACCATAAAATTTATCGACCAATTTTTGACGTAATTTATTGATTATATTAGTTATTATGAAATGAAGATCAACTACTGTTGTATTTGAATGTTGTAATTGTAATTCAGCCTTTTGGATTTTAGTAAGTACATTTTGTAAAAAATTCAGGATACAAAGACCTTCATCATTTTGAAAGAAAGCATTTAAAACTTGTTGAGCTTTTGTTGATGTTGATTGATTTAAAAAGAAGAGCTTCACCGGTTCGCATTTTTCAAGTAAATGTTCAATTGAGAGCAGCAAGCTCAACCACCTCGTGTTAATGTGTTTCCACAAGACCTTAAGAGAAGAAATGTAAAGTTTTGTAGATTGTTTGTCTGATTTTCAACTGTATAAGAATGAGTAACTCACGTCAAAATCAACTTGAACAAACTCAAAATATTCTTTCAAACTTTCAACTCGTTTTGCAGATCTCGAGAAGTACGAGTAAGCTTTACATAAAATCGTTTCAATATCAATAGGTAGATCATCATGGGCAGTTTTTACTGAATTATGAAGGACATGACCATAGCAATTTTATAAAGTAAAATAGTACCAATATATAGTTTAAATTGAGATGTATGAAAACAAACTCGGAAAATACATGTTTATATTCACCTTTTCGTAGACGAGATTGTAAATCTTTTAATAGTTTAAACACTGAATGGTATTCCCCAAAATTCACATGGACATTATCAGCACTTAAACTAGTTAGATTTTCAAATTATGATCATTGATAATTTTACATATACTTTTGACGATGTCATTGGCAGATTCATGTGGATCTTCAATAAATTTCACCAGTTCTGGGTATACAAAGGAAACTCATAGGCGTATAGAAAAAATATACAATTTCAAATGAAAAAAATATAATTACCTCGAGCAACCCTTGTTTCGGCAAAATATTGAACAGCAAATGGGAACATTTTACGATTTCCTTTATTTTATGCATCGACAGATATGGAATAAAATTGTGCTTTTTAATAAATCCTCAATAAGTTTTCTTGTGAAATAAGGACCAAACACATTACATATAATAGATCTTGCTTTAGTCTTACCACAAGACATTAATTTTGCCACAGACGACGAAGATTGAAACAGATTCCGAACTAAATTAATGGTGCATTTCTGAGAATTGTAACTATGATTATATTTGACTGTATGATAGATAAGAACGCTTTCAGCAGCTGAAACTGTATCTGATTCATATTGCGGAGCCAAGAATACAGTTAATAAAGAATTTGCGTGAGATGCTTTCATAGATGTTTTATGGCTATTGTCATTCATATGTTTGTCGACTACTGATTTTCCATCACTGTATACGGAAAACGTTTTAGAACAAGCTCGACATCGACCTTTCGTTGCATCATACTTTACTTTCTGCAACCAAGATGAGTATTGTTTTATCGACAACCACTCACTACGAAAAATACCTTTTCTTTCGGCATGATGTCGATATTGAGGCACTTGATGGTTTTACAATCTGAACTTCTTGTTCACCGTTAGTATCCCTACACATATTTACATCATACATCAGATTTTCCATTAAGGGGGCCCCCCCTCAGAAAAATGTTTTTTTCGAAAATAACTCAATATTGAATTTTTAGTTTAGGAAGATGCGCCGAGATTTCCTCTTTCAGAATATGTATGGTTTTTCGAAAAATGGCTAGGTTTCAAAAGACTTATCAAAAAAAATTTCTACCCTACTACTCTGTTTTCCTAGAAATTTTTATGGTTCTCACGTTTTGAAAAACTGCCTGTTGTTCCACATAACCGCATTGCATATAACATTTTTTTATATCAAGTATGATAGATGGCGTTAGCTTATTCGCTTGTTACGCGCTTTCAAAAAGTCCATTGACATATATTGAAAATATACCATGTAAACATGCTTTTTGGGATTTGGCTGTAAAAATCCATTTCTAAAACTTCTTTTGCGTTTTTCTCAAAATCAATTTTTTCGACCATATCGTTTACGCGGGCAAGGATTTCTCAATAACGACTCAATAAAGAAGGGATTATTTTTTTTTGTTGAATAGAGGAGAGTTAGGGCTAGGTCCTCCAAGGCTCCGATTTTTGAATTTCTCTTTTGCTAAAATAAAATACTGAGGCATTTCATTTTTATTAGTGCCCTGAATTTGAACATTTTTCGAAAAAGTATTTTTCAAAATCAAATAAAGGGAAATTCAAAAATCGGAGCCTGGGAGGATCTAGTCCTGAGGTCACTCTACAATCTAAAACGAGCCCGACATGATTAGCTAATACCCTTATATCGAAATCCTTGCCCGCGTAAAGGGTACTTTTGACCAATAATTTGACTGTAACTCATTCGTTTCTCAGAGATTTGGGGAGATATTTTAATCACAGTCTCCCCTGGCCAAGACTAACATTCTCTGAAATTTTCGTTGAAATCGGATGAGAAATGACAAAGTTCGTTTCTGAGGGGGGGCCCCCTTAAATAATAATTTATTTATTCAATCTAAAATGAGATCATAAAAATAAACGTAAATAGAATATCTATCGAATATTTGTCACACGAACAAGTTTGAATAAATTTAAAACATGTGTTTTCTGTCAAAGAAATACTCTTGGATATATAAAGATATAAGAACTAACCTATGAATAAAAGAGAGAAAAGATGGCACAGTATTAAGCTACTCTGTTAATGAATTATGATCGTAAGGACTTTGAAAAAAATCTTCATTCAGAAATAAAATTTAAACAAATATCGAAGCGAAACAGTAAAACTAGAAAAATTGAAAAAAAACTAAACAAAATCAGAAGGTCAAAATAAAATCAGAAAAGGTTTTGAAATTCAGAAACTTTTCTGCCATTTCAGAAGATCTGGCAACCCTGATAATCATATGCCTTAATAATTGTAAGCATGGGTACTATGTAGATTTCCCAAGAATAGAATATCATGATCGGTAAATAGTTTTCGCCATTTGATAGAGCTCGTTGATTTTCACTTGGAAAATATAGCATCAGTATTGGAGCATCTCTCTGAGTAAATTCAATAAAAGAACTCAAAAAATCTTATATGCGTGCATCCCGGAATAATTATGGTTTTGGATATTATGTAGATTTCTTGACAATGGAACATCCTATCAAAGAACAGCTCTCGCCCTATGATAGAGCTCATTCACATCTACTTGGAAAAAATAGAATCAGTATTGAAGCATCTTTCTAAACAAGTTCGCTCACAGAATTTAAAAAAGCTAATGGAAACCAAGACCCTAATAATTCTAGGTGTGGATATTATGTAGCTTTCTCGAGGATCGAACATTCTATACACAAATGGCTTTCGCCATTTGATGCAGCTTGTTGAATTCTTTTGGAAAATATTGAATCAATATTAGAATATCTTTATGAACAGTTTCGATCAAAAAATACAAAGAACTGTAAGGTCGTATTTGATATAACAGAGATCCAAGGTGATTTGTCGGAACGCCTATAGGCAGATTCGATTACTATGGTCGTTCTAATGTTTCGAGCTGATGTTTTAGGTATAGATAGGCAGCTACTAGACAAGCAAAACCTCCAAAGGATTTCTATTTTGGATGAGTTCTCACTGAAATAGCATATTTTTATGAAAAACAATTTTTACACAATCAGCAAGAAACTATATTTTTCATATAAAATCTAAATCTATACACATCACTTTACTTAAAAACGGGCTATTTCAGTAAAAATTCATCCAAAATAGAAATCCTTTGGAGGTTTTGCTTGTCTAGTAGCTGCCTATCTATACCTAAAACATCAGCTCGAAACATTGGAATAATCATAGTAATCGAGTCTGCCTATAGGCGTTCTGACAAATCACCTTGGATCTCTATTATATCAAATAAGACCTTAGAGTTCTTTTCGGCCAAACTTATTTTCTACTGCATACCGGTCTAACCAGCAGAAAAAAGTTGATAAAATAAATTTTCAAACTTTGTTCAATCATCAAATACATTTGAACTGATTGCGAAACTCTTATCACGAAAAACAAATTCTAAGTTTAATGAAACAAGAAAATGATTCTATTACTCAAGACCTTCAATTCGACCTGTAGATCCAATTGTTTTCGATCGGATCCACGTCGGATTTCATCCTGTTTCCGACCATCCCGACGAAATCCGGCTGATAGGAATCCGACAAAAACCATGTCGGTCCCGACAGAAATTATATAGATCCGACCGCCTATGGATCTCCTGGGTAAATTAGTATCTAAGAAAAAAATCAAATGCAATTTAAGTTTTGGATCAGTTTCACCAAGTTTTTGTCAACAATCAACAACAACAACAATTAGTTTCGTGTAATTAGTGCGAAGTCTTACTTTTGTCTACATATGCAAAGGGCATAAATAATATGAAAACACATTTAAAATCATGTCGTAAACCAAATGAAACAATGACTAACTTCCAAAGAAATATTAGAAAATTTTATCCGGCAATACAAGGGCAGGGAGCTTCAAAATTCTATGACAAGAAATATTTTATGCCGGTCATGTAGTCAACACATCTTCGATAAATGTTGACGCACTTATTGCACAACCTACTACGGTAAAAATTCCGAAAGCCCGTATACTATATTTCGTAATTTTTCATTGCTGTTTTCTGTATTTTGTAGATAAGTAGAGGGTTAACTCGAATTTATAAAGAAGCAAAACAACAAGTAGTGAGAATTTGTGGAAAAATGAATAGCTTTTGTATTGTTGTTGACCAGTGGACTGAGCAATAAGAATTGAGTTATTTGTATTTATGTGTGATGACGATAATTATCCACAGAAAAATTTGATGCATAAATTTAGAATGCATTTGATTTCCTTCAAAACATATGTCGTCACAGTCATCTTTTGTACTTAAATTTGTCTTAAATGATATTTCGGATAACGAAGTAGAAGAAAAGATTAAGAATCAATGTAAATCTCTTTTTAAAATGGAAAATGTAATTGGTTTGAATTGTGAGAATATGAGACATGTACATATTGATTTACTTGATCTAAATGAGCATATGACTTTACTACAACAAGGTATTGTTTTTCAAGGTCAGGTGATGGAAATTAGTGAGTTTTATCCTGCATCTCATTTACTCATATGTTCTAAACTTTAAGATTCTGGCCACATCTGGAAGAATTATACTCTTTTATTTGATAGATGTCCAAAATGTGGGGATAATAAAAACAATGGCGACCATTCTCAATGTGAAAAAAGATGTTTAGGATCTAATCAGAGTGAGCATTGTGCATCAGGTTTTTCTTGCTTCTCTATTGACGAATATTGGAAGAAGCTGGTGGAAAAATTAAAAACACATCCTGAAAAATTTACCGAAGAATGTGCGAATGTTTATTCTTAGTATTTGTAGGATTGATAGAGTATGAAAGAGTAAATTATCAGACAATCAAAATACACATTTTCAATGTTCTCAACTGCTTTCTTCTACTTCTTTCAATTATCATACGAATCCATGGGATCCTGTTTTACCTCCTTCGATACGCTCTATGCCTTGAAGATCTTCTTCTACTACAAATACTTAGTCTCTTCTACTTCAATCTGCTATTCTCTACAATGAATACATGGAAACAAAAGTAGCAATGGCAAAATCAAAAGAAGACTATATGCGGTTTATAGAAGAAATAGAAAAGAAAGTAAATGACATTACACGAAAGTATGAGTAACAGACAATCTATTTTCAGTCGTTTCTTAAAGCAGCAGAAAAGACGAAACAAGTTGCATATATGGCATCAATCTCAGTTCAAGATGTTGAAAAAACTGTTCAAACACGAATTGAAATTGAATGAAAGAACAGTACTGAACCATCTCTTTGGACTATCATTGTGAGCATTATACAACCTCTCATTCAATCATTTGCACAAATATTCAACAGACTCAAATACTCATTCCAGAACTGTAGAGTCATTTTATCGAAATAACACAAGCAGTAAGAACGTAAATATGAGAAAATGGTTAGTGACAAACCACCGTCCTCGTTCTCATTCTTTTGTTTGAAAATATTGTAAAAATTTTTGTTACTTCCCGTTCTGGAAACTTCTTTTTTGTGAAATCTTAATTGAGTGAAATTCTTTGTTGAACATTTCGTTTTCTTCCTCTTCGTGGACAAAAGAGACACTTGTTGATATAAGTGAAAACCTTCGATTTGTGTTTCACAACATGCAGAGATTAATTGCGCATACTTGTGACCTAGATGTTCTGATTACAAGGTGCTCTCCATATTTTTTCTTGCTCACTGGGATGGAGTCTGTACTAAGAAGGAAATTTCTCACTTTTCCTAATCTTTCTTGGATGACTCAAGAATATCCCAACTCGTTCGGAGGTGTTGCAATCTTGTGTCGTCAGTCGTTAGAGCGTACTGTAATTGATAAGGATCTGAATTTTCTTCTTGTTGATCTTCTATTATCTTCTTTACCCATGTTGATTGGAGTTGTTTATGTTTCACCAAATTCACTTTCATCACTTCATGTATTCCATAAATGCCCGAATAAATCATTCTTTATCTTTGGTGATTTCAATGCCAAACATTCTGCATAGAGATGTACAAAAAATAACAAGGGTCATATTCAGCTTCTTTCTTGGCTCGAACAGAAAGGAAGGAACATTATTTCACCATCGAAACCAACTTCTAGACGTTCAGATTCTATTATTGATTTTGGAATTATCCATAACTCTATCGATTGGATGAGTGAAGTGTTAAATGAGGGAACGTTTGATCATTCTCTAATTCTTTTATATTCTCCGCTATCTTCTTCTGTTAATCCTATTTTTTTGAAAAACGAACTGAAATATTTTTATCTTTCTTCTCTTGTATTTTTGTGATTAATGGTTGTCTCTCGTTTATAATAAAGTTGAGAAAGATTTTTTGTTCATTAGTCTCTTCCTTTCTTGCTTTATTATGGGATAGATGCAGTAACTATGAGAGCGATAAATTCTATCAGCTTCCATGACTGCTCCATCTCTTATATTGCGAGAGAGATCTATTTCGCTGAAAGGGCTACTATTCTGCAAAGTAGAAGAGAGAAGAAGTTGGAATGATTGAGAGACGGCCACAATATTCGGAAATTGACGTGTTCCAACTATCATTCTTTCTCATCTCCTTTCCGCAGTCTTTCTTTATTCAGTGGGAAAGAAAAAGATGCACAAACTACTGTTGATTTGTTGGCGTTTTTTTATGAGATGCACTTTGTTGAACCTAAAGTGGGCAGATCAAATCTTGCATATAGATGATACTTGGAAATGTACGCTAAAATGGTATATATTCCGAATATTTTACTTAGTTCTAATACTTTTAATGAAGTAATGCAGTTTCTTCCGAAAAAGCTACAAACAGTACAAGAACATTAGCATTTCCATTCCAGAAACTTCCCCCTGAGTATATTGTGATTATTACAATTCTATTTGATAAATGTGCACAAAAAGGATTATATTTTTAGGTAAGTAAATATGCTTAAGTTATTCGTTTGTATAAAGATTGCCTTTATCCTGCTCTTGGAAAGCTTCGTTCTATATCCCTTCTTTCAAATTTGGAGAAATGATTTGAACATAATATTGATAGAAGAGTTCTGGCGTGGTGTATATGCAAGAATATCTGTGTGGATGAGCAATCTAAATTTATTTCTGGTCATTGTCTTCAAACAAGACTTGCGACTCACTGTTGCAGCATGTAATCGTCCGACTTTATTTATTTTCGTTGGCTTTCTTTCAGCATTTGACTGTATATGATTTGTTGCACTTATCACACATCCTTACGATCTGGAAATGCCACTTCCTTTTATCTGATGGTTTTATGATTGGTTGTAAAATCGAACTTTTTGTATTCTTTTGGCAATTCGATTTCTCTGGTTATTAAAATATTGATCGGTGCACCTCAAAGTTCCGTTCTTGTGGCCGCACTTTCATCCGCATGTTCGCTTTCTTCCTTCGAATTTCTTCCAAACAGTTGCTCATCATTTTGTAAATGATCTTGTACTTATCAGTATGAATTCTCTCAAGAGGAGATTCTCATTGAATATTGTTGAATTTGAGTAACGTGGACGAGCTATTCTACAGCAACTTGAAAAAGTTGTCTGATAACGTATTATTGGCAGTGAATGTATCAAAAACAAAGGCAATTTTGGTAGCAGCATTGTTTCCTCCATTTATCCAAAACTGATATATAGAAATGAAACACTTAATTATGTCAAATTCTTCAAATACCTAGGAGTTGTTGTTATTACCAAATTAGATTGGGAAGTATATATCCATGGGAGGTAAACAATCCGAAAGATCTTATAACGCGATGAGAGAGATGTTTTATACTATTTCGAAAGACGATATGAAGTTACATAAAAGAATTTTTCTTGTCTATGCTCTTTCTCATTTTATTTGGCTTTTATGCACATAATTCTTCTATACTGAGAAATAAAAAGAACAGATAGAACATACGTCTTGTTCTGAATTGTGCACGTTATGTTTATTCTCTTTAAACGTGGGATGCTAATACCACAATGGTACTCAATCAAGAGAAGTCTCTGCGAGATTATATCTGTGATTATCGTAGAAATTTCTCAAAACATCTAGAAAGTGTGCAAGAGACTATTAGTTATCAGAATACTTGGACGGCATATTTAATTACAACATCTTCAAACAAGAATTCGTATCGTTCTATTGGTTTTCGAAAGAATAATATGTTTCCAAGCAAACTTGCAGTTTCAGCACAATATAGTTCGGTTGACCAGTTCAGTTTCTGGGACGTTTAGAGTAGCCAGTATGGGGTATTTTAAAACTTCCTCTGAACTCATGAGCATTTTTATGTGCAAATATTTCCTTTTTTCACGTTAACTTTATACGTTTGCCTGTATATATAGGAAAAGTGAGTTAGTGTGCACTAGTGTTTGTATCATAAATAAAATGTCCTCAAATACTGTCTACTTTTTTTCCTCTTCTTTTCTTGGTATCATATTTTATTTTCTACATTTCTTCCTATTTTGACTTTTTTTGCCCATATCTTTTTTCTTAATGGATGCTAATAGGAGGTTTGTGATGTCAATGCCTGTTATCGCAGTCTTTTATTGAAATTTTCTTTTTTATTCTGCTGCTCCTATGAACCTACATATAGTACAATAAATTACAATGTTAAAAAAAAGAATGTTACACACTGATTTAACTATATATTTCCATTGACACACACACACACTCATGGGTAATAGATTGAATTAATGTTTAAAAAATAAATTAGTCTGATTGCGATTAATTTGTAATAGTTTATTAGCATTTGTTATAGCCAGCTGAATCGAATATGACTTGAGATATTAAAGTAAACCAAATACCATACAATGTAGAAACTATTGCTCTTGCTGAATAAAGAAATGGTCTATGTCTATTGATTTTTGGAATTACAATATAAATAATAATTAAGAAGAAGAAAACACCAGACATACCAATTCCAAAACGAATACCCTTTGTTCTAGTCCATTTTTGACATTCACGATAATGATTTCCATTATGTGAAAGACGAAATATCGGATCACCAATCCATGTACCAAGTAAAATTCCAAAAGCACAAATATATCTTGCTATTGATCGTGGATGTATTCCAACTGGATGTGTTGAAATATCTTCTCCTTTTCGTGCATTCCATGTTCGAAGAGCATTAGCTTCCCATGTTGGCATTTGAGCTCTACTTTGTGGACATAGTGGACGTGTCGCTAACAACAATCCTACACTCATACCAGTTAGAGCCAATCCAATCACAATTGATCCCCATGCATTTATAGTTCTTGTTACTTTAATGAGATAATATGTTAATACAGCAACTAAAATTCCTAGAAAAAAACCAACACCTACGTCACGCGGATAATGAACTGCAAAATATATACGAGATAGACCAGTAATAAAACATAATGAAATACCAATAAAGAAAAAAATTAAGAATAGATTACGATTTTCACCAATATCATATTCTGCCATGAACTGTGGATCATATTTAATGTCAATAAAAAGTAATAAGATAAGCATAGTCCAAGCAGCTATAAGGGCTGAATGTGATGATGGAAATCCATAATCTTGTTCCCATTCTCCCATTCGATTTACAAGTGCACCTGTTGATTCAACCCAAAATGGACGGGGTAATCGACAAGCCCATTTAAATATTCCAGCAATTATCTCAACTAATACGAATGCTAATCTTAAAATAATACCAGTATAATAATTAAATAAAAATGTTGTTACTGGACCAAGAAGCATAAGCATATCTTCTCGAAATAAATAATGTAAAAATATTGCTGGATAATCATACCAGGGTGATAATTTTCGTTGAAGATAAATAACCAAACGAAGTTCTTTATCGAGTACCGTAGTCTTCTCAGGTACTACTACTTCTGTTTCTAATTCAATCATTATTGATTCTGATATATGAAAAAGAAGAGGGAATATATGCCTATAATTGGTTTGAACAAAGGCAAACACTGATGTCTATTTTGAGTGCAAGAATATTTGTATTGCCTTGTAAAGAAAGGAAACTTTATTTTATAGCCAAACACGATTCCAAACAAAAAGAATATAAATACACTATCCAAACAATATATATTTGTTGTTTCGAACGTCTTCTCTCATATATACATCCTTTCATAGTCAAAAATAGAGACGAATAATGACGCATGTGAGAGGAGGGATAATGACACATGTGAAAGGTGGGAAAAGAAATGTAAAAGATGGGGAGAAAAAGTGAGAGGATGGACAAAGAAGATGAGAGGAGAGTCAGGAAAGGTGACAGGGAAAAAAACGTAAGAAAAATGCGAATGAAAAAAATAAACATGAAAGAGAAAAGGATATATCATGACTATGACCATAACATAGCTACTACGGTCTATCTGTATTCAATTTGAATTCTAAAAAAAAAGTGCTCTTACTTTTCAAGATGAAAAGACGAGACTTGCGTACGTCCTCCAACTTTAAAAAATTTTGAAGTAAATTAGGTTTCGCTTTTCCTGCGTTGTTTTGCACCTTAAATTGGAATGGCGAGGCAGAACAATTAGAAAGAAAACGTGAATTTCGATGACTATCAAAAGCTGGATTTTTATGAAAATTTCGCCGTTAACAAAATTGGATCATGTACAATTGCCAAAAGTTCAATCTTGCATAGAACAAAATCTCAATAAAAATACAACCTTTTGTAATGAGCGGAAGTTTCAATTAAGTCGTTTTCGACTCACACTAGAGCCCGAAACGGGGCGAGGCGGTGCAGGGAGAAGTTACGACAGGGCGGGGCGGAGTGAAGTTATGACAGGAGTGGACGAGGCGGGGATTTAGTTAAATTCTCGATATTTCGCCCAGTCAGAACTCTATTACAAATGCGTCCATATAAAAAGTTTATTAACTGAATCATTAAAATCAATATGTGCGACAGATATTTCTGCGTTACAAAACTTTATCTTCTACCAAATTCAGACCCATCGTAGAAAAAGAACTAACGACAGCAACAATTTGATATTAAATCATGTTATATAGAGGTGTCCGAGCGGTCATTCATCAAGTTTTCTCCTATAACTTCACTATTTCATTTAATTTTATCTACTAATCTTTCTTAAATGATAGGTAGATAGGGCGAGTTTTTATTTGCATGGACGAACTTGAAAAGTATTGTTGACAGGTATCATCTTTAACTGAAATAGAAAAATCCCCCCGTTTTCTACTTTTGTATAATTAAATAAATTGTATTTTCAAATGTTAAATACATCTTATGAAGTCGAGGCGGCACGAGACGGCGGACAAAAAAATTCAACTCGGGGCGAGGCGGGGCGGGGAGTGAAAAATTCGCCCCGTTTCGACCTCTGACTCACACTTAAAAATTTGAGCATAAAATGAAAACATTTTATTATTTCTTATTTTTCGAAATGATGCTGTTTTCTCACAAATTCTATGGTAATATCGAATCTAGAAAGATATATATTGCCTTTTCTTTTTTATTATTACAGATCATTGATGTGATGATGTATTTAATATGTATTAAGAGGGAGAGGAGGAAGGACTCCTAAATATACCCTCAAAGGACAAGTGGCGATAAGGCCATTTTTTTTGCCCAAAATATTTTTTAAAACGAATTACATATTTCGAGTTACCATTAAATTGTTAGTAAAATGAGGTACTTTTTCTTGTCACAAAACGATTTCCATTTTTTACGATCCACTCTTATTTTTGAAGCTATATTCGAAAAAGAGCAGAAAAAACTGCATCGATCTATAAATGCCGCTCACTGATTCCAAATTTTTTTTGACCCTCTATATGGGGTGAAGCGGAACCAAAACTGAGATTTTAGTGAATTTTCTAGTGTCTCAACCTTAATACTAAATAAGACTCCATTTCGAAAAGCAATTCCGCATGAGTTCGAGTGCGTTTTAGACTTTGTAGTAATAGGCGTATGTTGTCTAATCACGATTACCGAACTCAGTCTTCTTTTAGCCTTCTATGGTAAAATAGTCTTTTCTCACAGAAAATTTGGTTTTCTACAATTTTTAATGTCATATTTGGAATCAGCATCAAATTTCGCATCGGATGATATGTTATTCAAAAGATTCTGTTGTCCCTTTCAGACGCCCAATGGACCGTGAAAAATGGAAGTCGTTTTGTGACAGGAAAAAGTACCTCATTTTACTAAGAATTTAATGCTAATTCCAAATATGTAATTTTTTTAAAAAAAATATTTTGAGAAAAAAATGGTCTCATTACCACTTGTCCTTTGTAGTATATCAAGACTCAACTAGAACGCTAGAAATAAGCAATATAGAGAAAGGATGAAACAAAAGAGAGTATTCATAAGTCTTGTTGCATTTTTAATCTTGAAGACTAGACTGTGTTTATTTTAATGATCAAGTTTATTATTATCTTTCGGAGACATGGTGATACGAAATGCTGTTTTGAATTTTTTAAAATTTTCCCATAGAACTTTGTTAATGCTTAATACGCTTTTGTTTAGATGGTTTGGTAACATTTAATTGTTGACGTTTCTTCTTTGTTGTTGGTTGAAAACCAAAACATTTTCTTTTGTTACTCTTATAATAAAGGAAAAATGTAAGTAGATGTAAATCCAGAGTAATAGCTTTCACATTATAAATGAAAGTAAACTCACATTTTTTATGGGATCTTCAATATTAGTTAACAATATTTGATTATTTGTAAAAGTTTTAGAATTTGAAGATGCTGGTGTCGACGAAGTTTTAACTAATTCATAACTTTTGATTACTACTGGCAAATCAATAGAAAATGAAGCATTTCGTGATGATATTTGATTACTTCTATCAAGTATGATTGATGAAGCGGTTTCACCAACATATGGAGAAGATTATATAACCTACAAGTAGTCACAAAAGCTATGCTTTTCCCTGTCAGAAACTACCTTTTTTTTATCGATGCGTGCTAGTGTACGTACAAACTTTTATCCTATTGTTTAATTGATGTTGAATTAATGCCAATATCTTTATAAAAAATCTCCTCACTATTGCCATCAGTTGCCTCTTTCAAATAATTAAATAATGAGGTGTTATTCTTATTAACAATTTGTTCATTAGGTGCATCGATATAACTTACAATATTAGTTTTCGTAGCAACACAAGCATTAACATTATTATCATTGTTCTATATAATAAAAGAATACAGGTATACCGTAAGAATTCAGTCACCAATTTACAAAGCAGGAACAACATCCATCGGAATTATTTCTGTTTAATTGTCAACTCAGAACAATGATCAGCATGTTCAACAATAAATTATACATTTTATTCTGATCACCAACCATTCAAGATTATTTTGTTCTTTTTGAACCTACCAGTCTCTTCGTTTCTATGGTTCTTATTTCTAGATCGTTTATTTCCACGACCATCTCTAGAGAATCCAGTTTGACGCTTTGTTTTATTATGATTATCACCATGTGGCGAATCTATATCATAAATAAATGGAATGAAACAGAATTACTTAGGGCATACCAAAAGTAGTGAGGGAAGTACTTTTTTCCTTAGGCAAAGGTCTAAAAAAATTTCTTTTTTTACCAATCGATAGAGCGTGTTTCGCTCTATCTTTCTATGCTATTTGATCACTATTCAGTTGATCTTATAATAATAAAATTTCGATAAGAACTATTTTCATTGAAAATTAGCTGGTAGCATTTAGATCATAACGGACATGGCATTATAAAAATGGCACACTTTTGTATTTCATTTTATCATCACTTAACGCGTTGTATTAGAAAAACAGAATATATCAGAAGATGCAGCGTGAAAAGCTCTACAATTTATAAAGGATCGCTTATTCTGTAGTTGCACTTTATGTTTGCAGAATGGACAAAATTCTGAGCGATCAATTTTGACGTTGCAAAACAAGATTGACTTTTTTAGTAAATGACGAATTCGGTTTTTTTTATCTTATCTTTTTATAATTGTTCTCTCTAAATTGTAGAGGTTTTCACGCTGTATCTTGCAGTATATTTTGTTTCTTTAAATAAAACATCTTAGGTAATAAAAAAGATGAGATAGGGGAAACCGAATGCATTTTTTACTAAAAAACAATCTCGTTTCCGCAATATCGAAATTTGGTCGTTCAGAGTTTTGTTCGTTTTGAAAATAAAAAGTGCAACTATAGAATAATCGATCCTTTATAAATTGTAGAGCTTTTCACGCTGCATCTTCTGATATATTCTGTTTTTCTAATACAACGTATTAAGTGATAATAAAGTAGAATGCGAAAGTGCCACACTCATTATGATCTAATGCTACCAGCTGATTTTCAATGAAAATAATTCTTATCGAAATTTTATTATTATAAGATCAACTGAATAGTGATCAAATAGCATAGAAAGATAGAACGAAACACGCTCTATCGATTGGTAAAAAAAAGAAATTTGTTTAGACCTCTGCTTAAGGAAAAAAGTACTTCCCTCACTACTTTTGGTATGCCCTAAGTAATTGGATAATTACTAATCCGCATATGTATTTCATAGTTCTTTATAGAGGATGTGTAATTATTTAACGGCTGTATCAAACTATTATTGTTTTATTTGTTTGATCTGTATTTTTTTAATTGATGTTATTTGTTTGATCTATATTTCTGCATGTTGATATTTATTTTTTTTATCTGTATTTCTTTATATGATTTGTATATATATATATCTTTTTTATTTTGATGCGTATTATTTTTACTGTACTTATCAAATAAGCAAGATAGTAGTCGTTAGATACTACATAGTTGCTGCTACATTGTTTGTATATTGTGATTTTTCTTTCACTATTGGAGCTCATATATATCTGAATAAAATGCATTTATAAGAAAGAGAAATCGACCCTTTAAAAAACTGATAGAGCGTGCAGATGGTACAAGAAAAGCAGCATATGATCCATTTGATTCTTCTAATAAATCTTATATAAATAGTACAAGAGCTTATATGATTATACAATAACTTTATATAAGAATTCTATAGTAAGATTCTATAAGAAATGGTGGTTTTAAGATTTTCGTACAAAATTCTACAAGATCATATAAGATTTTCATATGATCTTGTAAGTTTATATAAGATCTTACAGTCATATTCTTTCATCTTGGCTATGTCACTTTCAAAGAATTTGATGTGTACAGTCTCAGTAAACTTGACAAACTAAATAAATGTGAAGGTCTAAACTAGATCATCGCTTTTATCCTGTGAAACTAATAAGATATTTGAAAAAATTATGATTTTCAAAATCTTAATATTCACAAAATAGGAGATTCTTAAATAAGTTTTTTAATCTATCATGATCAACTAATGAATATTTATTGAAAATTTTTTTTTCTTGAACCATTATAATTTTACAGAATTAAGAAACGAAAGTTTGCACATTCATCAAATATATATTCAAATTTAGTTGTTTCATTATCTGGCTGTTTCCGAGAGTCAAACAAGTACAAAAGTTCATCTTTTTAGAAAAACTCTGAATGAATATTTTCTTATTTTCTATTCCGCAAGAAAAACTTCTTGGAAGCGTTTATATAGAACTAAATGAATATATTCAGATATGCGTGCAAGTGAAACACTTTTAAACTAAAACAAGAAAGTTTTTTGTTTAAAATAATATTCATCTATCATAAACATATTTCTCAACATGTTCAGTCGTATTATTCTATTCATAATTGTATTTTATCATTATCGTTTCGTCAAATAAATTCATTTATAATTTTTAATGTCAATTAGTCATTGATTATTTGTTCCGAAATATAGTTTGCCCTAAAACGGCAATATATTTTATGTTCATAAACAAATTCAAAAACATGCGAGAAATTGGTCATTTTCAATATCATATATCTGTCAGAAATATTTATATATTTTTTGTAAGATTTAATATAAGTGGCAAAGCAATGTGGATTCCTATTGGATAATAATAAAGATACCATCACTTTCATTTCTCGCTCTAACAATAATTAATGATACTTAAATTCAATTAATCAAGGATCAATATGAAATATTTGAATTTGCTCCTCGTCTTATTTTTAATGATTTAATGACTGCATAAAAAAGACATAGTATAAGTGTATATTGTAATGCTCTTGAGAATGAGGGATGAAGGTGTTTCACAACTATTCATTTTTTTTTTCTAACGATTGCAATATTCTTTGCTTTATTCGTTTCGATCATATTCTCGTCTACTCTCATCAATTTACCGTATTTTTTTTTTATCATTTGCCTATAATCTTACCTGTATAACCATGATTGCGTGCATTCAACCGAATCTTTGCATTCATTCTGTGCATATACATGTTAAGAATAAATGTAAATACAACGAGAGAAATATGCACAAATATTTTATACGAAGTGAAACTTTGAAGGACAAACAGATACTGCTGAAATTTTGTTATATTACCAAATGATGATAATTTTAACAGTTGATGACAATTACTATTAAGTCGTTATTAATAAATTCTTCATAACAAATATCCAAGTTTTGTTGTGGATTTGTGTGCCTGAATTTAAAAAAATGGTGAGTAGAATTCTTCATATTATACTATGTTTTGCAATAGGCATTGTCAACAGTTTTTAATACATCAATTTTGAACAGCTAATCAAATAATATGAAAATTAATATTCTCTTTCAGATCTGTATTTGTGTATTGAAGGAAAACTAGAGTAAAAAATTAATTTTCAGCAAAAATCTCTATTGAATATAACCCTTTTTTTATTTTGATGAGACACTTTACAGAAGGTGCGAGACGATCATTCGGTAAAGCATATAAAATATAGGCATATAAATATATTATAAAACTGCTTTATAGTTCTTCATAAATCTCCATCAATTAATATAATACTAAGGATAAATGTTGAACTGTTCTTTGAAAAATATCATGCCTAAAATATCCTTGCATGTATAGTATAGAAGGACTTGGTCGAAGGACGTACAAAAAGAAGGACTTTTCATTGATGAAATTTTTCAAAGAATATTTTGACATTCATACAAAACGTGCTCAAGATCCGAACGCCCAAATCCAAAAAAATGATCTAAATCCCTCCCCTTATTAGAAAACCCCTTTGAGAAAAAAGTGTGAAAAACGTATTAGATGATCCCCTGTATCAAAAGACCAGTTTGTATCAGATACTTGAAAGATAAGTTAGGAGATCTGAATCTTCTTATTTAACAACAACACTTTTCTTGCGTTGACAATATATCTTTTAACCAAATATCGCATGACAAGTGTTTTCACATATGCTGTTTGAGACGGATATCTCTTTTATACAGGATGAAAAGCAAAAAAATTCAATAAAACACGGCACTTGCATCCATCAGTGAACAGAAAACAAAAATTGCTTTTTTAAAACAAATTTCGAGCAAATGGCAGTTTAGAAGATCCCCAAAATAGAAGACCCCTCTGGAAAGTTTACACGCAAGGATGCAATAGGGGACCGGGATCTTCTATTGTGGGGAGGAAGGGGTTTACACATTTTCCTTTTCTGCTTTCAAGTTAGGAAAAAGTTCTTTCGAGAAAAAGTAAGTTTCTTTTATAAACTTTTACTAGAATTACATACGATCAACTCTCGTACTTTGAGAAATTTTCCGAAAAATATTTATATAGCATCAGATTGTTCGATGTCGTCCATGCGTCGTCAGCTTTTATAAAATATCTCTATTTACATTAAATAACGGATGCGCCGGGTATAATAGCCACGTCTTGCATTTCAATTTTCATTTACTTAATATATTGTAATAATAAAATAAAATATGCCAGCAGACGCAGCGGAACAAGCTGCACATTTTGATTTTAAAATGATCAAAATTCTCAAGGATCAAATATTAACCGTATGAAAATGATGACTTTTTCCGAGATTGGAAAAATTCTTTTTATTTTCTTCGCTTTTTGTTTACCTCATATTTTTCATTAAGAAAAAATAAATTGTCCGAAAAGATGAAGCGTGAAGAGCTTTGCAATTTGCATCAGACAGTTGTTTTTGCAGTCGTATTTTTTATTTTCAAAATTGAGAAAATTCTGAATGACCAGATTTCAAGGCTGTAAAAAATTCTTTTTTCAATACACGGCTAGCTGTGTTTTGTTTTATTTGAAAAAAAAGATGCAGCAAGATATGACCTGAAAACTCTATAATTTGCATAAGATAACTATTCTTACAGGTACTATTTTTGTTTTCAAAAAGCAGCAAAACTTAAAATAACGAAATTTCGACCGTGCGAAAAAGATATTTTTTACTACATGATGAATTCTTTTTATTTGGGACCTTTTCAGTTTTCCCCGAATTCGAAAATAAAAGGTACAATTGTAAGAAAACTGTCTTATGCGAATAGTAGAACTTTTCACGCTCCATCTTTTGATATAATTTATTTTTTCAATAAAACATATTAGGTGATCAAATCATGAAATAATAAAAAGGAACTCGTCGATACGAAAGAAATAATAGTTTCGCACGGTTAAAATTGAAACCTTATAAATTTTCATCATTTTCAAGATCACAAGGTGCAACCAAAAAAAAAGCGATCCTGTGTAAATTCTAGAGCTTATCACGCTGCTTCTCCTGACATATTTTCTTTTATTAATAAAATAAATAACATCAATGAAAAATCAAATGCAAAATTCAGCCAATATACTTTGCGCACCCGCTACAAGAAATCAGGTCCAGTAACAACAACATATCTACTTGCTTCCTAATTTCACAGAACTCTCTAGTAAAAGTAAACATCTGATATCTAACATCCGCAACTTTTCCGAGTATCTTGATACTTTAGAAATTTGGAAACATTCACACACCGATCTCACAATTTCAAACAATTTTAGATGTGTCAGTGCCAGAAAAAAAGACCTTTCAAAGTCCAGAATTCTAACAGATAATTACCACACTAATTCCAGCATCGATCAACATACAAAACTACAATAACGAAGAAATTAACACTAATCAAGACGTTCTAAGAATGCTGAACGAATACAATATACAGGGCGATGGCTTCTAAATGAGATACAACAAACAGCAGTTTTTATCAAAAATATTTTATAAATGAACAACGAGTACAGTCCACCAATGAGGATTGTAACCGAGATGCAACAGGTAGGAGTCGTTATGAAAAACGTTGTGGGAATGAACAACGAATACAGTCCAACAATGAGGATTGTAATTGAGATACAGCGGGTAGTTGTTATCAAAAACATTGTAACAATGAACAATGGATACAGTCCAGAAATGAGGATTGTAATTGAAATACAACAGGTAAGAGTTTTTATCAAAAACATTGTAGGAATGCACAATAAATACAACCCAGCAATGAGGATTGTAAACTGAGATACAATGTGTACGATTTTCTATCAAAAGCATTGTAGGAGTGTACAATGAATGCAATCCAGGAATGAGGACTGCAAATGATGTGTAACGGGTATGAGTTGTCATTAAAAACATTGTAGCAATGAACAATAATTACAATCCGGCAATGAGGATTGTAACTGAGATACAACGTGTAGGAGTTGTCATCAAAAACATTGTAATAATGAGCAATGAATACAATCCGGCAATGAGGATTGTAAAATGAGATACAACGGGTATGAGTTTTTATCAAAAAAATTGTAGCAATGAACAATGAATACAGTCCAGCAATGAGGATTGTAAAATGATATACAACAGGTGGAGATTGTCATCAAAAACATTGTAGCAATGAACAATGAACGCAATCTAAGAAAGAAGATTGTAAAATGAAATGCAGCAGGTAGGACTTTTTTATCAAAAACATTGTAGAAATGAACAATGAATACAATCCGACAATGAGGATTGTAAGATGAGATACAACGTGTGCGAGTTACTATGAAAAATATTATATGAATGAATAATGAATACAATCCAAGAAAGAGGATTGTAAAATGAGATGCAACAGGTAGGACTTTTTATCAAAAACATTGTAGAAATAAACAATAAATACAATCCTAGAATGATGGATTGTAAACTGAGATACATCAAATAGGAGTTGTTGTCAAAAACATTGTAATAATGAGCAGTGGATACAATCCAGCAATGAGGATTGTAGCTAAGATGAAGGGGGTAGGTGTTATTATCAAAAACATTGTATGAAGGAACAATGAATACAATCCAAGAATGAGGATTGTAAAATGAGATACGACGGTTAAGAGTTTTCATCAAAAACATTGTAGCAATGAACAACGAATACAATCCACGAATGAGGATTGTAATTGATATACAACAGGTAGGAGTCGTCATGAAAAACATTATATGAATGAACAATGAATACAGTCCAGCAATGAGGATTGTAGTTGAGATACAGCGGGTAGTTGTTATCAAAAACATTGTAGCAATGAACAATGAACGCAATCTAAGAAAGAAGATTGTAAAATGACATGCAGCAGGTGGGGCATTTTATCAAAAACATTGTAGGAATGAAGAATAAATACAATCCAAGAATGAGGATTGTAATTGAGATACAACAGGTAGGACTTTTTATCAAAAACATTGTAATAATGAGCAATGAATACAATCCACGAATGAGGATTGTAATTAAGATACAACGGGTAGGAGTTTTTATCAAAAACATTGTAGGAATGAACAATGAATACAATCCTAGAATGATGGATTGTAACTGAGCTGCAGCGTGTAGGAGTTGTTATCCAAAACATTGTATGAATGAACAATGAATACAGTCCAGTAATGAGAATTGTGATTGAGATGCAACGGGTAGTTGTTATCAAAAACATTGTAGCAATGCATAATGAACACAATCTAAGAAAGAAGATTGTAAAATGAAATGCAGCAGGTAGGACTTTTTTTATCAAAAACATCGTAGGAATGAACAATGAATATAATCCGGCAATGAGGATTGTAAAATGAGATACAACAGGTAGGTGGTATTATTGAAAACATTGTAATAATGAGCAATGAATACAATCTGGCAATGAGGATT
>JAJEKB010020696.1:355221-399772 GCA_022393335.1 Macrotrachela quadricornifera
GAGCAATGAATACAATCTGGCAATGAGGATTGTAAAATGAGATACAACAGGTAGGTGTTATTATTGAAAACATTGTAATAATGAGCAATGAATACAATCCAGCAATGAGGATTGTGAATGAAATAGAATAAGAACGGTGTGGCGTCAAAATTTTTTTCGGAATAAAGAATGAGCGCTAGGTTAGGAAGGATTGAAAATGAGATATAATTAGAATTATTTGTTATTAGTACCGTTTATCGATGAAGGTTGAAATGTAGGGTTTTGTAAGGCGTGTTTGGGATATATTGGTGTATTTGGAAGTTTTAGGAAAGTGTGAGCGCTAAGGAGGTGTGTATTATATGGTAAAATTGCGTTTGTTGATCAGTGGTAGCCGAGGATGAATTAGGTTTTGCTATAGGTTGGAAAGTGCCAGATCGATGAAGTTTCATTACATATGATAACAGTGAATTTTTTCCTTTGTAAAATTTCCTGTGTGACAGAGTTGAATTTGGAATGGTGACACATTATTGCATGCAATGGGCTATTTCATTTCATTTTGAATTTAAACCAAAAAAAAGCATTTAATTTCAAATTGAAATAGGGGACTAAGAGGACTTACTTAGGGTTGACCAAAAGTTCGTAGCCCTATTTTTAAAATTCCATAACATGGTTAATATCGAAAGTTTTCTTGTGTAAATATGTAGTAAAATTCTTCGTCTACAATAATGCATCGAAAAACTCTATTTTGCATTCAAATTTCAGATTCGTTTATATGAAATCTATCATACTTACCACTAGACTCGAGCTCTGCCAACATTAAATTAGGATATAAAACGAAGAAGATATTTTCAGTTTTATTTTATTAAATGTTCAAAATAGCCACCATTATTATCAATACAAAGTTGCATCCTTTCTAACAGTTTGTCGAAAGTCTTTTTGAACTCTTTTTCTGGAATATTCTTCATTACTTTGTAAACCTCCTGAGCTAGCGATTCTTCGTTCGGTTGATCGGTCAAATTGCTCTTGACGTAATCATTTAACCAAAAGTCGCATGGAGCAAGATCCGGTGAATATGGAGGATGTGATATTATTTCAATACCTTATTCTGTTAAATAGTCAGTAATATCGGAATGAGTATGAGGACTACCATTATCATGAAGCAATCTTATGCACTTTGTGCGCGATGATTTTGCTTGCCTTCGTATTTCATTGATAACAGATTCGAGACAATTGTCGATATAATAGTTGTGGTCGATAGTGTTCCCCTTATCAACTTTATGAATAAGAACAGGACCACTTGAATTAAAGAAAAAACAAACTAATGCCTTAGGTTCAAACCTATTTCGACGAACAATCGTGCTTGGTGGTTCATTCTCACCAACCCAGGTAGCATTGCTCGACTTTCGACCAATTTGTCTGTGAAAAATCCATGTCTCATCACCAGTAACAATGTCATCTAATCGCCATGTTCCATTTCGAAATTTTGTTAAATTCTGACGACAAATTCTAAGTTGTTCTTGCTTTTGTTCATCAGTCAGTTCATGGGCGACCCAGCGTGATGTGACTTTTCTCATCTTTAGGCTATCATGAATAATTCGTTCAATTGTACCATAGGAGAGAGAAGTCTCAGCCATAATATCATTATACGTCGAATGTCGATCATCTTCGATAACTTGTCGAACACGTTCAATGTTTTCATCCGTAAACATAGAAACTGGACGACCTGATCGAGGATCGTCATCGATATCCTCTCTTCCATCACGAAAGCGTTTTGCCCACTTTTTGACTGTTGCATACGCTGGAGCTCCGGACCTCAATGCGTCTGTAAGTTCTTCGCAAATTGTTTTTACATTTATTCCCAAAGTAGTTCGAATTTTAATGTAGTATCGATTAAATTCATCATCCATGTCAAAAGACTTCGGAAGAGCTTATCTGTTCACACGAGAAAATAACTGTAATGGTGATGAGAGGTCTCTCGAATAATATATCTACTGTCGAAATATGTCACGTGTTGTGATATACGTAAAAGAATTCTTATATCGTAATAGATATTGGAAAGGTCAAGGTCAATATCAAGTTCATCGAATACGGAGAACAGAAAAAAACGTAGAATGGCGAAATGAGAGAGAATGAATTATCCCATAATTAAAAGAAATGAAACAATACACATATATATGTGATAGATTCAAACCCAAGACAGATTTGTTCGATGCATTATTGTAGACGAGGCATTTTACTATGTATTTATACAAAAAAAATTTCGGTATGAACTATCTCATAAAATTTTAAAAACAGGGCTACGAACTTTTGGTCAACCCTAAGTAGAATGAGAGTGAGATGACTGAGGGGACTCAGAATGAGCGTGAGAGGACTGAGGGGACTCAGAGGAGTAATCAGCTGTGTTCAAATTTCGGAAAAAGGAAACTACGGAAATTTCAAAAATTTCGGAAATTTTGGAAGCGCTTCTTCTGAAAGCGTCATTACTTCGAAAAATTTGGTAATTTCTAAAATTTCGATACTTTACACTTTCCGTAATTACTGAAATTTTCAAAACTTCTTTAGCCTTCCACATTTTCAAAAATAGTTTTCTGTGAGTTTACGTGTTCTTCGAAATCTCCGTAATTTCCTTTTTCGGAAAGCTGAACATAGCTCGGACTAGAGTGTGAGAGTGAACGTCTGATGGAGGGTGACGATACTAAGGATATAGGGCGACTAAGAGATCCTTAATTCTCTTAGTCCCCCTCTCATAGGGATGCACCAATTCCTACACTATGCTTTTAAAAATAACATTCTTTTGCTACAAAGAATTGCATTATATACGAATTTTTTATATTCGTTTTGACCAATTTTTCATGCTCTATCTGAATCTGGTGTCAAAATCCATCCAATATAAAATAAATCTATCGGACTCGGTGTGGAACCGGTCAAAAAGTGAAAATTTAAAGATTTTTTCGACCGGTTCCAACCGGTTCCAATTGAATTACAGATTTATCTTTCGCATTAGAATATTCCTGCGGAAAGATTTGAAAAGAGCGTTCAAAACTGAACAGAAATTAATACGAAAAAACTACCAGAGTCTGTCAAGTGTCGATCCTGAGCAAATATTTTTGCACTCAGAGAAAAACCAATTCCAACCGATTCCTTGAATTTCTTAGAACCATTTTTAATACGGATAAAACCTAGAGTTATGAGACTCTGATAGATTTTTCGTATTATTTCTGTTCAGTTTTGAACGCTCTTTTCAAATCTTTCCGCAGGAATATTCTAATGCGAAAGATAAATCTGTAATTCAACTGGAACCGGTTGGAACCGGTCGAAAAAATCTTTAAATTTTCACTTTTTGACCGGTTCCACACCGAGTCCGATAGGTTTATTTTATATTGGATGGATTTTGACACCAGATTCAGATAGAGCATAAAAAATTGGTCAAAACGAATATAAAAAATTCGTATATAATGCAATTCTTTGTGGCAAAAGAATGTCATTTTTAAAAGCATAGTGTAGGAATTGGTGCATTCTTACCCTCTCATCGTCAAGATATATATATAACTATACATGTATTGTTTTCACATAAATATACTGAATTCTAGAATGAAGAGTAGTTGTTTTAAAGAGTGTAAGAGTTAATTCGATAGGTAAATGATGGTGCAGACTTATTTTATTAAACTGGATTCTACATATTGATATGTAAGATGGATGACTTCTATTGGAAATGTGCATTTATTTGTTAGTCCCCTTATTCCCCTATCTTGATAAAAATGGAAGGTTGTTTTTTTCTTTAAAATTCAATTTGAATTAAAAAAAACCATAGAGTCCGTTATTGTGACATATTATGTCTCAAAACGTGCTTGCGAAAGTAATTGTGTGGAATTACTCATCTGTGAGAGCCACTTTTTTGGATTGTACTTTGTATGATTGGCATTATTTCATGGTTTGATTGACATAGATGAAATTAACTTTAGGTAGGTGGAGTAGAAATAGTGCAAAGTAGTTAATTTATGTTTCAAAAATTGTACTTATACTTCATTTTAGAAGTGCAGAGTTCTTTTCTGTAAGTGGAATTACAACGATTTGTACTTATATGCTAGTACTTTCACGTCTTGAGTAGATTCATCCGGATCGCTTCAGCTTTTGGGAATAGTCATTTTTAACGGTTTTTTAGCGCGTTTTTTAGAAAATAGATCAAAAATAGATATGGGATACTTTTCAGGCTTAATGAATACTAAAATATTCAAGGAGTATGATATTCTATAGGAACGTCTGCACATGATATATGAGAACACAGTGAGTCTGAACAATTATTTTCAATGCAGATAAAAAAGAATAGGATATCATAGATTCGCACTCGTTACCATCTGAAAAGACAAAAATGAATCGATTTTTTCTTTGCGGTTGCGTTTAAGAGTGAAATTCGACTCGATTTTATGTGTTGAGTTGGTTGCAAATGCGAATTTCAATCACTTTGTTCTCCCTATATCGTGTAATGACTTATTCAGTAGAGAACAAGGTTTTGCATTTAAATATCATTAGTTACATAAATCATCGAATAAACTCTGTTTTAAATGAATAAATAATTCACTCAGAAGAGACTGCTGTTCGATAGAATCCATGCGAACCAGGCTTGGCGAAAAAATCGTCTGAGTTTGTTCGGTGCCTGTTACCTCTACATAGTATAGATAAACAGAAGCATCTGTTTTACCAGTAGCCATGGCCGTTTCCAATTGATGCTTTTTAGAAAACTCATAAAAGTCCTTAGGATTAGCGAGAAGAATATTTTTTTGAAAGAGTTGCACGGTGTGCTGCTGACTTCAAAAAAGTACCAACACCATCACCTGCTCAATTGTCGTGTCCAGTAGCAGAGAAGGTCGAACATGCATCCAAACCAAAATTCATTTTATGATAAACCAAGTTGAGTATAGAAGCGTTATTTTTAAAGTGACCGGTGCCATCACTAAAAAGAAACCAGCAAAGCTAGTTAGTTTTGCCATCAGATAGCTGACTGTATCTTTCTGATTTTACTGTCATGATACGCGAATAAATAACCCGTGTTGATAGTTTCAAACTGACAACAGATTTATAGAAACATTGCTTGCCTTACATAATTGATCTTGGCGACAAATGGACAATAATTCTTTGAGCCCAATACACGAAGAGAGTGGTGTATTCCATATAATCGCTGACGGTCGCTAAATCTCGATGCTCGTTTCCAATTATTAAAAGGACTGTTAACAGAGTGGTCCGATTCTATGAGAAAAGTCGCGTTACACTTCGCGTTCACGAATGAGGATATAATTCATGGAAACATCGATCCTTGAAACCACGAAAGATCGCTCTGACAATTATATTCAAAGATAGACAATAGGTTCCTTTTGCTGGCGATTTGCAGTAAGTATGAAGAAGGTAGTGAGGCCAACGTTCTTCTATTTTTTATAAGAAGAGAATCGACAGAGCCTGTAATTCTATGAAGATCAAACTTATTATTTGTTTTCTTTCTGAGAGACCATGAACATTCGTCATTAAGATCGAATTTGGCATCCTAGATGGGGTAAGTTCGAAGATGTGTTGTTAATGGACATTGTTCACATTTACCAATATAGCAACCGTCTATCTCAATCGGACATACCATGCGACTAATAAGATCTTTCATGTTGAATTTTTCATGTGGTACTTTTGAACATTTGCTCGATGATCGTTGATAGTCAAAATTCCAAACTTATAATAGAATTCAGGCAGGAATTACATGTCAGGTCTTAAGACAGCTATACGCATTTGTAACAAAAGATTCATGTTCTCGTGGTATATACATGTGCGCCTATCGTGAGATGAACTGATCTTTATCACACGAGGCCGGAGTGAATGAAAAATTAACCGGAAGACGAGATCAGAAAAGCGCTTCTCAAACGTTTGAAACGAATCGCCACTGGCTTTTTTATTGATTTGGAGTGTATCCTTTGAGCTCGCTGACACGCGAATGATTCCATCTTCACGATACAATTGGGCAACATTTTTAATGACGTCTTTGGAAAGAGAAACATTACCTCGAACTACAACAGCTCGATGTGCTTGGTATTTTGTCCACCCGAACCTGATAAAAAAACCTTTCATGTAGTTTTGTAGCGCAAACCACAATCGGATTCACATTAGTAGCTAGGAAATTCAATTCTATGCGTCACCTTTGAATCTTTGCCCGACCACATTTCTTTGGTGCGATTGTCATGAGTCGAACTTGTTTAGTCTCATCACTTTTATTAAATAGGTTTTGTAGTGCAGTAAGAAGTCAATTAGATTGGTCAACACCAAGTTCATATGGACTCAATGTTTTCGAACTGCAGAATTTTCTTTTGAGCATATCGCATAATTAATGTAAAATTCTGTAGATTGTATCGATCTGACGACGAGTTGGATGAGTAGCTGATCTTTGAAGAAAAGTTTATTGATATGTTATAGCATGGAAAAAACTCACTTATCATGGATTGGAATGATGTTTAGACTTCGAAATATAGTTCACAATTTTTCCATAGCTTCTCCCTGCTGAAAAGTAAACTCGTAAAGACCACTGCTACCACTATCATCATACTCTTTTTTTCTTTCGTCATCATTGGAACTATAATTCTCTTTCACTTCTAGAAAATCATTTTCTTTCATGTTTCTCGTCTCAAACATGTAATATCTGAAGCACAACATACTAATTTTTCTGTCGATCAGATCGTATTGATCGCACATATATTTCGAGAGTTCCAACGAAACTCGACGGTATCCCACAGGTGTACGAGGAGACTTGTTATGTCGCGTTGGATGTTGCTAAGAACTCATTCTCGGCATTTATAGTTAATCAATGTCTTAATGGTATCGGAAAAAGAAAACCGAAGTCAGATGTATTCTGTATGTATGAGTCAGTCACTGTACAATGCAATTCGTTGTTTATCTGTACAAATAAATGACATTCTTCTTCACTAATAGATAGCGTTATGTGCTTAGAATGTATCTAGATACGCGTTTTCTGATCATCGATCTATATGGCTCTTAGTGAACATGCAATTTCCTTTCCCGATGCATATAGCAATTACTTCAGTCAGTTAGTCAGTTTATATGCTAAATCATCCATTTTAATTCAAAAACTTGACAGTCAAAAAGAGAGTCAGCACGTTAATATTACCGAACGCAGGAAATTTGTTAATATTGGAGTATATCAATTCGGAAAACATTGAACTCCATACTTACGTAGCGGAAGAGAGATTTTCTTAGTGAGAAACAAGAAGATCGAGTCAACTCTCACTTTTCAACGTCACCACAAAGAAATTATCGATTCATTTTTGTCTTTTCAGATGGTAACGAGTGCGAATTTATGATATCCTATTCTTTTTTATCTGCATTGAAAATAATTTTTCAGACTCACTGTATTCTCATATATCATGTACAGACGTTCCTATAGAATATCAAACTTCTCAACTATTTTAGTATTCATTAGGCCTGAAAAGTATTCCATACCTATTTTTGATCTATTTTCTGAATAACGCACTAAAAAAGAAACCGTTAAAAAAAATTTTTTCCAAGAAGCTGATGCGAATCCCGTGGATTCACTCAGTGTTAGTCAATAATAAATATGTCGAAAATCATTATTCAGTTGAAAAAGATTTATTGGATAATATTTGAAACTTACTTATACCATATCAAGAAGTAATCGATACACTTAGTATAGATCAGTAACCAAGTCTTCATCGTGTAATTTCATTGCATCAATGTTTAATAAAAAATGTCTAGTAGAAGATGAAGATTCAGTTGAGACAGTCCAACTGAAAGTTTTTCTTTGTTAAGAAAACAAGTCAAATCAGGTGTTTTTCAGGTAATCTCCGAAAATTTATATTATGCTTAACATGTGTTTTTCTTTTATGTGTATTTTTGTTCCTAAAATTTTAGAACATTGAATGAAAGATGCTTAGACTATTAAAAAGATGAACATCGATTCGCAATAATTTTGTATCCTTAATTAAAAATTTTTGAATGTTGCCCTGATGAAAAAGAAAAATCTATTGATATATTAAATATGAATCTTGAGAAGCATCAGCCAAACGTTTCTTCATCAACTGCAACACTTCTCGATTCACAAGCTGTTCCATTACTACCTGCAAAGAATTTAACAGAGATGTCCATCACGATTGAAAATCTGTTGCTATTGCGCCGCAACAATAATGAAAGAAAGTCACCTGCGCCGCTCCCGAGATGAAATTTTTTAAAATCTTTGAATTTTCAAGGCTTTGACCGGTTTAAACTAGAGTTGATCATGACAATCGATCAGATTCGTCAAGTCTTATCGTGCAGCATCCATCAACATTGAGATTATATGTAAATTCCTGAGTTTTGGAAATTTGTTTTATAGAAAAGCTACCGCCACGGCGGTAGCGGTAGCGCCGCAATGAACATCTCTGAAATTTAACAATGAAAAAGAGAAATCCTTTGGTTCAATGTTTCGATTGACGTGTTCATGTAGTATCTGTTCCAAAAAATTTTTATAAAGAAATTGATAAATATTTAGTTTCTGAAATAGATGACAGTAATTGTAATGATGAAAATCTCGATGATTTTGGTGTATTATTATTTTGAAAAAACATATTTATTTTCAGGATTATCATCGATAGCTAAACGTATATATGAGATACTAGCGTCTAATACAATCATTCAACGACTATTATCATCGTCAAAAAATGCTATTATTGAAAAAAGAACAAGTTCAGATTTCAAAAAATCAATCAAATGTGATTTTTAAAAAAGAAATCTCATTACCTTGAAACAACTTACTAAGGTTAAAAGTAGAAAAAGAATTGTTTCAATGTCATCCACAACTACAGTATGATCTAAAGACTCTACCTGTACAAATTCTAAACAACGACGACTTGATATTGAAGATGGTTTCTGTAACTGTGATAATTTAGATATGTTCTTAGTACTAGATTTTTTTGATGCTAGTATTTCCTATGATTATGTATGATAATTTTCTTTGCTGTATTTTAAATACATATGTTTTTGATAGTTAATATGTAAAGATTAAAACTGATGATATGTGGAATTGAGAAAAAGAACTGACAATTTTATGGGTAACATTTCGATCTTGTCAGTAGAAAAAAGAATTTTGATTCGGACTCAGGAATTTGGTGTTGCTGATTTGTTTTTGAACGAATTATTACATAAATTATTATGGTTCGGTATTGTCCGAATATTCTCCACTATTTCTTATCGCTTGACTTTAAATTCAAGATTTTTCGTTACATAAGAGTATTTAAAATATTGTATGTTATCTACCTATATAGGTCTTATAGTCCATGAAGAATAAAAATTAGTACATTTTTTTTAGTGTATGGCAGTCGATTTTTTCCACTATATCTGTGACCATTCTCTCAAAGTTAAAATGTTCAGATTGAATTGTTGATATTTTGCGTCACTTTTGATTCTCTATAAAAAATTTCGGAAGGCTACTCGATGCACTTTCAAAAGACTTTCATTGATAAAAATTTTTATCTCGAAAAAAACTAGGACTTCATCTTCGGCACCATAGCACAAACAATTGTCTGTGAACAAGAAAAATGTTTTTGACTGTCTTCATATCACTGTAAAAAACCAATGTAAAATAACAAATCCTTCAAAAAGGTTTGTTAATTTCATAAATCCTTTCATCTGTTCTATGAAAGATTATTAGCTTTTCGTATATCCTTTTAAATCATAAACCTTGGAAAGGATATTTTATAGTTTGCACTTTCATAACCCCTTAAGGATTTATTAACTTCATAAATCCTTTAGAAAAAGATTTTTCACACTAGACTTTCTTCTAAAAATGCATTAAAAGGTTGTATGAATTGAGCCAAAGTGAACGTCAACCGAACTGAAGACCATATTCGCATTTTACCAATTTTTCTATGTGATTCGATACGATCCATCGACGGACTAAAGCCGAATATATATATGCTATATTCACAAAGAATTATGTTTTCAATTTCAAAGCTCGAAGAAACGCAGAAAATTCATGCTATGAAAAAATTGACAATTTTAGAGAAAACCCTTTACAGATGTCTTGCAAAAATGTGCTAATCGGTGTAAAAATGAAAAGTCATTTGATGAAGAAATTTTTGAAATAAACAATAACTGGACTTAAATATCAAATTACCGAATATGCACGGGCAAAATCTCAAGAAATTACGCTACACACTAAAATAAAATGTGTCGCATTTTGCAACACAATGTACGACACATTTTGAAAGCATGGTTCAAATCTACCATATGACAAATTTTGAATTTTTTTCTCAAAAGCATGTGATTCATATATATATTTTAATTTAACTATTGACACGTTGAAAATTCAAGGAGATCAAACTGTGGAATCTGTCTATCCTTGACGTGATCCGATCTCTATCAGATCACTTAATGGTATTTCTCTCTCAATCATTGGTCGAGAATGGCGTATTTTCAACAACTAAATAATCGAGAAATAACTGTAAAAAATAACTAAGACGAAAATATACAACTTTTGTACGTTCAATCACGTTGTTTATATATAGCCGTATGTTTGAAACAATAAAGTGAATGAATTGTCAGCAGACACAATGAAAGAAATATGCATACGACGCATTCTCCAGACGACACGTTTTTTCTATTGAGACTGCGATACATTTATTTTTAGTGTGTAAGTATTAACAAACACGTCAAAAATCGTTTATTTGTTTTACTACCTTTTTTTGATTATATGCACATTAATAATACTTAACTCGTCACACATTGTTGAATGTCAAATGCGTTCTCAAGGATGAAATTATTTAGCGGATTTATATGAATAATTTTATTTTTAACTATTTTGATATATGAGATGCTTAATTTGAGTTTGAATATAATTGAGGCTTCCATATAAGTCTGACAAAAAGTAAAAGATAACATTTTTTTCCTAAATGTACATGTTATTATTTGAATTGGATTACAATGAAGTCTTTGACGAGAAAGAAATGAACAGAGAAACATTAGTATCGTCTTTCCGTATGTTAGTAAAGGAATTGTAAAAAAGTGTTTAGGGATTTTATGAACGAGACCGAAAAGATCCTACGTTATGGTAGGATTAACGGAAAGGACTCTGATCCCGCGGAACTGTGCGTCATTAGTATATGGTTATATGTGGCCACTATCTTTTTTTTGCATTGCACCAATTGTTGGATGTTTTGGGACTTTTCTTTTATTGATGAGTATTTTCATTAATTGTGTATAGTCGAAACCATTGGGCCTCTCTTCACTTTTCCTTTACTAAGACAGTGTTGCATAGTTTACTTTTGACAAAGAAATAAACAATATTAATTTCAGTTGAAGTTTTGTCAATAGATTAGCCATTCTCAGTTAATAAGTTTCAAAGTTTCAGCATTTTTACATAGCAGTTTTTATTGCTGTTAGTCGGTGTTTCCTTCTCTGTTATTAAAAGATTATGACAGAAAATACTGTGAATTAAATTTTCGGTGAAATAATTTCGCAGGACAAAATAAGAAAACTGATCTGTCCCATCCCTCTATAAATTCGAAAATGATTTCCTATCCGATCCCGGGACAAGACGGAACGACACTGGTCTCGCGTCCGCAGAGCTTTAGAATGGGTTGTTTTAATGATGTAGCTGCCCAGGTCGAAATCACGCGGTCGTTTACCACCTTCGTAAACGGAGACCGTGTACGGACTCCGTATTCGTCGACCTGGGTGGCTATATTACGCGGAAATGTATTGATCAATATATGTGATTTTCGACGCTTGATAGAGAATGTTTTTGAGATGTAAATGTGAAGTTTAAACGTTTCTCACATATTCCTACTGATATTGGAATTTCGAAGACTAGCGTGCAGTTCGTAATATCCTGTACAATTGATTATTATTTCATTAGGATGATTTCTATGTCTTTAGTTTCCTGTTAGCTGCATTTTTGGAAGCTATCAAGTCAGAATTGGTTTATGCAACTTTTTCGTCCCTAATGGAAAATTTTTATCCGAGGAATCATCAGAGCACAATTAGAAGAATTAGTATTAGACATATTTTGTGTATTATTTCAGTTCGTAACTTTTTCAGCATGCATGGCAGAAAATGCTTTAGAATGTTTGGTTGGTTGTTCCCAATTTTGGGAGGTAAGGAACGAAGTAGACAAAGTTTTGATTATATCATTAGATTTGCTTCGATGCTACGTCTGAATATTTTAAATGCTCATAGCGAACCAGTGCTTCAGCAACGCTCCCGACCTTTTATTTCAATGTCAGCGTGAGGGCATGGTGCATTTTTACCAAGAGTTGTAACCAATACGCGTCCACATAGAAGTTTTGTTACCTTAAAGATTTCACTGAATACATGATACACAGAGAAGCTCAAAACTTAGTTCAAAATGCAATTGCGATGACGAAACTGAAAAATCAGCTATGATAAAAGTCTGAATGCTGAATGAGACCGACGAAAACATAAATACTGCCATTGAAGGCACTATTTAAATGAAAACGATACTACCCATGTCACCACTTTTTTGACAACAGCGACGCAGTCATCGCAGTTCCGTACTGATGCATGAGGGTATAAAAGGAGGTGTCGCAAGCACTCTGGCTCATTTTAGCTTTTTACAGTGAGAAAGATACTTCATTTTTTTCTAAAGAATAAAAGTCAATGCCAGGGTATATTCAATGATTAATACAAACATTTAATTATAAATTAATTTTTATTTATCAATTATTAATTATTAACTTGGCGATTAACTATTAATTCGTTTATTTTTACTAAATTATTAATTTTTTTATTAATTTATTTAGAAAATGCTGAGAATTGACCAGGTGTCTTCGCTTGCAAGTGCGTTTTTTTCGCAGTTGCACGTAATTGCGTCGCAGTTTGTCGCAATTATGGATCACAATGCAATCGCAGTTGAGCACATGGGTAGAAACATTGTTTAAGGAGCGCACGTCATTCACGTTATGGACTACAAGATATAGCAAACCCTTTTATGTACTGTGGAAAGAATTACCAGCAGATATGATTTTCATCAATTTATAGCGCAATACATTATTTATGCAAACGAGTCAGAAACTCCTTGCGTACGAGTACATAGATATCGTGAAAGCTATATTGTTTGATAATATTTGAGTCCCGTATGGAAAATGACAGTCATATAATCAATGAAGACGATATTTCTTTACAAGTAACAAATTAACCATTCAATTTCGCTTTGCTCGAACATAAAATAAGAAAAACTACACCTAATTAATTAGAATGAAAACTGGTGCACGTTGTCTAAATATTTTAACATGATTAGTGCAGTGATTGCTCAATTTATCTGGTCCGCATCTGGAGACGTCGCGTACTTAGAATTACTAATGTAGTTTTCCGCCATTCGTGGCTGTTTTATGAGTATAGAACTTGAAAGTTAAATCCATATATTCAACTATTCAAAATCTTGTTAGCGTCAATAGATGTCGCTTTATGATGCTAACTTTTATTTACTATATATTGTTGCGTGAATCATGCCCATATTGCACGATCACGTTCCCAATACAAAAACGTTTATATCTTGAGTTGTACTCAACGAATTTTGATCATTTTTTTGTATACTCACTATGGACTATTTCGCTTACAATAAAACTACCGAGTTTTTTAATTATAATGACTATGGAATTTTCAAGCAATAATGGTAAAAATGTGTGCTTTTTAATGCCAACTGGAAACAAAAATTAATCTTCTGGCATAGAGTTTTGATCGAATGAAAGTAATTGTTGCATTCATACTATACTCTAAGACTTTCGTCCCTTTGTTCATATAAATTGTTTGAATTTTTGGTTTCTATTTGGAGGGCATACCGGAACTTATTTTTTTGGGATTTATTTCTTCTGCGGAATTTATAGGGATTCATTTATTTACTAAGGATATATTGAGACTATATAGCTGTATTAGTATTTCAGAGCACTCTCACTCTTGCCCTCCATCCCCCGCATTCGCCCTCACCATCACTTAGTTTTTGTACTCACCCTCATTAGGAATTATGTGGAATTTATTTTAAGATGTATGGCGATTTATTAAAAAAATTCGAATAAATCCCAACAAAAAAATAGATCTCGGTACTTGCTGAGCCCATTAAAAAAGCGAAAGAAGCATAAAAAGCCCTTAGATAGCCTTTCTAGCTGGCTCTTTATTCACCGTTCTGTATTGCAAAGATCTTTATATGTATATGTCACCACTTTACTTATGTCTTCATCATCCTCCAATGATATTTGCCACGCCCATAAAGAAATTCAAATGGGCTTCAAAAGTCCTTCTTTTCGAACACCTAAAGAGAAAAATATTTTCAATTGCAAATGCACGGATATGAAGGAGAAGAGCTATTTTAAGACTGTTTCATTAAACGGAACCTGCACAGAGTGGCTTTCTATTGGAAAAAAAACTTTTTCTAAAACATTTGAAAGGGCTTAAAAAGGGTTTTATGAGGCTTTTTTTTCTAAAACCTCTGGGCATAAGATTTTCAATTCCAAATACATGAATTTAGATGAGAAAAGCCATTCGAAGGCTTTTCCTAAGCAGAACTTTCGTCGAGCAAGGCTTCTCTTTGAAGAAAGTACGTTTTGATTCAAAAGGAGTGAAAGTCGCTTTTGAAAATGGTCAGCTACTATCTCTGATTTATTGTGAGGTACGGTGGGATACGAGGATATATGCACGTAAACAACGCCGTATACGACTGTTTCAATGAAAATAACACCGAATTACGGCACGTGTTTCAGTGTATACGGTGTCCGTATTTTACCGTATACGTCAGTCAGAAATAGGACCGTCATACTGGGCATATAAAACGGTTGATTTAAGGCATGTTTACGGCCGTAATTATAACGCTTACGAACGTTTAGGTTCGTCGTAATCGTGAACATGGGTATTGAAAAGAAATCTGTCATGTTGTCTGCTTCTCGAGAACTATGTTATGCATACATGTGGATAATATTGCATATGGTTTTTGAATTCTTTTTTTTCAAAATAATTCGATTGACATACGATATTAATGTAAAAAAATTCATTTCAAAATTATTAAATATTTTAAATTCTCAAATCTTCGCATATTTGAAAAGCTCAACTTTCTCTAGAAGAAGAAATCTAATAGTTGAAACAAGACTTGTTATATACGCAATCAACAGAGCCCTATCAAACGTACAGCTTAAATATTCTCCATAATCACTTTCATGTTTTTTCGATTTTTTTTTTTCAAAACTGTATAACACGGGCGCAATTCACCCACATATTTATTTTTTTCATATGAATAAACACATTTATTACCGAGAGAAAAAAGAAATCGCACATATAGTGGGTTAGTCATGCAAAAGCATTAGCGTAATTACGTGCGTCATTTACAGTGTCGTCATTCAACCATATCTATTATTAAGGGGGAAAAAAAACGACCAATATAGTAAGATGTATCTTTTATATAGTGCTATTATCTAGCCATATACATCACAGGCAGAGGCAAGACATTAGCAACGCAATGACTTACGAGAAAATCGTCGTAACTGATTCATTAATTTCAAGTTGAAACTGTCTGCATCATGTCGTCTCGAATGCGCTGCGAATACGCTAGAAAAAGTTTGTGCCCATAGGTTACTACTACCGAGATACTGCATTTTTACAATAATTTTTCCTTCAATCCCGAGATTCCTCGCCGGACCATCAAGAAAACTGATTTTCGAATTTCAAATTAAAACTTTGCACAGAGAGAGATCTTTAAGAAAATAATTTATCATGAAAATTTCATATGTTTCTCTCTTATTTCAGAATAGGTGCAATCGAAAAGGCTGCCGCTCCTACAGTAAACTATTCTCTCTAAAACCTCTCTCAGTGCAAAATTTCGAGTTGAAATTCGAAAATCCATTTTCTTGATGTTCCTGAGGAAAATCACGAAACTGAGACGAAAATTACTCTTAAAAATAGAGTGCCTTCATAGTAATAGTCTATGGGCCTAAACACTTTTTTGCGTATTCATGGCTTATTAGGGTCTATATGATGCACACAGTTTCGACTTAAAATCCATGAATCAGATGGGATGGTTTCCTCATTAGTCATACAAAAGTGTCAATATAGTAAGGTACGTCGTTTATACATTTTTAGTTTGAAATCGTATCTACCACGGAGAAAAAAGAGGCACGACCAACATAATGACTTAATCATAAAATCCATTGTAAAAAATTAGGTGCTTTATAGAACCCGTCGGTATGGTAAGAATCTTTAGGGTTGCATCCCAAAGTGCTGTGTCTTTTTTAGTTCTACACCATAATTTCTAAACCTTTTTAAGTTCAGAAACTCCGTACTAGGGGTTGGAGAGTTCAGTTCAGTTCTAAAGAACTCAATATTCGGAAGTATTATTCCCAAGACCGAACAAAACTGTTCTGTTATCGGAAATAATACTTCCGAGTATGAGTAACATTGTTCTATTTTGGGAATAATACTTCCAGGTATTGAGTAACACTGTTCTATTTTGGGAAAAATTTCAAATAGTTCCTACGAAAAGAACTGTTCTGAGATATCAATTCCTATCAAAAAGAATTGTTCCAACGGTTCAATTCCTTGAAACTGAACTAAACTGTGCAACCCCTACTCCGTAGGGAACTCTGAAGATTTTTTTCTTGGCAAAAGTTCTGCAAAAGACCGATTGTGTTTACAGTGCACCGTTCGTATACTCAGATGCGTCTTTTACAGTAAATGTCCCTAATAACGACGAAACAATTTTCAGATTTATTGTTAGACTTAGGACACAGTCATTTTACATTCGATTGAAAATATTTTTATATATGTATAATCCTTGGATTCTTCTCTTTCAAATGGTATAAGGATGACCTATCTTATAAAGCATTGTGACAGAGAAAAGAGCGGTCTATGATCGACAGCTCTCTCCGTCGTTATTAGATGCAGTGTCCCTAATAACGACGGCCAGCTAATATCCGTCCCTAATAACAACGCTCTAACAAAATTAAGCAGAAAACGACTTTTTTTGAAAAAAAAAGATTTTTTCACGATTCTTATCCGACAAATAATCAAAGGTTTCGCTGCCAATTTTGAAGATCATGTCAAACTCTATCGAAGTCCAAAGGTTCATGAAAAACTAACAATGTCTTACTACGATACTTAATTCAATGAAAAATAATATGGAATGAGTTGAAAAAAAAGTGCCTCTAATAATGACGGAGAGAGCTGTCGATCATAGACCGCTCTTTTCTCTGTCACAATGCTTTATAAGATAGGTCATCCTTATACCGTTTGAAAGAGGAGAAGTCAAAGATTATACATATATAAAAATATTTTCAATCCAATGTAAAACAACTGTGTCCTAAGTCTAACAATAAATCGGAAAATTGTTCCGTCGTTATTAGAGACATTTACTGTACATTTAGTCGACTTTAAAATCTTTCGATAATTAAATGTCATTCATAGAGAAAAATAATATACACAGTGCACTTCATCAACTCACTCGTTTGAACACTGTTTTGAAGCACCACTATTCAATCACGGATCCAATACTCGTTTGAGCGATATATTTTCTTTTCTATTAGTAAATGAAATAAGTTCAGGAAAGTGGAAGTATTGTAATCCTGCCTGAACTTATGTCTATAGTAGATTTCTTCGCGAAATTCAATGCAGTTTTAAATTATTATTACAGTAGAAATAGTTACATATGAAATGTAATTATTCCGATGAACAATTTATATGAATATATTTTAAGGCAAACATTAATGTTAAAGTCAGTCTGAAAAAAATGGACAACATATAAAAGGTAATTGGAAGGCAGTTTTAATATTGAAAATTAATTATTCGATGAATATCTTGAGTCATTCTGACTTTTTTTAGTTTAGCATTGAGAAAAATACGTAGAATTACTATTATGCAGTACTTTTTTATGTTGAGAACTAAAAGTAAAAAAATGGAATCTTTTGTTTATCTGAAATGATATTTTAATACTTCTCTAAATAGCAAGTTAAAATAAAATTGCAGTATATTGAAGATAACTTAGAATAACTCACAGCGTTCATACAATATTTTAATTTCGATTTGAATATTTTTTGTGATTGGCTTTTAAATTGCAGTGAGTGCATATTTTGTATGAAAAATTTCGGTTATGATTGTTTTCAAATTTGAGCAAGTAGCAAATGTGAATAGAATATTACATGCAACTCGTTTTACTTGTTTTTCTTCCGTAGAATCCCTTCATCTGCATAGTATATACGTACGTACGCCATTTATTTTGATAATTTTTATTATAACCAAATGTCAAATTCAATGAAAGCGGTCAATATTGATGGGGAAACATACCAAAGTGTTCAAGCCCTTTAGACTCTATCTTTTAGCAATAATAATTGGATATTGATGAGACATCGAAAACTCTACAAATATATGTGCCCTTAGGTCTTCCTTCCGGGTTTATAGCTACTTTGGTAGAATTTTAGGTGGCAGCTTAGTATTTAGCAAAAATTCGAATCACATTATTTTGAAGTGAAATTTGGCTCACAGATAGCTATATTTGTGACTAGGATATACTGATAATTCCAGCCCAAAAGAATGTTTGTATCATCAAATATAAAATTCCCAAAATTAATTCGAACACGATGAAACATTGAAAAATCTCATATTTCTTGAGAATTTTATATCTCGTGTCGCGAAAATTCTTTTGGATTGAAATTTTTAGTGTATTCTAGTCACAACTATAGTTACCAGTGGACTAAATTTCTACTAAAGTAGCTATAAATCTGGAAGAAAGTCGTAAGATACATATCCTTTTGAAGCTTTTATTTAGCGTCAATGTTGTAATCATTACTGGACGCTAATCACGATCAAAAGGCTAACCCGTCTGATTCCGTGTATATAATAGAGACCCAAACAATAAGAATATCATGATTTGGTTTGGGTATTTGTATAACGAGTACAGACTGTCATACGTTGGTCTACGGAAATTAGACAGAATGTATTTTTTTCTCTAAGAGTCAATGTACGAGACACGACCTTTTTACCAGAACTCCTAGTTAATGAAAGTTAAGGATACTGATGAAACTGGGTTCATATGTATCCCCAAGTGTCCTAGAAAAATACCAAAATTTCAGCTCTTAAAACCGATTTCTTCTTGAGGTAATACAATTATAACACAAGCACTCTACGTTCAAAGAGGATAACCTAATCAGTACCCATGTATTATTTATTTCACTTTACTTCAATAACAAGGTATAGAGTCATGAAAGTTTAAAGATGCATATTGACACACTCAGAATCCTATTTTTGCTTAGTAGAGGATGTAAGAAGTTTTTATAGGTTGTCGACGTTCTCTTTATAGTGTGATCGGACATTCTAGCGCGTATGAGCGAATTAAGAGCTCGTGCTTAAGTTGTTTAGACTGCACCTTTTCTTTAGAGGTAGATTTCGATACGGTATGAAATAATCAAAAAGCATGCATGCTCTTTATCCTTTCCTTTGGAATTATAGCCCTTTTAGCAAAATTTTAGTATGTAACTGGGTATGTAACAGTAAATTGAATGATATTATTTCCAACTGAGATTTGGTCCATAGATAGGTATACTGATAACTAGAATGCCCTGAAAATTTCCGCTTAGAAGAGTGTTTCCTACACGAGATATTCAATTTCCAAAAAGCGATGAGATCCGCACATCTGTCGTAGTATTCTATTGCCCATTCAGAAGAAAAAGGCGGATGAATATCTTTCCACTAACTTTTCATAGCAGCGAAATAGAAAGCTGCGGTTCTCGCCATTGAAAAGAGGAGATGAAGACGTATCGAAGTATATACTATCAGAAAAATTTATATGATTTTTTCAAAGACTCAAAACGACGTTTTTGGAAACCAATGTATTTCGTAAGGTGACTAAAGTGATTTTTCAATAATTTTCTCAGCATTTGAAACGCTAACAGAAGATACACAAATTAAGCGTAAGAGTGAGATATTTAGATTTATCCCTTCAGAAGTTCTAAATGTCCTAATGAAAATTCTTAGCTGATTTTTCTATTGATTTCTATGAGAAGTTCACTTGTTTGGGTTTTTCGCATGTATTCGGTGCTCATTTTTTTAAACATTTTTTAAAAAATTGATTAAAAAGCATCTCTCTATCTTGCTCCTATCAAAAGTTATTTGAAGAATGTCCATCCACCTTTATTTGGAATAGCCATTAGTTAAATTGGGAATTTAATATAATGTGTTGGAAACTTTCTTCTAACATGAAATTTTCAGGACATTGTAGTCACAAAAATACCTATCTATAGGCTAGATCTCAGCTCGAAATAATGCCATTCAATTTATTAATACATACCGAGCTACAGGCTAAAATCGCTATAACTTTGAAGGAAAGATCTGAGGGCGCGTATTCTTTCGAGGTATTTTATACTTCATCGAGATCTATTTATCACGAAAAGATGGATTCTAAACAACTTTAACATTTAGATATGTTCCTTTATTAGTGTAGAACTGAATTCATCGCTCTCCATTTTGATCGATTTAATGCATATTAAAAACATGATCATATCAATGATCTATAATAATAAAAAAGAAAAGGAAGTAAATATCTTTTCAGACCTAATACTATTGTACAATCTTCGAAAAAACAAGATAATTTTGTAAAATAGGATATAATAAAATATCTTTGTCTGATGCAAGACTGAACTTTTGGCAACTGCACATAGTCCAGTTTTGTTAACGGCGAAATTATCTTAAAAACTCAGCTTTCGACAGTTGTCGAAAGTCAAATAGACTATGGTAGACATATCATGACCATTGACCATAATACGTCCTGTTCTCTCTCATGTTTGTTGTTTTGAATCACATTTTGCTCACATTTTTCATTGTTTGCCTCTGACTTTGAATAGGAAAAGATGTGTTGCAACGTGATGTATGCATCAGAGAAGACGTTGAAGGTAGCGGATATATATTGTTTTGTTCCCGTGTGTTTACATTCTTTTTGTTTTTTGATTACGGAATAAAGTTTTCTTTTTTCACAAAGCATTACAAATACTCTCGCACTCAATATAGACATCAGTGTTTGTCTTTAATCTAAGCAATTATAGGCATATATTCCCTCTTCTTTTTCATATATCAGAATCAATAATGATTGAATTAGAAACAGAAGTAGTAGTACCTGAGAAGACTACGGTACTCGATAAAGAACTTCGTTTGGTTATTTATCTTCAACGAAAATTATCACCCTGGTATGATTATCCAGCAATATTTTTACATTATTTATTTCGAGAAGATATGCTTATGCTTCTTGGTCCAGTAACAACATTTTTATTTAATTATTATACTGGTATTATTTTAAGATTAGCATTCGTATTAGTTGAGATAATTGCTGGAATATTTAAATGGGCTTGTCGATTACCCCGTCCATTTTGGGTTGAATCAACAGGTGCACTTGTAAATCGAATGGGAGAATGGGAACAAGATTATGGATTTCCATCATCACATTCAGCTCTTATAGCTGCTTGGACTATGCTTATCTTATTACTTTTTATTGACATTAAATATGATCCACAGTTCATGGCAGAATATGATATTGGTGAAAATCGTAATCTATTCTTAATTTTTTTCTTTATTGGTATTTCATTATGTTTTATTACTGGTCTATCTCGTATATATTTTGCAGTTCACTATCCGCGTGACGTAGGTGTTGGTTTTTTTCTAGGAATTTTAGTTGCTGTATTAACATATTATCTCATTAAAGTAACAAGAACTATAAATGCATGGGGATCAATTGTGATTGGATTGGCTCTAACTGGTATGAGTGTAGGATTGTTGTTAGCGACACGTCCACTATGTCCACAAAGTAGAGCTCAAATGCCAACATGGGAAGCTAATGCTCTTCGAACATGGAATGCAAGAAAAGGAGAAGATATTTCAACACATCCAGTTGGAATACATCCACGATCAATAGCAAGATATATTTGTGCTTTTGGAATTTTACTTGGTACATGGATTGGTGATCCGATATTTCGTCTTTCACATAATGGAAATCATTATCGTGAATGTCAAAAATGGACTAGAACAAAAGGTATTCGTTTTGGAATTGGTATGTCTGGTGTTTTCTTCTTCTTAATTATTATTTATATTGTAATTCCAAAGATCAATAGACATAGACCATTTCTTTATTCAGCAAGAGCAATAGTTTCTACATTGTATGGTATTTGGTTTACTTTAATATCTCAAGTCATATTCGATTCAACTGGCTATAACAAATGCTAATAAACTATTATAAATTAATCGAAATCAGACTAATTTATTTTTTAAACATTAATTCAATTTATTACCCATGAGTGTGTGTGTGTGTGTCAATGGAAATATATAGTTAAACCAGTGTGAAGCATTTGATTACATTGAATATCATAGATTATGGTTCGAGTTTTTTCAGGATAGATTCGTCATGAAGATCTTTCTAACTTAGTTAAACAATCTCACTTGCAACATGTATTGAAATGCTTTAAAAATGTTCCTAGGCGATTTCTACATGGATATACTAAATTCCATCTTTGATAAATTTCAAATATTTTGAGTTTTTTTGGTCGCATAGTTTGAACTATAGAAAATCCAATTATTCCATTGGATAGATCTTACCAATTTGTATATGAAAAGTTGTTGAACTGAATCAGAAAGTTCTGCAAGACAAATCTATCTTGAAAAAACTCGAATCCTGATTGAAGATAACCCATATGTTTTTCGTTGCTCTGGAGAATTGCTTTTAATTGCTTTTTTTGCTTATTGCCAAAAGGTAATAAAAAAAATTCGATATCATACGTCTATCGAAAACTAAAACTTTTCTAATATATCACAATTACAATACAAAAGATTAGTACAGCATGTTTCATTGTTGCTAAATCTTACAAAATGCTGTTATTCTGAAGAAGACGAAAAATATTGTTGAAATGGCAACATTTGCAAGGATTTTTATTATAAATTTTATGAAATACGATCTAAAAAGAATGTTAAGATAGATAGAATATTTGTTGTATCTTCTTGATGAAATATGATTTTCTTTCTTCAATGTCGTAAGAAACGATTAACTCGCTTTAAGATTATTTAAATATAATTCCTTTGATTTTTGGATTGCAAGCAGTTCTCAATCAGCATCATAAACAGCTTCTTTTTCAATTGCTCGTTTGATTTAAAACTAATTTCACACAAACTCCTTGATTTTTTCGAGTTTTTCAAATTTTGTGACGTTATTCTCAATATATTCTCGAAATTTTAATATACAAGATAGGCATTAGAATTTTTGTAATTTATGTTTAATAGTTGTAAACTTATGATTTAGATGTTGATCGACCCATTCAACGATGTTCTCATTTTCTTTCAACGTAAACGGGTTGTTGTTAATACCCAAATGTTGATCTTCATCAAATTAGTCGATATCATCGATACATTTTTCTGTATCAGTATATTCTGTTTCATTATTACACTCTTCATCATCCAACTCGAGGATTTGATACACATCGAGTTCACCAAAATGACTGTCTTTGAATGTTTTTAAAACTTCAAATAATTGCTGGGATGCAAAAATTTCATCAGCAGTTGTTACTGAATTTTCATTGCAGAAACGTCGTTGCCTAATCTTCCTTAAACTATTATAGTAATATACGATAAGAAAGAACGTCACTATAATTCATACTTGATTGTGATTTTATATTACTAATCATAGAAAACAATGTATAAATCACAAAGCGATGCATCAATGTACATAATCTTTAGAAATTTTACGAATAAGTCATTTTTCGTACATAATACATAGTTTTTTTCAGTTTAGTATTGGTAAACTTACATAAGAAACTGAATCTAGTATGATTTTATTGTGATCGATAACTTTCAGTAAAATTAAAAGAAAATATTATCTGAAAACCTTATGATAATGTAAAATTTTAGAGATGAATAGTTTTCGTATTTATCATGTTCACATATCAAAACTGTATATATCTTAAGATCAATTATTTCGCTTCAGACTCGCTAGGGACACGTACTGTTTTAAATGTAGTAGTTTGGTAGTGAATGATAATTTGAGCCAAAGATGTCACTCAGCTGTCATTCTATTCGACATCAAAGCTGCTTTTGGTTCTTTATAGCACAATGGTTTAATATGTAAATTAAATGGTTTTGTCTTTCTAAATCTATCGTCAACTACTTGTTCTCATTCCTACAGAATAGAAGTGCTGCAATTGAAATTGGAAATACTTTATTTTGTCCATTCAATTTAATGAGGGATACTCCACAAGGATCTATTATCACCATTACTCTATATTATATATATACGATAGATTCAATGAATGGAATATCGACTCATACAAAACATGAGTTATACGCCGATGATACTGCACTATGGATTTAAGCTAATACTATGACAAATCTCTCATCCAGACGTAGGTGGAGTTAGCACAAGATTCGAGTAAAACCCGTCAAGATTCGTTCAAGAATATGTTCCAGATGTTTCATTGTTATTCCAAGTACAACTCGATGAGCTCTATCCAACGGTGTCTTCAGATTTTCCATACACCAAACCATCTCGAAAAAAACTGAAAAACATTGAAATAATACCATAGCAACTTTGGACCCAACACAGTAAAAACCACCAAGATTCGTCCAGGAACATGTTGCACGTATTCCAGTTGAATTCCAAGTATAATTCGATGAGGTATATCGAATGGTATATTCAGATCGTTCATAGGCTAAACCACCATAGAGAAAATCGAAATATACTTCCAAAAATCGCGATTTCAGGTACTAAAACCCGTCAAGATTTGTTCAGGAACATGTTCCAAATGAGTTCCAAGTAGAACTCGATGAGCTCTATCGAATGGTATAATTAGATTTCCCATAGCTCAAACCATGTGTCGAAAAATCTCGAAAAACTGACCCCATGGTATGCCTTACAGGTAATGATATAGTAAAATTAACCAAAATTCGTTTAGGAACATGTTCCAAATGTTCTACTTATGTTCCAGGTACAACTTGATGGGCTCTATCGAATGGTATAAGTAGATTTCCCATAGCTCTAACTATGTGTTGGTAAATCTCGAAAAGCCGACACTATGGTCTAACAAGTGCGTACTGATATTCTAAAGTAAGCCAAGATTACCTCAGGAAAATATTCTAAATGTTCCAGTTGTGTTTGGAATACATGTTGCGTAGTAGATTGTGTTTATTTACAAAAAATTGGACAAAAAGAGAAATTTGAATATTTGTTTGATATTGAGATAATTAAAATAGAAAAAGTCACGCGCCATTATTATATAAATATAACACAAAAATTTAACAACAACGGTTTTGTTGAGTGCAAATGAAATGAGAAATTTTATTCGTTTTTGTCGAATTATTTTGTTATAATTGACATATAGATCACAATTCAAATGTGTAATATCTTAGTGCGGTAAATTGAAGAAATCTCATGAAGGTAACTGTTAGTGTTGTAAAATTTGTAAATTTTATAAGAAATAATTGGTGCGTGATGCTATCGTCAATGACGCATTTGTTCATTGTGATTAGTTTCGTGTTTATCTAATCATGTTCCATACAATTAATGTTATTATGATTTACATTTATATCTACGCATGTTTATTTAATATATTGGATGAACTGGTGCGTTATCAAGAAACATTGAGATATGTCGTTTTTATTTTCGCATTGACAAATCAAGATCTTCTGACCATTGTGTAAAGATCTTTGATGTCATCCATGCAATTCAATTACTAAACCATTCTACCGGTAACTTTTTCAAATCAATATTTTTGAAGCAGCGTGGTTTAGCATATCTACCTAAAATGTGAATGAGAAAAAAATCATCGTAAAAAAAAACTAAATAAAAATTAACTTACCAATAACAACAGGTTTTAATTTATCAGTTCCAAGCATGTTAGAACACAACAAAGCGGTATAACAATCTTTTGATCGTTTTCCATCGCGTCGATCATTTTTATTAATAACTAACGATCGATCAGGCGTTAATTTATAAAATAATGATGTTTCATCGCAGTTGAAAATATTACAAGGATCGTAATGTTCAGTAGTTGAGTATAAACGAAAATTGGTCGATTGATCGAGTTTTTGAGTAATATCACGAGCATATTGTTGAAGCATTGGACCGAATATTAGAATATTCTTTGATCTCTGTAGGATGAACCATTCATACACCTGTGTATTAATATCTTCATTAGATTCATTTTTGAATTTTGCTTTTTAATTTTTTATTTCTATTCAATTCGTAATCATTTGTATATTCTAATTTTCTTTTTAAAATATTTGAAACAGCTCCAATTGAAATATGAAATTTTTCACTTAATGATCGATGAGAAAGACCATTTTCTTTCTCTTTTATAAGATTTATTTTTTCTTGTAAACAAAGCTCATTACGAGTTGCCATATTTAATAATTTAACATAAACATACAAGACATAATTCCATTATGTTTAGACGAGATTACATTTTTTTTTTATTAATTTCTCTGTTTCCCTTTGAGCCGATCACAAAGCTAGCCAATGAAATACGTCGTGTTAATTCAAAATTTAACGGCACTCTCTATAACGTTCACACTAGAGGGAAAAAATATCCACTCGGGACTAGAAAAAAGTGTTCACATTCAGAATCGCGAGAATTTCACTAAGGAGGGAGTCAAAACTAGCAAAAGTCGCTCGGGCGGACCGCAGAGTGTTCAGTATAACAGGTTTTTATAACAGAGGGGTGTTCACTAAGAGAGGTTTTACTGTATATAGTTTTCACAGTTGCCGAAAGTATACCGTAATAAAATGAGGTAACACAAGCAACATTTAAGAGTTTTGTAAGAAATATCTGTTTCTCTAAGAATCCATATGAAACCTTATGTTTAGAATCTTTTCTTTCATCTGTCTATTGAAGATTTCTACGAAACCTCTGTCTCCCTATATATCTATATGAAACTATGGAGCAAAAGCAACTTAATATTTCATAAATAGTTTTGAAATATCAATTATGACAAAATAACGGTCAGTGGCTTATCAAAAATTCTAAATTTTTTTATATAAGCTACTATTATTGGGGCTTTTATTTGAGAACAGTTTCAGGTTAAAACTCGAAAATGTTTTTTTCCTGGAAAATTGTGGTTCTGCTAGGAAATTCAATAAGAATTCAAATTCTCGTTAACAACAAGCTAGAAACAGAAAGTGTTTTCAGAACATACATAGCCCACACAGTGGGCAACTTTCGTATAGCAGGCGGACATGTAAGTTTCGTGCTCTGAAACGGATTTTTATTGCTTAGAAGTGATTATATATCACTTAGAAAACCATCTTTAAGCAAATAAAGCACTTTTTGAAAAAAAAAATTTTTCGTGAAAAACACCTGTGGGGTACCTTTGCCAAAATTTTCGAAAAAAAGTTTTTATTAGAAAATACATCGTGTCACTCACCATTCGACGTAGTTTGGCACGCTGATTCCGAAAATCACCTTGGTTTCTCGGTAAGATGTTATTTTAAGGATAAAAAAAGAGATTTGGGGAGCCAAAAGAAGGAATTAGGGTCAAAAATCAGGGTTTTCTTAGGAATTCCTAGCATAGTATATGGTCTCTGATGCGATACGATGTATATAGTTAACGAAAATTTAATATAGATGAACACAGTGAGTAAATGACTGAGTTCAGTTGAATGAGAACTCTTTATAATGCTCGAAAAATACGGAATGACTCATCTTTTTTAGCTTTCCTTGCACGAAGGTCAAAAATTTTTTTTCGAAAAAATGCTTTTTATTATATATGGTTGGATGCAGCTCGACGAGCTGATTCCGAATATCACCTTAGTTTTGCATCAAAATGATGCCTTGTTTTAAAAAATAGGGATTCGGGGGCAAAAACCTCATTTTTTAGGAGACTCATAGCACCGGTTAAGCGCATCAGTGCGAAGTCGCGCTATGGTCAATGATGAATCAGACGTGGAAGAATAATTAATGAAAGTTTGAGATCAATCGCACTTAAACTCTTTGTAGCGTTTAAAAACTATGGAAAGGCTATTTTTCAAAACCTTATCGACCACAAGAACCAACTTTTTTTTTTGAGAAACACTTCTTGTTATATATGATTCGATGCAGCTCGATGAGCTGATTCCGAATATGATCTTAGTTTTGCGTCAAAACGTTCTCATCTTCTCAAAACTAGCCATTCCTGGGCAGAAACCTGGTTTTTTGGGAGACCTCTAGCTCGGCCTGTGTTCACTGATTCAACATCGCGCTATGATCAATGATAAATCACACATTGGAGAATGATTGGTGAAAATTTCAGCTCAATCGGATGAAAACTCTTTGTAGCGTTCATAAAATACGGTATGACCTATTTTTTGACCTATTTTTGGCCCAATAATCACTTTTTTTCTATTTCATTTTTGGTTCAATCGAAATCATTTTTTCATCCAATATAGCTTATGGGTCAGTCATTCGTTTCAGATAGTTTTTCTTTTTAAAATGTTTTGATAAGTTGAAAAAAGGAATGGTCTCTGTATAATTATCGATTTATGAGCAATTTTTTGACGCTGGACTTTTCCAGGGGTATGGCTCGATTTCTGGAAATCTAGTTTTAGGGTAAGATAGACTAACCATAGACGTATTCATTCCGATATTTGAACTTGGGAAAATAGAACTTTCGGTCATGTCCGCCTGGTTGCCCACTGTGGCCCATTAGCGTCTACATGATGGGCATGGTTAACACTCAAAAGGGAATGGCTGTTGTTTTATTATCCGTGATATTTCTAAGAATAATTGAACATTTTCTATGAAAGCTTAATTATACTTTTAATATCAGGCTCTTCTGTTCAAGTAATATGTAAAAAAAAATAACATTGATTAAACGGGTCAAAACTTAGTGGACGCCCTTTATATATATATATATATATAAATACATACATTTGGGGTTAATGCGAGACAATATATACATAGAAGAGAAGAAACATACGGTTTGAAATTGTTATTATTATATGGAAGAAAAGACAATAATACATTGAGATGGAGAAGAGTATTTAAGAGGAAGAAAAAAAAACAAAGGAGAACATTTATATGGTATCAAGAATGTAGCAACTGATAATGAGGAACGAGTGTGCAAACAAAATAGAAAAAAGAAAGGAACACACTGTGAAGTCTAAAAAGACCTGTAACAATTCTATTTCGTTGTATGGGATCGTCGCGAGAGTTTAACTTTAAGTTCATTGGCTGAACGAAGAACAAGCTCGTATGACGGAACAAAATCGTCGTAAGTTTGCTTTGTCGTCAAGTAAAAATTACGGATCACCATGGAAAGAAACGCTTTTTGTTCAAGGAATGCAAATCGTTGACCTAAATTATTTAAAAGCATAAAATGATCAAAAGAGTATGGACGCAATTCATATACCAAGACAATTGCGTGGTCCAGCAGAAAATGGAATGTACGTGTAAGGATGCCAGTCTTTCATTCTTTCAGGCAAAAATCGATCGGGATCGAATTTTTCCGGATCGGGAAAATATCGTGGATCACGATGAATTTGATACACAATTATCATAGTTTCGGTTCCTTTCAAGAATGTTTTACCCTCTATAAAACAAAAAAATTCAAATTATATGCTATAGTATCAACATTAGAAACGTACCATATTGAAAATCCTCTTGAATTTCTCGTCCAAGTATTGGTACAGATGGAAAAAGTCGAAGTGTCTCTTTAATAACGCGTTCAAGATAATCCAATTGTTTTAGATCATCTAATGTGCACTCTCGTTCAAAGTCGTTATCTGTAAAACATCAGTAAAATTATGCTCATAAAATTAAAAAAAATCAATAAAATTTTACCAAAAACGCGTTGCATTTCTTCGAATAATTTCTGCTGAATATCAGGATGAAGAGCAATCATGAAGAGGCCGAAATTAAGTGCAGTAGATGTAGTATCGTGACCCTTTTCGAAAAGATTATTTCATAGTTATGCTTAATTGGTAAAGGGCGAGGGACATTCTGATCCAATTAAAAAACTAAGCTAAATTTGGGTGAATCTTTCACTAGATGTTTAGCATAGTCATAGGAGTCATCCGTAAAAGTTTTCGTTTGATAGGCTAAACTTTTCTTTTATTTCGTTCATTAGGCACTCAGCATCAAAAATTGACAAAAATCAATCTAAAACAAAATGGTATGAACTTTCATTCTACATTATTTGATTCAGAGCCGTAGCAAACACTAAGAGTTACAAAATTGCAAAGATAAGAGAATATGGAAAGCTTGCTGTCCTAACAACATGAAGTACATGATGCGTTATCTGTATACGAGTAAACATACCTTAAACTGACTCTTATAGACTTTCATTCTTCACTATTTAATTCCCACACATAGATTTTTTTTATGTTAAAAACAATTGTCCAGATGGAGTAAATTGCACAAGCGATAGATTATGATAACATTATTTGCAGGAAATGAAGTAAACGGTATATCTTAAGATTTTGATACAACATTTATTAAATAAAAAGAATGTAGAATTTTAGGTTATATTTTATTTTATCATAATAGGGAAATTTTGGGTCCCATACGATCGTTTTCAACAATATACTAGGACTTATAGACTAATGTTATAAACACAAAAGAAGAAACAAATGAAAAAGAACTATAAAATTTATATATGTATTCTATAGTATAAAATATTTTGAAGATTAATATCACAAACAGTGACACCGTAAAAGTAACATAATAAATATTACATAAATATAAATTCTCATTACATAAGTTCATCGGATTTAAAATATATTTATTGAGTTATCACTAGGCAATAATCATTAAAAGACAATAAATAATATCCTTTAAGTCAATATTCATAATGAAATTAATAACAGACAATGAAATAAATACCGAAATATAGTATATTTATTTAATTTAATCAGTTTATCTTAAATACTTATGTATCTATATATATAACTCAAGCATGATATTCTACTATATATTGTTGAAAACGATCGTGTAGTCTGCCATAAATCGTGACGCAACCGCAACTAGTCGCGGCAAGAGATTCTTAACTCATCTAAGCTGGGTGACTTCGTTACGTTTGACCCTTGATCTTTGATCTTTGGTTCTATCTCCGCCTTACCTCGTCACGATGCATACATCCTTCGAAACTTCCCTCAGACCTTATTAGCACCTGCCTACCTTCAGCCGCAGATCCTAACGACAAATCCGCATTCTCACAATGCAAAATCCATAGTCTGCAGCATGGCCTACGGACAATGGACTTTGCACTGTGACAATGCGGGAGTGTCATTGAGGTCTGTGGTTAAGGTCTGCGAGAAGGTTTGACGAATATATGCATCATGAAGAAGGAAGGCAGAGATAGAGTCCAAGATCAAAGATATCTATGAAACTTTTGTGTTGATTTGTTACGGCAACCACTGGAAATGGTTCCTATGACTATGTTGAAAATTGACTGAAAGTTTCATGCAAACCCCATGTAATTTTTTAATTGGAATAAAATGTCCTTAAAACATTCGTCGTCTCTTACTGCGAACATGATTGTATCCACTTCTTCTTGAACATTTTCTAATGACAGATTTTCCTCATTCATTTTTGCAATAAGTGTATCGAGAAAGGCCATTCGAGGCTTGACAGTTGACACATCGAATTCCACAATTCGATCTTCAATGACCTGAAAGAATGTATATAGAGAGTATTAAGATTCAATCTCAATGTTTCATACTAACTTTTCGAGTAAACTTATGTATAACCTCAACAAGTCGATCGTGTTCGCGACCTAATGCCGTCAATTTAAACAAGGGTGGGAGCCATAACCAAGGAGCACGCATTCGATAAGCTATTATTTCAGTAATGCTATAGGAACAAAAAAATTCTCATATTTCAAAGTAGAATGAATTGCAGAATGTTTGATACCGAACTACTGCATTGCCATATTCGGATTCTTTGCTTTGCACTCCAAGAGATTTGCCCATACCAATTTCTAAATGACACATTTAATTTACTGAATGGGCCAAAAATTACTGGACAGTGTATGATTGCGAAAAACTCTGGATAAAAGCAATACAGAAACATTAGGTTTTCACCATTCAAAAGAGTAATCTCTTGGTAACGAATACAACTAAAATTTCATTGGTCAAGCAAGTAACCAATCAGGTGAATTTCTCTTGAAAATGTTATGGACAATATTGTAGATAGTATTCTGAAAAAATTTACCATTGTGTTCTCACTTTTGATCTAGTGACTGAATACAGAAAATTATTTTCTCTCTACATGCACAATATCGAGCTCGTTAATATACTCTATTCAGAAGTTAGAAGTATTTTCTCTCTGAATTCCATGGTTCCCCTGAGTAGCTCCAGAAAAACAGAGTTTCGAGTTTCAACTTGAAATTTTACACAGAGGCAAATCCTAGAGAGAATAGTTTATTACGAAAGTGTCAGTTCTTTTCGTTGAACCTATGTTGAAGTAAGAACATCGGAATCTGTAGATATATTAGAAATACAAACAATATGTTGTTATTCTAGCCGTATTTTATAATAGGATCAACGAAAAGATTTGATACTTTCGTAATAAACTATTCTCTCTAGGATTTTTCTCTATGTAAAATTTCAAATTGAAACTTGAAATTCTGTTTTTCTGGTGTTGTATATGAGAAACTACGGGATTCAGAGAGACAGTTTTCTAAAAAAGTAATATCTCCACAGTAATAAGCTATCAATTCAAAAGTAATTGAACAGTCCTGTGTGTTTCCTTGTCAGCATTGTTGACTATTCCTATCTTGATCTATTTTAGGATGATTCGGGGTCATTTGGGCGATTTTTGCACTTTCGAGAAAATATTTATAATTCCTGAATGAAACATACTACCGAGCTCTATATTATGCATATAGAAAAAGAATAATTTTCTCTACTGAGTCATTAGAGTAGAAATCAGAATAGAGTGGCAAATATTTTTAGAATACCATCCACAATATTGTTCACAGCATTTTCAAGAAAAATTCACCTGATTGATCATGTGCTTGACTAATGAAATTTCAGTTAAATTTTTTGTTACTGAGAGATCACTCTTTTGAACCGTGATAACCTAATGTCTCTATCTTGCTTCTATCAATAGTTTTTCGTAATTAAACACTATCCGATGATTTTTAGCCCATCCTATATTAGATTCATTTCATTATGGTAATTACCACATATACAATCGAGTGTCCATTTTGAAATACATCTATGTAAATTGTTCTCAATTCCTTCATCCGCCAAGGCTTGAAAATTCTTTAAACAAATAACCAATTGATTGTTGAATGTGTTAATTGCATTTTCCAAGAGGCCATTGTCATGAAACGATTGAGTCAGAATGCGTCGATGCTTTCTCCATTGCTCACCGGCACTAGAACGATATTTTTTCATAGAAAAGTTTTTAAAAATAAATCGTGAGCAACAATGATCGAACTATTGTCATCCAATGTCTTCAATTTATATACGCACCTAGTTAGCAATCCTTTTCTTAGCCAATCATGAAACAGTTCATAGTCTTGTGACTTGACATTATTCTTGCTACTAGCAGCAAAAAAAGCCTAGAAAAATGTATTCTACAATCAATTTCGATTTTCTTTACATCTATTACATACGTCCAAATAGTCGCATTTATTGAAGACAATACAGGGCCATAATAAAAACAATATGCAAATGACAGATTCATTTGGTAATTCGTTATAAAAATCAAGAAGACGAAGAAGATATCCTATAAGATCGAATGTTTTTTTTTCACAATATGAAAATGATTGATTTACCTCGGTTTGGAGTAAGACCGCTTAATATTAAAAAATGTCCTATTATTGGTAGACGACCAATAGATGGAACTTTGAAACATGATAAATAGACTTGTCTTTGGTTAATAAATATACGTGCGTACGTATAAAAAGATCGTAATAATAATGCGATCACCACAATTATAATAAGAATCAATATATTCATCGTAGTTTATACTCTAAAAGAATAGATTTTCTCTCATAAATTCCTTAATAACCGTCTTCAGATGTGCATCCTTTTCTTTAGCCTTAATTGTCGCTCGTAGCATAATCTGAGTGTATTTTCGTCGTAATGTGATATCACAAGATTTTGTGTCGCAAATCTGATAACAAATTATGTCACTCTAACGCATGCACGACATAATATGTCGCACCTCTCCTGAGAAAACTGTGTTGTACACAGTTGCAGAGTCTGGATCCGATAGGATCAGATCGAGTCATAATGGATTCGAGCGGAGATCCATATCGTTTCCAAAAAACTGAAATAGCTAAACTGGTATTTTTGAATTATTCATGAGTACCTACTAACTGCAATCTGTTACTCTCCTAGTCCGCAGCAAAGTAATCAAAAAACGAAATTCAACTTTGAGAGGCGAAAATGCTCGTTCAACAAGGATCGGTGAAATAGACCTAAGCTGAAAATCTCAACTTAGCAGAAAGGAACTCAAGGGAGAAATTCATGCCATAATGAGTTATTTGAAATCAACATAAAAAAAACGAATAGATCTATATGTATTTCGAAATATTCAGAAAACTTTCATTTTTCTCGAAAAATTTAGTCTTCGTTGTCTCAGAAACGGTTTGAAAAAATAAATAAATCAAAATGTCATGCTGATTGTGGGAAATAGTTCTAAACTTTTAAAATACTAATAATTTCTCAAGATACAGGTATGTAAATAATAAAAATGAAGTTTTGATTAATTTATTTTTTGACTCATTTGTGAAATGACGAAGGCTGAATTTTTCCAGAAAAGTGAAAGTCCTCCGAATATATTGAAACATATACAGATCGACTCATTTTTTTATGTTAATTTCAAATATCTTACTTGTTTTGATCATAACCGTGATTAATATGGCTAAAAAGGGTAAACATCATCGGAAGAAAATTGTTGTTATCCATTTGAACTAAAGAATCTTAACTCGGCTACTGATATGTGGCCATGTTTTTTTCTCGAGCAAATCATACGTATTCTTGTAACCTATCACTCATTCTACTAGCATTAAAATTTCGAACACCGAAGTATTCTTATTTTTTGTGACATCAGGCTTACAAGATCAGCTAGTGATCGAAAATGCATCGATCTGAACTAGTCAAGCGTTCTTGTCCACTTATTTTCTGCTCAAGGAAAAGATTATTTGTGTGACGTCTTAGTACTAAAATGAAGTTGAAATAGCGTTCTAGTCATCGCACTATGAATGAGCTCATTGATCGCTAATTTCATATCACAAGGTGCCTATATCGTCCGAGTACATACCCAGAAGAGATGCTGTAATCATGGTCAAGCTTGTAAGTGACATAAATACGCCTACTTTGGGGCTTTTTGCGAATAGTTTTACACTGTTAGATGTGACGGCTCAAGCACAAAATAAAAAAATATTTTGATACGCGGATTATATTTGAAATTTTATCCTCTTTAACATACTGTATAATAATTGAAGATATCTTGATTCACAGCTAACGATGGAAGTATCCTAAGTGTTTCACTCCTTTCAAGTCGAGATTATATGCATCGTGTTGTTCCTAATGAACTATGAACACGTTGAAAAAAGTTTGGGCTTATAGTTTATTAGAACTGAGATACTGCATTTTTATGATATTTATAAAGAGAATATCGTAATCCTCTCCAGGAGGTAAGGAAAATCCATTTTTCTCATCTTCTTGAGGATGATCACGGCATTCTGCTAAAAAAAATATCATCAAAATGTGCAGTGTTCATTAGGAACTACATGATGAACATAATCTCGACTTAGAAGGAGTGAAACATTTAGGGTATTTCACTTGTGAGCTGTAGATCATGATATCTTCAACTATTATACAGTGTGTTAAAGAGGACAAAATTTCACATATAATTCATGTATCAATCTATTTTTTCATCTCGTACATTTTCGTCATGATCATGACTCATAATGACGATATTGAGCTATTATGCATTATAAAATATTTTTATACAATGTACGTACATGTGAAAAAGGATACATATAACGATTAAAAAGAAACAAAGTTTTATTTTGTCAATATTCAAAGATAATGTAATAACATTACTTAGAAGGATGAACAAATGTGTATATGTATGATCATTACAATGTCGAATACTGTGTATGGCAACAAATTGAAAATGATAAGGAGAAGAACGATAGACAACAACGAGAATGGATGAAAAGCACAAAAGAATACCATAATAAATAGTCAGTAAATTTATTTATGTAATGACGCATATTGATATTAGTAATGAGGTGGGATAAAACGAACGAAAGAATATTATTCCCTGTGCTTATTCGAGTGAGTCGAGTAGTAAGAAAAGAAAGAGAATCGAAAATGCTAGAATAAATAAAGTGTAATGTGCAACGAATAGCATGCCTCTGCTCAAATGCGTGGTGGAAATTGAGAAAAGAAATGATGACGCGCAGCAGAGAAAAATCTGGCTTATTCGGTGTCTGAGCCAGAACGGCATAAACAGTAAAAGCACACAAAGTGAAAAATGCACAGATACGACGTAGCGAATAAAGAATGCAAATCAGGCACACTAAAAATTAATGTGTCAGATGTGTTGTGCTTGTCGATGTATTGCTTGAGCGTGGTTCGAATTTAGTATCCCTTACTTGTCGCTATTATCCTGTTTGACAGTAGACGATTACTGTTCTCAAACTCATTTAGAATCGACAATATTCTTATATGTTGCTCCTAGCACCAGAACTCAAAACGGGAAATGCTGAGATCTCATAAAAAACTATCCGTTTTTACTGAAGCTTACAGTACATTATAAGGACCATCGAATCCGAGTTTTCTCTCTCAAAAGGTCCTAAATGAAATTCAAAGTAATACTATAAAAAGAACTACATACATAAGCACATCGTTTATTAAAAGTTTCATATTGAATTTTCTTCCAATGACAAATAATGTAGAATGATTAAACTACAGAATGTGGAAATGAAGTATAACGGAGGCTTTTCAGAAAGCTCGTCAGATTAAAATTATAGCGAATAGTTTATATTGAAATATGATCTCTGGAATTCTTATTGAGCATGCTGCTGCTTTGATTACAAGAATTTTTTACAGGAAGCCAGACTCGTCCGGAATGTACGCTTGAAAACGCACTAAATTTTATAGACAAATTATCAATCGATCAAATATAATTCGTTAAAATTGTATCAACAACATTTTTTTGAAGGAAAAAAAAACAATTTTAAAAGTACAGTTAACGAAAAATAGTCCCTATGCAGATAAAAGAACCAGACATTGTGTTGTTGAATTCAGAGGTGTTTTCGATAGGACTTTCCCTACCGGCACCGGTAGAAACAGCCATACAGAATGGGACCTTTCAGTACACCGATCTAAGTCATTTTTCATTTTTTGCACTCTATAACATTGAAATCAACTCGTGAATAAGTTATATTCTTATTCTAACCACTTCAGCTAGAAGACAAATGTACCATTTTTACTACTACAATGCTTTTCACTATTTGCTTTTATATCACTTTCGTTCCTCAATATATGTTGATGAACAGAAAGCTTCATGTGACTATAAATTCTGTATTAATTTTATACTTTAATTAACTATTCGTCATATATCGACACTATTTATTATAGGAGTACTAGTTCAACATTACTGTTAAGAAAATGCAAATACTTTTGCATTTAATTAACAAGTTAATTTAATTCTTTGACACTAATATCAAATTATTATATTAATTTTTCAATTCTCATACAAAAGTCTAATGAAAAAAGTATGAATGTACGATTGCGGACTGATTTATCTATATATAATTATTAATAAAATACACAATTATTATGCTGGTTTTCTTTATCACCGTTCAAACATAAATCCGTTGTTGAATTGACCTTTATTTCAACATTATTTCTTTTTACACACAAGTTAACGCCGAGCTACTCGCTCTCTTTTTTCTTTTTCTTTTTCTTTATATTAAGGATTTAAACTACTATCATCCACGGATGATATTATATGCGATATCATATAATTATGATATCGGTGAAGGTGAATGTTTTATAACTGCTATATCGCATATGGACGATATTGATCAAGGCTTATTTTATACAATTGTGATACCGGTTAAGGTTGATTGTTGATTTTATATAAATGTGATGTTATTAATAGATGACATCATGTAAGGATGATCTCGATATCACATATTCTGAGATGATCTGTACTTTTGTTGATGCAAAAAGTATTAGAATTAGCTCTGTCGTCTTTGACGTCTATGAGGAATATATGCAGTAAATAATAGGACACATAAATAAATCTATAATAAACTATAATACTAAGTCATTTTTTGATATTTTTTTAAATAAAAGAACGCTGCAACCACATGAATTTGTGATATATAAAAAATGCTTCTTTGACTTAATAGGATAATTATATACAATTTTTTTTATTAAAATGTCCTTTGACATTAATAAAAAGTTTCTGATTTTCGAAAAAAAAAATTTCCCACTGAGTCGACCGGCCTACTGATCCCATTCTAGCTCTGGCGGAAATTTTAAGTGTGATGGTTGTGAAAACTGGATTGACTGGTAAGTGTAATATATAATACTATATTTTTGATTATATTCTTATTTTAAAAATGAACACTAGATAAAATGAAAAAAGTTAAAAATGGAAAAAACAGATGATAGCAAGAAAAATTGATTTTAGTTCTGACGAATACAAAAAGACTTCTTGATAACTGTCTTGCAATTCAGCGAAAATATAAAATTTGAATTCGAATTGTTGAATATCTGTTACGTATCCTTAAGTTGTAAGAAACATTAATCGAAATTACTAATGTCAATGTTTATATTAATTAATTTCAATTCAAAATTATTTAGTTAGGCTTTGTATTTTATTATTTTGTGTGAAAATGTTTGCAGCAATAATTCTACGAATTAGATTTTGTAATACAGCTATATCAGTTTTTATTAGAAAAAGTTACATGACATTGTAAAACCACGCATCGAAACTGAAAAAAAGTGTTTCAAATACTTTTGTGAAACAAATGTGTGATGATCGGCAACATTAATGATTGGATACTATGCCCAGACTATCAAAAATATAAAATTATCATTTTATAGAACTCATCAAGTTGTATTCAAAGCAAGTTTACGAGTTTTTGAAATTATTCTTAGATTAATTAGCCTGTGATATTGTTCTAATTGGCTGCTTCATCCATCTACGTTGAATATGTGCGTATGTTTTTTCTTATGTATTGAGCAACGAATATAAAGAAAGACAAACGTGCATCATGAGGCATAATGCAAAAATAAAACCTACGCAAAAGGCCGTCATCCATACACGTCATATAACCATGTGTATGATTTACGGCGATTCATTGAGTCAGGTGAATAAACGTTAATGAAAAAACACCCATTAATATCAACAAATATAAATATGCAACATAACTTGCTACCTATACACATCAAAATAACTTCAATACATTCTACCATTAATCTACAGCGTGAGTCTATCTAATTATCTGTATATCGGTTGGCTTAACTAACAGGGTACTTTATACATCAGTATTTATTTCGAAACTCGAAGGAGGCGTTTATGTTAGATTGTAATTTAAGCAAATTTGGAAAATATATAAATTAACAAGGAAATTGCTCCTATTCTGTCCATATATGATAATCATTGTGCTCAAAAAAAGCCTAAGAAGGTATGGGCCAATCTTGTGATTTGACTCAAATATTTAAGTTTTACTAAAATTTCTCTGCCCTATCCTGATATTCTATCAATATCGGATTTTGGAATTTTGACCTGAAACTTGATCCATATAAAATCCTCAAATAAATTGGCTTGCGAAAAAAATTTCAGAAGTTTTGAACATAGTATCATTGAATAATGAATTTTTTTAAAAACTAGGCGTCTTTCCATAGATAATTTATAAAACATAAATATTTTGGAAAATTCATATCTTGATGATACGTTGTCTATAACTTTTAAAAAACTAGTTTAATTAAGGGTTTTATGTAGTAAATTAATAAATTCTATTATTTTTGTATTATATGTTATTGACAATTTTTTTTTTTGTTCTAGATAGTTAATTATTTATTGTTGTGCAATGGATAAAATCTTACAATTTGTTTCATTTATTTTTTGGTTAATTCGTAGTTTTTTGTCGATATGGATTCATCTTGGCAATCGTTTAATATACGGAAATCAAAAATTTAAATTACCACCTATCACAAATCAAATATTACTTCAACCAGCAACTGTTATTGCTAAACGTATTCGTCAAAAAGAAGTAATTTTTGAAAAAAAAAAATAAAAAATAAAATGAATTCATACTTTTTTTTATTTATTTATTTAGGTAACATCTTATGAAGTTGTTCGTGCTTATATTAATCGAATACAAGCTATTCAACCTTATTTAAATGTTTATATTGATGAAAGATTTGAAGAAGCATTAAATGAAGCACGAGAATTTGATAGAATTTTAAGTAGTGAAAAATCTTTACCTGATCAATGGAGTGAAGAACAAGCACCATTTCTTGGTGTTCCATTTGCTATTAAAGAATCAATGAAATTTCGTGGTTTTCATCTTGCAAGTGGAATTTTTGCACGAAAAGATATAATAGCAACAGAGACAGCAACACCAGTAGAAAATATGATAAAAGCAGGTGCTATTCTTCTATGTAATACCAATGTTAGTGAAGGTTGTATGTGGTTTGAATCGTAAGTTTATTAAAAAATATGAAATAAATACGAAATTATTTAAACTATTCTAGACGAAATTCTCTTTATGGTACAACAAATAATCCATATGATTTAACACGAATTGTTGGTGGAAGTTCAGGCGGTGCTGGTTGTATTGTTTCAGCAGCTGGTGTACCATTTGCTATTGGTGCAGATGTTGGTGGAAGTATTCGATTACCTTCATTTATGAATGGAATATTTGGACATAAAACAACACCAGGTACTGATAAATAAAATTATTTTTTCAATAAAAACACTTAATAAATATTTTTATTATAAAAATAGACGTAGTTCCAAATGACGGTCAATATCCAACACATAAAGAGCATCATCAAAAATATTTATTATCAACAGGACCAATGTGTCGTTATGCATCTGATTTACAACCAATGCTTAAAGTCTTAGCAGGTCCAGAAAAGATTAAAAAATTATCACAAATTGACTCTTCGGTAAGATTCAAAGTTCACTTAAATAGATAATAGAATCCAATCCAAGCAGATGACAATTTTCAAAAAGGTGTTTAAACGCGTGTAAAGAAAAAAATTAGTCATGCAAACTCTTAAATTAGTAGGATTTAAATACATTTTTAAGAATTTTTATCCGCTTGAAAATGAGATCTAATCATATTATTAACCCAAACGTGCCAATTATTTATATTTTTTTTTTTCTTACAGGTTGATTTAAGTAAATTACGTTATTTTTATGTCGATGAAATTGATGCCAACTTTGTAAATAATGTTGATCGAGAACAAAAATTAGCTCATCAACAAGTAAGTTTTTATAATAAATTTCATATAAAATAATAATTATATATAATAGATTGTTGAACATTTTGAAAACAAATATAATGTTCATGTAACACGTTTACGCTTAAATCGTCTTCGTAATGCTATAGAACTTTGGTCAGGAATGATGGTTAATGGTGAATTATGTTCACGTGATTTTAATTTAACACTTACTAGTAATAAATCATATATAAATGGTTATTTTGAATTCTTAAAAAAATTTTTATTTTCTTCAAAACATACATTACCAGCAATTGGTCTTGTTATATTAGAAGCATTACCACATAAACGTAATAAACATTTTCAACAATTAGCTTTTAAATTTTATGAAGAAATGCAAGCATTATTAGGTAATGATGGTGTTTTATTTTTTCCAACATTTCCTCAATCAGCACCTATTCATGCTTGGCCAGTTATTCTAAATACATTTGATTATATTTATTGTGGAGTTATTAATGCATTAGGTTTACCATCAACACAATGTCCATTAGGATTAGATAGTCAACAATTACCATTAGGTGTACAATGTATTGCTGGAAGAGGTCATGATCATTTAACATTAGCTGTTGCAAGAGAAATTGAAAATGCTACCGGAGGATGGGTATCACCAAGTCGAATAGTTTCTACTTAAAAAAATCTTTTTTTTTCAGATTTTATTATAACGTTGTTTTTTCTATGTTCTACTATGAGTTTTATCTGATTATTTGTTATTATAATGATTTATAATATTCAAGTTATTCAGATCTTGTAAATTTCTAAGATATTTTTTTTCAATATATTTCAATAGAAATAAATTATTTATTATATTGTGAAAAATAATAAGAAAAAATTGTTCATTTTGATTTGATTTTTTAAAATAGATTTCATATATATAAAACAGTTTTGTCTAGTCATACTGGAATACGATATTAATAAATATTGTGTTAGAATATTTACTGAAGAATAATGGAATTGATAATATTTTCTTGACTGTAGTCAGGCTGTTAAGAGAATATACTGTTCAGGCACTGATATTTTGACGATTCTAATGAACTTCGATCGTTGCAGTGTCTTCCTTTGAGATAATCTTTTAAAACAGGAAACAAAAAATAATCATTGAAGATCAGATTAGGAGAGTAAGGTAAATAACGAAGCAATTCATACTTTATATTGTAAATGATATGAAGAAACAAGAAATGGAGTATTATCATTATGAAGAATAACATCAGATAAAAGTAAACCTTGCCGTTGTTTATTATTTTCTGAATGAAGTTCATTAACCTAAATATTTGCATAATATGTCTTCGTTATTGTCATATCCATTATCACAAGTATCTTGAGAATTATCTCTTTATAATCTCAAAAAAATGCGGAAACTTCGGATTTAAATCCGAGAGTTATGTGTACTTCAAAAAGTGAATAAGACGTATGAGTCATCCTAGAATGTGTCGACTAGAGCTCGCCGGATACAAATCCAGATCCGGTTCTGAAAATTTTAAGTTGATCTAGTCTAGGCACGTTCTAAGTCCGTAAATTACTATTGACCAGAAAAAATATTCATTATATATAATAATTCTTGATTTGATTTTCTTTAGTTTTTGTTTATTTTCTTCAGAAAATGGTAAATTTATTTATGAAAAAGAAGTGATACAATTCAAAAACTGAGAAAATTCGAAGCAATATTACACTGCGGGAGGTGGTATTTTGGATTTTTCTCACCTGGTGCACGAGATCTTACGCTTATTTTTCTATAAGATATAGATCTCATCAAGACATATCTTTTGCCACTGAATTGTAAGAATAAAAAACCTGGGGAGCCAAGCTAGCATAGATGACGCTGTAGTCGACCCTATCTAGTGATCATTGACTCAACTCCCACAGTGATTGAATATCTTTAGAAATCACACAAATGGAGCTCAGATTTGTGCTCAGCTTAGAGAATTGGGTAGGTGGAGTTAATTAAGAATAGATTTGAGATTGTATCTAGCGAGATTATGGTCATAAATAACCTCATGAATCTATGATAGATATATGATATACAGAGATATCAGTATTTCCATAATAATCCACCAATATTAATAGCTATTGAGTTCGGATTTTTTCCATTTGATAACTCTTATTGGTAGCGACAAAACCATGCATCTAGAACATCCCAAAATCACTAGTCACCTGAGACATATTTACGTACACTGGCCTCAAGATACAGATTTTGTGCATTTTTGGACCCTGTTTAGGCAACTTACACTTAAAAAACCACGATTTCATTCAAAATTAATATGATATTCGAAATCAGCGTAAAAACTGAATCAATTCATATATATTTTAAATAGTTCTGAGAAAAAAATTTTTTTTTGAAAAAATCTCTATACCCCCCCCTCAGGGATGTTCTAGTGAGTAATGACAATTTTTTCGACAACTCAACTATTTCTTGACGGATCTTCTCTTCTTCGAACTCGACCGAGATATTGATGAGACAAAGCTGTGGAAAAAAATTTCCGGTCAATCGCTCACATTTTTGCAGAGTTATCGAATAAACGGACGGACGGACGGACACACTGACCGATTTTAGTAGTGTACTCACTTTTTGAGTACACAAAAACGGACTTTTAGATTAACTACATTGATCTTCAAATTTATCAATTAATTTAAATTCATATCGATTTTAATGATAATATTTTTCAATTATATCTATAAATGTATTTTTATTTAATATTAATCATTAATTTAAACAATACTGTTGAATAAATAATTGAAAAAATAAAATCTCCAAATGACCATTTCAATCATTAAATATCTAATTCAAACCCATATTTCAACTTTTCTAGCGACTGCGTCGCAGTCGTCGTAGTTCATACTAACGCACGAGGGTATAAAAGTAGGTGCCGCAAGCACTTTAACTCATTTTAATTTTTTTTTATGGTGAGAAAGATATTCCCTCGACTGTAGAGAGGATCATACGAAAAAAATTAGTTTGTTCGTTGGTTTGTTTGTGGGTTTGTGTCAGGGTCAAAAGAACATCGAGGACAAAAGAACATCGAATGCAAAAGAACATCGAATGCAAAAGAACATCGAGGGCAATAGAACACTGAGGGCAAAAGAACACTGAGGGCAAAAGAACACTGAGGG